>CM053772.1:177580630-177616991 GCA_028658325.1 Potorous gilbertii | reverse complement strand
GATAGGATGGAGGGAAGTATGGTTAGTCGTACACATCACGACTATTATGGAAGTCATTTGCAAAACTACACAGATATAGCCTATATTGAATTGCCTGCCTACCCAAAGGGAATGGGTGGGGAGGGAGGGATGGGGAGAAGTTGGAACTTAAAGTTTTAGCAACAACTGTTTACTATTCTTCTTGCTACTAGGAAATAAGGAATACAGGTAATGGGGAATAGAAAGTTATCTGGCCCTACAGGACAAAAGAGAAGATGGGGACAATGGAAGGGAAGGATGATAGAAGAGAGGGCAGATTGGTGATTGGGGAAATTAGAATGCTTGGTGTATTGAGGTGGGGGAGGGGACAAATGAGGAGAAAATTTGGAACCCAAAATTTTGTGAAAATGAATGTAAAAAGTTAAATAAATAAATTTATTTCAAAGATGTCTGGTAAAATCCTCTCTTCCTTGTTCTGTAGAGATTTGATACAAATCTGTAAAACTAAGTTAAAACCTTTCACCAATGATAAATGGGTAAAAAATGACAAGTGATTTTCAAAAAAGGGAAAGTAGACAATCAATATTCATATTAAAAATTATTTAAAATTATTAATAGTAATGGAAACAAAACATCAAATTGAAAAATATGGCGAAATATGTAAAAACTTTGTGTTTTAAAAATTCTTCCTAGTTTGTGACATTCTATAACAAAGCTCTATGACAACCATCAGAGGAATATTATTCTTAAAAATATGAATTTTTAATTTAGGAACTTTGACTGAATCCATGTGACTCTGATTAGGTCATTTATCGTCTCAGCCTTAGTTTCCTTTCATGATATTGCTGAGCATCAAATGAGATAACATGTGTAAAGATCTCTGAATATGTTTTTTTTGTTGATTTGTTTTTAGTTATGCCTGACTCTTTGTGACTCTGTTTGGCGATTTCTTAGCACAGATATGGAAGGGTTTGCCATTTCCTTTTCCATCTCATTTTACTGATGAAGACACTGAGCTAAATAGGGTTAAGTGACTTTCTGAGGGTGACACAGCTACTAGATGTCAGAGACTGAATTTGAACTCAGGTCTTACTGACTCCAGACCCAGCTGTTCTATCCACTATGCCATCTAGCACTTGGAAACCTTACTGTCCTATATAAATTATAGCTATTATTACTATTTATTCCTTGCTAATTATGCTATTCATAATTAAAAGTAATTAAACAACTTAGTCTTTTTCACATTTTTTTCAATGAACCTTATATTATTTTAACATAGGCATAGAACATACCATGTGAAAAGAGCCTGTAAGACATTAAAATTAATTTGATAATTAATTAAATTGTTTTTTGTGGTAAACAAGCAACCTCTACCATTGGTAACTAGCCAAAATACAATCAATTTTATTATTTCATGAATAATACTATATTTGTATGTGTTGTGCCCAACACCTCAACATTATTCTTAAAGAAGATATTCTTGGTATGTAGGCATGAGATTTATGCATAGTTTTGATCTCTCCTATTTTTTACTCCTACACCATTCTTTTCTGTCATATTTTCCAACATTCTCCCCATGCATACCTTTGCATTCAAATACTTGGAAAGTCAAATGATTGAAAGAGTTATTAGAGATATTTTTGCAAGTCATTAATAGAATGTCTCTTGCTCCTCGTACTCTGTAATAAATGTTGACACATAAACTCCAGTTATATTCATGGTAGGTTTTTAAAAAATACTTATCATGAAGACAACAATATGAAATGGAATAAATGTTTCATGGATCCAAGGGGTCTCTGGTTATATTAACTTCTGCTAACTCATTTATTTGTCTCTCCAAGGAGAAACTGTGAAGCATCCTTCTATTTAGCTTCAACTTCCTTTTGTTCCTTGTTTCATTTAGAGCAAAAATATTACAATTGATAACATTCAGTTCCTTTGGTAGTGTCTTCACTTGTTAAGTTCTAGACAGAGATTTTACATTTAGACTTTCAACAGCTCAGTTATTTTTTTTCTCAGATGGTCTCAAAATTATGTGATTCTCAGCACCACCTACCCTTTTCTACTTTCACTGCAGAAACAGAAACAGTTGTACAGATCGGAGGGCTCTTTTTTATTTTTCTTTATTTCATGACTTTTCATGGTCAAAGGAGTCATCACCATGTGCCCGACCAGCTGGTGATATGCCTTTTCTTTCTTAGCTAGGCTGGTCCTTGAAAAAGTGGAAAAGTCTGTTGCCCAGACCATATGTGAAGCCTTTTCATCTTTGTAAAAGTTTTCATAGCTTACATGTTGTTGGCAGAGTATCAGACAACTCAAATTCACCCCCATGCCATGATGAAGCATCAAAGGAGCATTTTGTTGAAAAATTCACTGGCTATAAATTCATTAAACTTCATGAAAGCATCCTCTAAAATTCATAAATATAGAGTTTATAGAAGATCTTATTTAGGTAGTAAGATCTGGGTGACAGTTATCCTGTAATGGAAAGCATGGTGGATTTAGAGTTTCTGTCTGACTCCCCAGCTTGTTTGACCATAGGCAAGTCACTTCACCTCTTCAAGTGTCATTTTTTGTCATTATAAATTGAAATTGCTATTTATTCCAATTGCATTTTAGGGGTTTGGGCCCTATATATACCTTAAAGTGCTGTCTAAATATGAATTATAAGCCAATCCAGAGGCAGCACAGTCAACCTTGAAGTCAGAAAGTCCTGAGTTCAAAGTCCGTCTCTGACATATGCTAGCCTTGTGACTATGGCCAATATCTCAGTGAGCCAGAAAATTCTCAGACTACCGATTATAGGACATCATGCTGACCTGCTCTGATGGAGGAAGTTTCTACCATAAGAAGTTCTGCAGATTGAAATTACATGTCCAAACTGAAACAAACAAACCAACCCCAAATGACATAACCCCAATGTGTGTCTCCAAATCCTTTTCATGGTTTTGAAACATGAAAACCTCTTAAACATGTGTTCAATAGCTACCATATATCTGCAACACATATATATTTGCATATATGTATGTATATATATATAAACACATAGTTTACAAAGTTTCTTACATATATTATTTAATTTGATCCTCACAGCAGCTAGTTTTTCTAGCATCCTCATTATTTAGATTGTTAAGTTAAAGAGTAAGAGATTGGAAAAGGAGGTGATTAGACAACATATTATTGAATTTTTCCCTGGGGAACCAAAAGAATTTTAAATGCTGACTGATAGCAGCTGGACCTGGCAGTCACTGACTGTTTATTGTGAAGCATTAATCCCTCATGGCTTGGTCATTTATGATCAGAAAGATTTGGCAGTTAGGTTTTTTTTTTTTTTAAATTCATTTTCTTTTTAACCTTGTAATATTTCATTTTTAATGCTGTCATTAGACCGCTGATCTAGGAAAATCATTGAAGGAGGGTTTTTTTTAAGGATGGGTAAAATGTTTCAGAAATCATCTGTTCATGCCTTGAATCAAATCCCAGTTTGCACACTAAAGTTATCTTTAGGTCATTTCTGACTCGGGATAATAGGGTTAGAATGTTGTCACTGAATTGTTCAAAAGAGATGGTACCTATAGCATCTAGTGATGATACTTTGGTAAAAGTATCTAGTGACGGGACTTTGTTAAAAATCTACTCAGGATGTGGTTAGTATTAACAGCGTAGCTGGCTTCTGGTACAATGCTCTCCATTCTCAGTTCTGAGTGGAGTAGAAGGAAAGTCTAAGATGCCTATTGAAGGGGAGGCTACAGAAAGTCAGAATTAAACAAAACAGCTGGCTAGGGCCCGCATGTGAAAATGGTAGATCTGAGAACCTAATGATGGAACATCACACTTAATATCTCTAGCTCCTACTTTTGACCCTGCCCCTAGGATTCTAATGACAGAACGAATTTAGGGAGAGAGAGAGAAATACAACCATTAATGAGCTCTGATCCCAGGTCAGTTCTTCAACCTTTGAGTGAAGTTGTATCCGCTGCTGACTAAATGTGTAATTGTACCATTTTGCTATGTGTCAGATGAAAGATGATCTTAATTACCAATCAAGAAATAATGAATGAATTTGGCATAAAATTAAAGAGGAAGGCAAGGGACAGAGAAGCTAGGATGTGACTGGGCTAAGGAAAAGGAAGTAAAACAATAGAATCAATATCGTCTGTGTTTTATTTCACATCATGGTTTAATCTACTCTGGAGTTAATGCAATAACCCCCTTCTAGTACTTTTGGTCTTTTAAGAAGAAACAAAAAAGCCCCTAGTTTGATGTACAACTAGGTATATCACATTCAGAGGGAGACAAATTTACATTGGTGCATCATAATTTAATTGTATTAAAACAGTTCAGAGTGACACACTCAAAATATGCAGTGGGTTTTAAGACCATTCTCTTGGCTCTGAAACAGAATGAGCAACTGACTAGAATCATCCAGGCCACACTACTAGGATCATAGATCTAGACTATAAGGAACTTCAGACGCCATCTAGTACAACCTTCAATTTCACAGATGAGGAAACTGAGGGTCAGGTAGATTAAATGACTTACACAAAGTCATACAGGCACTAAGTTGGAGAAGTGGGACTTAGGTTCTCTCACTTGAGAGTCACTGTATTATACCATTTACCTTACACTACATATATTGCACACTCTTTCCCTTAGTGCTATCGTTATGCTTGAAGCAAGATTAGGTGGTTCCACCTTTTCCTCTCCTTATAGAGGATGGCACCCATTTTAGGAGTTGTCTCTGACAAAAATGAACCCTCTGGTACAGGCGCTGCTCCTTTCTGAGCTAACGCAAGTTGTATGGCTCTGCTCCCAGCTGGCAGTCTGATTAGCCTTTCCAGCCTTCACCTCCAACACACTGCAAAACATGTCCTCTGGCAGCTCAATTGGTTTCTCCTTTCAGACAGAGGGGCAGCGAAAGGAGAACTCTGACACAGTGCTCATGTTTCGGAGAATCTTTCTGTAGCTAATACATTATACCCTGGGATTATTATGTGAACACAACTTTTTTTCTTCTTTTAGAAGTCAATTGATCTGAACATCTGGGGGCTTGTACGCTGACGTTAGCTCATTCTAATTGCTGTAATGTGGTTTTGTTCTGCCTTCATTTGAGCAGTGCAATCTTCTCTCATAGCCTATTGATTAATTACACATTTAGAGCATTTGAGAGCATCAGTCTAGTTCATTCGATGCTCCCTAGGTTTTTCTTCCCCATCTTCATGTTTGAACTTTTCCTTGTTCCTCCTCCTCCCTATGCCCACCCCTCACCATTCCAATTAGTCAGAGTACTTACTTTAAAAATAGAAACGTGGAATTGTGATTTAACATTAATTTGATAAATGGCATAGGGAATTCTGAGAGGTTGCTGATGCTAATGAGGACTAAGAAGGATCTAGCTTTCCTTTGACTATAGGTATGTCCTGTTCAAGCACATTTAAGCTTGAGGAGTTTGTCTATAAATAGCCACACTCTTTTTTTGGTTGCTGGGTTGTGTAATGCATGTACATGCATATCCCTCCTTAAAGGAAATTTCTCTGTTAGGTATTTTATGAAACGTCAATTCTGGCAAAGATTCTGATCTAATGGAATCAAAAAGCTGAATAAAATAGTTCCTTTTCCAAGTCAAATGATCATTGAGTGGCAGAAATTGTCATCTTCAATGTCCACTTTGCTTCCTAAAAAAGGTGATGAGACTGTTTAATTGGATTTTGAGTATGAATGAGTCACTTAACCTTGTTGGGCTTAGGCTTCCTTATCTATAAAATGGAGACACTACCTATAATTATAGCCTCTTTTAAAGTTGCTTTGAGATTGAATGAGAGATATGTGTAAAATGTTTTATTATTGTGGTTCAAGCGCCTTCTCCATGCTTTAATCTGCTTGATTCAGGTGGGTCTTGATTTCTACCTGTAAAATGAGGGGTTTGGATTTGTGGGTATTAAATGTCTCTTTCTGCTAAGACATTCTGTGATTTGGTTATTAGCCCTACGTAAAATAAGGGATCTTTTTTTTTTGGTGCCAAAACTTTTTTTTCACAGTTCCTAGGGCTCACTGGAACTCTTTCCTTGAAAAACTTTCAATACCCTACTGTGTTCTCTAGGACAAAATACAAAATCCTTAGCTAGGCATTTAAAGTCCTTCACAATCTGGCTTCATTTTACCTATGCATCTTTGCTTCAGTCATTGTCAATACATATATATTAAGTACCTACTATTTGCCAAGTACTGTACTAAGTTCTGATTTCACGATTGCCTTTCTTTCTATTGCATCATTAACTGGTCCTTGAATTTGACATTCTATCTCCTGCCTCTGTACATTCATAAGGCTATATACTTCCTCTTTATCTCACATCTGACAGAAAATTGCTAATATAGTGACAGAAAATGTTAATATGAAATGTTCTTTAAATGATCTTAATATTGTCAGAATTTCAGCAATGTCCTTATAGCCCTAAGTTTAAGAAATTTACGCTCTATTAGGTTGAGCTGAATCATACCCTAAGTTCCCCCCAGCCCCTGGGATTTTCCCTTGTAAAGGAACCCAGCTTGAGCTGAATCTAAGCTCCTAATGTCCTTGCTCCCTTCTGATAAGATTCATGAAGGGCAAAACGACCAGAAGGAAGTGATTTTCCTTGCCTGGATTGCCAGTGGTGATTGGGGTGTCATGACTGGGCCTTGCTACCTCATACTACTTTTCTTTCCCTTTTCTCTTAAAAGTATAAGAACATTTTCCTGTGAGTCTGCTGGTGGGGTACCCTTGATACCCTGTTATCTCGATTAAAGATACTTTATTCATCCACTTATGGCTTTGATTTATTTCAGGACTTGATATACCAAATCTTTGAAATCCTAAGATTAACCCTGTCTAGTCATATCAATAATCAATTATTTATTGTATGTTATGGGAGGGGTAGTATCAGGTGGTAGAAAAGAGCACTGGTCTTGGATACAGTAGATGTAATCAAAAGACTGAGTGTTGCCCCTACAGCTTCCTAGGTGAGGGGTAAGTTATTTAATATATCTGAACCTCTTTTTCTTATCTGCAAAATGGGTCAGTAAGTCACCTTATCACATTCATACTTCTGTTGTACAGATAAAACATTACTTCCTTATTGTATATGGAAGCACTTTGTGAACCATATGGTCATATATGTATATATATATATATGTTATCAATATGTAGGGAATGATTATGATCAATTATTTGACTGAGCTTTATTAGAGTGGTACCTTCAAGAGCCACTGGAAAAAAAGTGATGAGGTTGCAGTCGCATCCTACTATTTCAAGAGCATCACTTGATGATATTATTACATAGTGACCAATAAATACAAAACAGAACAACTATGGGAAGATACTGATGGAGCCCATAGCTTGGCAGGTTCCAAGTTCCCTTACCTGATGCCTTGCTTTAACTTGCTTAGCCATTCAAAGAGGCTTAGCCATTCAAAGTAGTGAGGAAATAATTATGAATAGAGGTGGGAAAGAGTTAGGGAAAAGGAGAGATTATCCTCTGGACTATTATTTCCACACTTCATAGAATTTATTGATAAGCTTGCCCCATTGTTTATGCCTGAGTTCTTCATTGACTCAAGCCAACTAGCCTGGAGTTAGAAGCATTGATAAGAGATTCCCTATCTCCTCCCCCTCTCCCTGATTCATGACTCTGACCCAAGGGACTGTGCTGTCTAATTGCAAATAAGTTCTCTAAATTAAGTGATTCTAGCATGGTTTGACACCCTATAAAGCCCCTAACCCTACAACACTCATCCTTATACCCTTACAAATCTGTTGTCCATTTTAAACCATATAAAAAAGTCAGTAAATAGGAGAATGAGTCATATAACACAGTCCCAGGTCTTATGTTTCTCAGTTTAGTCCTCTCATCAAGTGAGTTTTTATTTTTTCTCTCTAAAAACTCCTTTACAATATATAATATAATATGCAATAATACTGCATTTGAACAAGGGAGACGAAAAGTGATCCAGCAGTAACAAAGCATCACCAAGTTGCTTTGGGAGGAGAGAGAATGAATTGTCACCCTTTTAACATACCAGGTTAATTCTTTTAAAGAAAGTGTATATATTTATTTTTTAAATGGATATATATACTTTTGGTATAACCCTTTCCAAAAATAATGCACCTCTCACCTACCCCCCTCATACAAAAAGACTACCCCATTAAAAATTTGCTTTCCTCTTAGTGATTTAGAGTATTTTTCATATAATTATTTTCTTTATGTTATTAAGAGAGCATTTTGTTTATATCCTTTGACTTCATTTATGAGGAAAATATTCTTTCTCCTATTGATTTATGTCAATTTCCTATGAATTTTGTATGTCTCAGAAAGGCTATTTAATATAGCAAGTGAGAATGACAGTGTATTCACTTTTCTGTTCTTATAGGGAACATTGAAGTATTTATCTCACATCTATCAAACTGGAAAAGATGGTCAAAAATGGAAATAGTCTGTTTGTGGGAAGACATTCACCTTGGTACATTGTTGGTAGAGTTCTCTATCAGTTCAACTATTATGATAAATAATTTGGAATTATAAGAGAAAAGGTATAAAATAGTTCACATTCTTTCATTCAGTAATTTTACTTCTCCCCATCCATGATTAATATTGGGGGAGGGGAAAGATTCTGTTTGTCCCAAAATATTAACAATAGTGGTATTTGTAGTAGCAAAAAGCTGGGAAGAAAGCACATGCCAAGAGACTGGAGAAATGGATGAACAAATTGTGGTATGGAAATGTGGTAGAATATTATTGTATCATATTTTAGGAGGATAAATAGGAAGATTTCAGAGGAACAAGGAAAAATTGTAAGTGATGTAGAATAGGAGATTCAAACCAAAAGAATATTCAATGCCTATAAGTATGAAGGTGATAATTAAGAGACCCTATATTTCCAAATGAATGCAATGGCCAAAGTTCCATAGACTCAGGTTAAAATGTGTCCTTCCTCAGAGCTCATGAGAGAGATTTACTTAAAGAGATATTTACGACTCTACAGAAAGAGCAAAGAACTTTTCAACTAAAAGCTGTGAGTTGCTCCTTGTTCACTATGGTCTTTAAGTTTCAGCCATTTTCATCTCAACTTGGTATTCATTTGATTTTAAAAATTAATTTTAAATATGTTTTTTCCTTTTATTTTTTCCCTTTCTTGGGCAACCCTATCCTTATTCTTCTTTCCACTTCTCTTCCCTCTCTTATAACTTAGAAAACAAACAACTTTGAACCAAATATGTAGAGTCAAGCATAACATATTTCTATGTTGGCTGTGCCTAAAACCTTACCTTATTCTGTATCTTGAGTTGAACATCACTCTGCCGGGAGGACAATTTTTACAACCACCGGTACATTGTAAAGAAAAACTACTTTGGCAAATTTAAGAACTGACGATTGCAACGAGCAGCAAGAGAACCAAAAATTATAGTTCTCATGGTTTTGGTCATTTCACTCTATATCAGTTTATAAAAATCTCAGATTTGTCAAAAAGTATCACTTTTACAATTTATTAAGGCACAATAATATCCTACTACATTCATGTACTATAGTTTGTTTAGCTTTTCCCCAACTACTGCATCCCTTTTTAGTTTCTAGTTCTCTGTTACAACAAAAAGACCTGCTATAGTGTTTTTTTTTTTAATATTTTGGGGCACAATTCCATATTGCTTACCTTAATGACAGGACTAATTCACATCTCCATCAACATTACCTTGAGTGCCATTTTCCTACATTCTCTCCAATGTTTGTCATTTTCCTATTTTATCATCTTTGTTAATTTGAAAGATATGTGATAGAACCTCCAGGTTACTTTAATTTGTATTTCACTATGATCTTAGTGTTTTGGAGCATTTTTTCACGTACTTGTTGATAGTTTGGATTTCTTCCTTTGAAAACTTCCTTTCCTATGGTAGGAAAGACTCACTTTTAATGAACTTTGTATATAACATTCTCTATTTATTTTATTAAGACCCTTATATAACATGAGAATGCCAGAGAATAGTAGTCTTGGCAATTTGGTTGATCTAACATCAAACCCTATAAGTTGATTCATTTAGTATTCTCATTTTTATTAGATTAGCATAGCCTAGTTATGAATATTGAAGACCTTTTTATTTGTTTAGGTGCTTTTTTTACTGTGAAAATTTTTATTGTACTTATATACTGTATGTCATAATATGTTAATTACCATGGTTTTGCTTTTTGCTTTTGCATCTTGTAGTTATTTTTATAATGACCATCCACAATCTGAGAGCTCTGTGTGAAACCTAATTTATCTGTTTTTCTCTCAAGGAAGCTACCAGTAATAACTCTATTAGTACTATGCCTTACATATGTTCTGGTGTCTAGGGATATTTCTCTGTCTCCACTAATCTGATTATTCAACTCTAGCCTCACCTAGTAGGCACTATCTTCACTTTCTATTGCCTCACTGAATCACTTTTCCAAAGTTATTGTTTATCAAATATTTAATCAAAGTGTTAAAAAGAAAGCTAAACATGAAAATAACAAAGCATGTACCTTATGTTTGACTATCCTTCAGTTTCTATTTCAACTCTTCAAGTTGTAGGGAGCACCAAAATATACCAGAAGTTCAATTTTTGGGGTCTTTTAGTCAGGTACTAAGAAAAGAAAGTTTTTTAGTCAAGATTTGTACAATTGTTCAGACTGTGCTGATGAATTCAAGAACTGCAAGGTGCCGTAGTAGCTCTTGTCATTTCTGTCTTCCTAAGTTCTGAGTCTTTCTTAAATTACCCATTCCTGCTGGTGTCATTCTTTTATGCTGACCCTGAGAATCTGGATTTTTACTTTCTATTTTCCCACCTGATTTTCTTTAATAATATATAGATTTTTTTAAAAAAAAGTATACTTTTGATCTTGTCATTTTTTGAAACTGTCAACGATCTTAGATTTTTTTACCTTAAACATTATATTATCTTCAAATAATGATAATTTTATTTCTTTATAATTATTTCTTACATTTATGATATTTCTTTTTTATTGCTGCCACCCATTTTATAATAAATTTGGTAAAGTGGAATATTTACTGAACTTGGAGGAGGGAACATGAGTTCAAATCTGTAACTTACTACTTGTACATGAAAAATTATTTAAGCTCTCTGGGTCTCAGTTTTCTCTTCTGTACAATGAGACAGTTGTGCTAGATGATACTGAAGATCATTTTCAGCTACAGAACTACGATCATGGTAAATTCTACCATGATATCAAACAGTAGAAGGACAGTGGACATCCTTGCTTTGCTACACTGTTGTTGTGAAAGCTTTCAACATTTTCCTGGTACAAATAATATTAACTTTTGATTTTAGACAAGTGCTTTTGATGAAATTGAAGAAAGGGTACGTCCGTTTCTATATTAGGTTTGCATTTTAGGTGGTTGAAATTGTCAGGTAAGCAAAGGGTAATTGTATTGCAATGGAATATAAGGTTTTTCTGGTTGGCTTTAATTTTCCATTAGTTACAGCTCAGTCTTAATAGACACTCTCGTGTGTGTGTATGTGTGTGTGTGTGTGTGTGTGTGTGTATGTGTGTGTACTTAGTGGGGGAGTTTTCCAGGTTACTGGGCAATAGGTAGTAACTGATTTTATTTGTATTATGTTCATGGTGATCTTTGAGGCAGGAATGTCTGATATGTGTTAATGGGCTAGCTTTCGTTTAAGTTTAGTTACTTTAAAATTTGTCCCCTCTCTTCCATCACTGGGAGATACAATCTGCCTTTCTGCCACTGGAGCCAAACAAAACATATTTCTTCCACCTAACAAATCTTCAGATACTTGAAGGAACCTAAATCTTTCCTCCAGGTTTTGCTTAGTTTCTTCAACCAATCCTCATTAGAGTAAAATCTAGGGCAGAGGTTGCAAAGCTTATTTGGCTTACTGCCCCTTTTAAAAAAAAAAATTACTCTATTCCCTCCCCCCAATCTATTTTTTTAATAGTTTTTTTGGAAATTTGTGTCATTTCAAAAATATATAGAATATAAAATTTTTAAAAATGATGCATCTTAAATTTAATTGTTATGTATTTGTGCTTTATCCATTGCACTACCTAGTTGCTCGTTGTGGAAAGAACTAGCCTATTTCAAATAACAGGAGACCTTGGTTAATATTGATCTTGCCGCACTCCCATTGAACCCCTTAGTAGGCCATGCCTGACCTTGGCCAATTTTATAATTCAGCTCTAAGACTAGAATGAAATGATACACTCACAGAACATTAAATAGCTAAGACAGCCCGATCGGGCAGTGGATGGAATACCGACGTGGAGTCAAGGAAGACCTGAGCTCGATGACTGTCTCAGTAACTTACTAGCTGTATAAACCTGGGAGAGTCACATAATTTTTATTTGCCTCAATTTCCTCTTCTGTAAAATGGGGATAATTAAACTATTTGGATAGATCAAATGAGATAATATTTTAAAAGTGTTTAAAGCTTTATATAAATGCTGGCTGTTTAAATATACTCAATAAAGTGACTGACTCAACTCCTGGTAAATAGGGCAGGGGGTGATCATCTGCATACCAGCAGGGTATCTAACAAGTATGAAGAACATTGACCACATAGACTATACAGACAGATCTCTTGTAAGCCCTCAAGTGACCACAAGGCCACGCTCATGACAAGAAGGCCAGAGTCTTAGCTATCTGTGTCAACAAATTGCACCCACAATGGGAAAGAACTAGCTTACTCTACATAACAGGGGGCCCTGGTAGAAGATATTGCTTCTGTCACACTCCCCTTCATGCAGGCTGTGGTTTAATCAAACTGACTTTCCAATTGTTTGTCATATATACCCCTCCATTTCCCATTTCCATGCTTTTGCATAGGCTGTTTCCTATGCACAAAATACATTTCTGCCTAACTTCTACCTCTTAGAAATCGGAGTTATTTTCCAAGCTTATCTCAGGTATCATCTCTTCAATGAGGCCTTTTTTGATCCCTCCCTAACATTCTGTAGTGATGAAATAGATAGAGGACTATTTTTAAAATCAGGAAGACCTGGGTTTGAGTACTGCCTCTGACATACTGACTGTGTTACTCAAGTTACTAAACTTGTCAATGCCTTAGGTGACTCTCTAAGACTTAGATTGACTAGGTGGCACAGTGCAGGAAGTGGAGGGAAGAAGACCTGATTTTGAATCTGGCCTCAAGTATCTATTAGCTGTATGACCCTAGGCAAGTGACTTAGTCTCTCTTTGCCTCAGTTTCCTCATCTGTAAAATGGGCATAACAATAGCACTTTCTCAGGTTGTTGTGAGGATCGATTGAAATAACATATAAAGCACTTTGTAAACCTTAATGTACTAAATAAATACTAGCAATTGTTATCATAAGTTTTTTGTCAAGTTACCAATCTGCTTCATTGAAGAGATTTCCCTATATTGATAAAAATCTCACGTCTGGATTAGAAACAACAACAAAGGAATATAAAGGAATTTCAAGGAGAGGGCACTAATTAGTGGAATTAGAAAAGGCTTTGCATGGGATGTAGCTCTTGAGTTTTGTAGAAAGCTAGGGTTTCTTAAAGGTAGAGGTGAAGAGGAAATGAATGCATTTCTGCTTTGGGGGACAATTTTGCAAAGGCATGGAGGTCAGAGATGAAATAGTAAGTAGAATAATAGCCAGTAGGCCAATTTGACTGGAAGAGACAGTATATAAAGAATAATATGAAATAAGCCTAGGAAGGTAAAAAAGAGTCAGATTGTTGAGGGTTCTTAATGCCAGCCTGAGATTTTGTGATTTTTTGATAGAGGCAATAGAAGCCTTAGGTGATTTTTTTTTTATATAAATAGGGCAGTGATTGTGTCAGTTCTTTATTTTATGAATATCAATAGCAGGGGTGGAAGATTGATTGGAAAGTGGAGAGATCAGAAGAGAGTGATCAATTTAGAAGCTATTGTAGTAATCCGAGGGATTATGCTCTGAACTGGGATTGAGCTGAGTGGAGGAAATGGGACAGATGCAAGAGATACTGTGATGTTAGAATCAATAGGGCTTAAGCTGGACTTAGAAGTACAGAAAAAGGATAAAGTCAAAGACGACTCCACTGGGGTAAACCTGAGTAATGAGAAGGAGGGTGGTGCCCTCATCAAGAATGAAAAATGTTGACAGGCTTTGGGAGCACATCCAACGAATTTCATCTTGGATATATTGAGTTTGAGATGACTGTGGGATATACAGGCGAGATATTGAACAGGCAATTTTTAGACTGGGATTGGAATTCAACAGAAAGGATAGGGCTATCTATATAAGTTGGAAGTCCTCTACTAGGATCTAGAGTTATAAAAATGAAAGACTCAAATTTAACTATGTATTGGATAATGCTCATCAGGATAACTACATGGAAAAGGTTCTAAAAATGTTGGTTGGATGAAAGGACAATTAGATGGAGTCATTGCTGTCTGGAGAGAATTCATTAATCTTCAACTCTCAATCAGCCGACATGTCTTTATTGTGTCTGCTATGGGTAAGGTATTCTATCAGTGACTGTGGATAGAAATATAAAAAGAATGAAATATAAAAAGAATGAAGCATCTTTTTCTCTTAAGGAGTTTACTGGGACATGAGTTCAGCCTTGTGTGGTTTAACATATTTTTTATTGATGTCTTGAATAAAGGCTTAGATAGCATCCATATCATATTTACAAATGATACAAAGTCTGGACAGAACATGTTAGAGGACAGCTGAGGTCCAAAATGAAGTTGATACACTAGAAAATTGGGCCAAATAAAAAAAATGAAATTGTACAAAAGTAAAGAATCTTAGATGTTTTTCATAATTTTCATCTTCAGTTCCATACCATCTCCCATCATCCCTCCTGCTCCACTCATTGTGAAGACAAAAGAAGACACATTTTTTTCACAGAAAGTCCTATAAAATATATTCTTAAATCTTATACTTGTCACATGATGGGTGGGGAATTGTTTGTTTTTCCAAACATCTGAGGATTTTAGTAGACTGCAAGTTCAGTCTGAGTCAATGGTGTGAATTGATAGCCAAAAACTAATTCCAAAAATCTTGACCATCATAGCATTAGGACAATCAACTTCCAGTATTCAGAAGTATATAGTTCCACTACATATAGTTATATTTTATTTTTGACACCACATATTGCGAAAGGCATTGATGAACTAGAGAGCTTTCAGAGAAAAACAAACTGAAGGGTGAAAGGTCTCAAACCCATGGCTTATGAGGATCTGTTGAAGTAATTAGGTACATTCAGCCTGGAGAAGGCTCAATAGAACATGATAACTGTCTTTAAATATTTGCATAATGAAGAAAAGGTCTATGTGACCTCAGTGGACAGAATTAGGGGCATCTGGTAGAAGCTACAAAAAGGCAAATTTTGATGAAAAAAAAAGAAAGAACAAATTTCCTTGCTGTTCAATTATATCTGATTCTTTGTGACCTCATCTAGGATTTTCTTGCAAAGAAACTGGAGTATTTTGTCATTTCCTCCTGCAGCTCATTTTACAAATAAGGAAACTGAGACAAACAGGGTTAAATGATTTGCCCAGGGTCACACAACTAGTAAGTAGTTAAGGCTAGATTTAAATTAAGGAAGTTGAGTCCAACACTATCCTAGCTGGCTCCTTACAGAGTAGATTAAAGGGAAAAACTGACATGAAAGAGCAGATTCCTCCTCACTAAAAGTCTTCAAGCAAAGGCTGACACTTTTCAGATGTTTGATATTTTATTAGATTGTCTTCCAGTTCCGAAATTTGGTGAATTTCTTCCCTGAAGTAGATCACAATTTAATAGATGATGTAGGACTCCTCTACAAATCAGTATGATATCAATCGTATACCAGTATGATACTCAATGAGGGTCTAAGGGAGAGCTAGATAAAGTGCATTTGTGAAATCCAAAGAAAGAGAGGGCTCACTTTCAAAGGAGGGGTTCAGGGGCAGCTTGATGGAGATGTCACCTAAGCTGGTTCTTAAAGGGATCATAAATATTTTAGAGGCAGATAGGGAAGGAGTACACTCTAGGCATGGATAGTGAACTCTGATTGCTCCACAATCAGAAAGACCTGAGTTCAAATCCTGCCTCAGATACTTGATAGCTGTGTGACCCAGGGTAAGTCTTTTAATCTGTCTGTCTGAATGTCTGCATCTGTAAAATGGATGTAATAATAGCACTTACCTCTCAAGGTTGTTGTGAGCATAAAATGAGATTTATAAAGCAATTTGCAAACCTCAAAGTGCAATATAAATGCTAGTTGCTGTTATCCTAGAGGACTGAGAATTTACAGTAGAAATGGAAATGAGAAAGGCATCTTATGTGGCTCATGTGTGGAATTTATTAAAGGAACAGATTTGGCGGTTGGTCTTCAAGATAAGCTAGTCACTCCAAAGTCATTTGTCTTATATTTCTCTATAGTTGATTAGGTTACATTTTATTTAACCTCATTTTTTATTTAAGATTTCAGCTCCTTGACAGGGTTTCATAACCTCAGCATCATGGAGTTAGAGCAGGGAAGGCCCTAAGAAGTCATTTGACAGATGAAGAAACTGCGGCTCAGAGAGAGGAAATGACATGGCCAAAATCTCAGGTTGTAAGTGTATAAGCTGATACCTGAACCTAGGTCTTCTGATTTAAAATCCAGTATTCTTTTCACACCCTAGTTTTTAATAACCCTTTCATAAATATTTTCAGGAAGGGTTAATTCTACAGTTGATCAATATTATTTTTTAAAATTCTGCTTTTCACTTTCATTAGGGTAGGGATCAGTAGTGCCATTGACTAATGGTGACATAGTACTAATTTCCCCAAATTCTGGGGATTACTCTTTTTTGGAACTTGAACCTTCTTGCACATTGACAACAAAAACTGGGAAAATGGGGACAGAATGACTTTTTGTCAAAAAGGGTAAATTTTTAACATAAAAAATTTGAGAGGAAGCATTTTTTCATTAAATCACAAAGTGAAGAAACTTGAGGAAGTCCTCCAGTCAGAGAAGACATAGAAGATATTTTAAATATAGATAAGATGCATTAAAAATTTATAGAATTAAGAATCTTAGGAAGGACCTCAGAAGCCATCTAGTTCAAATCTTTGCTTAGTAATGCCATATATTTTTCTCCATCTTGTACATCTCTGTAAGCAAAGACAAAGGATCTAGTGTTCAGATTCTTGATTATAAAGTTAAATCAAAAGCTGAATAATAATCTCACAATGGAAAAGGAAACCATTTGGAAATGTTCAAAAAACAGATGGGAAATAATGGAGATATTTCCTAATTTCCACCAATTCTGAGAATTATTCTGCCTTGTGGTCCTTTTGCACACTGACTACAGAAAGTAGAAAGAATGGGATAGGGAGTAATTTTACTTTAGGTAACTGGGTCTGAACTAGATATTACAATGACATGGAGGGTTGCTACTAAAAGAATGCAACCAAATTTCCTAGATGAAACCAAGAGTGTAATTCATATCCTTTTAACTCCAAGTTTTACCAGGAACTCTTTGATCAGTAGTGAAATGTGGACTTTGTTTCATTTGACAAAAATGTATTTTATTTCTTTCTCATATCTTTTAGCCCTTCTGAAAAAGAAAAACAGAGCCCTTGTTTCATATATGCGTGGTTAAGCAAAACAGCTTTTCTTATCTGCCATGTCCAAAAATATCTGCCCCCATAGTCTATCTATCACTTACATGTTAAGAATTGAGTAGCATGGTTTATCAGGAATTCTGTTGAAGGGTTGTTGGTCATTGCATTAATAAAAGTTCTGAAATTTTTCATTATCTCCATTTTCCATCAGCAAATCTGTTTGATTTTGACTCCACAGAAATATCATGCCTTCCCCAGGATAAGCCAATCAATTGAAATTTTATTTCCATGCAGATTAACTCAATCTTTTATATTCAATACATATCTAATTCCTTCATTTGCCTCTCCCCCCAAATGGAGGCTGGAGAAATAAACTCCTCCTAAAGCTTTCCTTTATAGAGAGCTCAGAATTTTTCAAATAACTCCATTTTCCAGCAGCAGCCATCATTTGACCACGTAATTCATGCCCTAATTTCCCTTTCCCTCCTTTCTTTTCAACTTCCTTTTGTGTGTTGTTTGCTCTTATTAGACAATAAGCTCTTTGAGAGCAGGGATTGTCTTTTTAAAATTTGTATCCATAGCATTTAGCATGGTGTTCTATATGTAGTAAGCACTTAAATGCTTTTGAATTGCATTTCAGAGTTGTTTGTCTTTACAATAATTTAACTCACTTCGCTTTGCATCAGATCATATGTGTCTTCCAGTGTTTCTCTGAAACTGCCCTTTTCATCGTTTCCTACGGCATGGTAACATTCCATTGCATCCATATGCCTTCATTTGTTCAAGTTGTTCCTCTAATGGACAAGCACCTCATTAGTTTCTTTGCCACCACAAAAAAGAGCTGCTATAAATATTTTTGTAATATGGATCCTTCTACTCTTCAATATATTTTGGATATTTCTAATAGTGAAAACTCTGAGTCAAATGTGTGGTTGTTTAGTAACCTTTAAGGCATGGTTTCAAATGCTTTCTACAGAGGAGCTAGATCAGTTCACAGCTCCACCAACAGTGCATTAATGTACTTGTTTTCCTATAACTACTCCAATATTTGTCATTTCCCTTTTTTATGGTCTTTGCCAAACTGACGGTTATGAGGTAGAATCTCACAGGTTTGCATTTTTTTTGTTAATTTTCAGATTTGAAGCACCTTTCATATGACAAATAGATTGAATTTCTTTCTCTGAAAATTGCTTGTTTATTTTCTTTGACCATATACCCATGGAAAATTGCTCTTAACCTTATAAATTTGGATCAGTTTCTTATATTTCTTAGAAGTGAAGCATTTTGTGAGAAAACTTTTTGGAATTTTTTTTGAGTTTCTTTTTCATTTCTAACTGAAGCTGCATTGATTTTGTGGAAACCTTTAATTTTATATAATACAAATGATCTATTTTATATTTAATGATCCTTTCTGTCTCTTATTTGGTTAGGAACTCTTATTCTGTCTTTAGATCTGACAAATTATTTCTTTTTTGCTCCTATAATTTGTTTATGCCATTCTTTATGTCTAAATCATGTAGACATTTGGTTCTTACCTTGGGATGTAGCATGATATATTGGTTTGCATTTAGTTGCCACTAGACCACTAACCAGTTTTCCCTACAGTTTTTGTAGAATTGTGGATTCTTACCCCATTAGCTGGAATCTTTGGGTTTATAAAACACTTGGCTAATAGGTTCCTTTGCTTCTGTATATCATATACCTATTCTGTTTGACTGATCAACCTTTTTATTTCTTAGCCAGTACCAAATTGCTTTCATGATTACAGCTTTGTCTGTAGTTTAAATCTGGTACTGCTAGGCTCCTTATATACCACCCTTAGCCCCTTTCTTTTTTCATTATTTCATTTTTTTCATTCAATCTCTTGACCTTTGTTCATCTAAATGAATTTCATTACTATTTTTTCTACCTCCATAAAGTCATTCTTTGTAGTGTGTTTGGTATGGTACTGAAATGGGGTTTTTGTAAATGAGAATGATAACTTTGGAGCCCCTGAAACTTCATGGTCATTGGTTTCCTAACCTAATTTCAGGAGCTAACTAGTGATGTTAGAGTATTGGCTACTGCGCAAAATTCAGCAATAAATATTTCAAGGTATTTACAGTTTAGTTTAATTTGCAGATATTTTGGCTTGTTAGCCTTCTTCCTCCTTTCCCTGTCCCATCTCAGTCCTTCAATTTACCTGAAAGTCCATTTCAGTAGGAGCTATTAAGATGACAAACATTTTAAAACATTGGAATGCGATTCCCTGGGCTGTTAATTAATGGCTCAAACAAAATGTTGATTTTGTTTTTAAAAGGGGAACTCTGGGAGTCTTGTTTCTATGGTGGTAATAGTGGTCTTGTTTCTTTGAAAGATTAGCTTTGCAGAAACTGATCTAACTACCATGTAAGGTACTATTATTTATCAAATAGTAGCAGATTATTGTCCCATAAATACTGGCTCAGTACCTATTTATTCGTGTAGGCACTTAACGCTATAAGCATACATATTTTTGGCATTATATGTATGTGAAACTTCAGCAGTTTTGCTACAGAAGGAAGGAATTAATTAAAATATACTATAGAGATTTATTTTCTCTCTACCAATTCCTTCCCTTCTCATCCCATCCTGATTTGTTCATTTTCTCCTCTCTTCTTGAGAATACAATATTCATTTTGCAGGAATGTATATTTAATGCTATAAAAAATAATGTACTCTCAATATGCCACACTATGCTGTGGGGAGTGAACATCCATCACTCCAGGGAAGTGTTTCAGATGAGGAAAATGTCTTCAAACACATGCAAAAATACATAATAGAATTAAAAGATCTTTCAGGTCTTAGGAGCCACTCAGCCTTGGAACCACACTGATAAACCACTTTTCAAGTTGCATTGCTTCCATCCACCATCTACAAACTTTCTGATTGAAATGAAAAACTGTTATCAGCAAAGATGCTATCAGAAAAGACTATTATCAGAGATGTCTTCCAGGGGACATTACATTGGCCAGAGTTAGTGTTTTCTGGTTGACATTTTAGGCACAAAGGTGTAAGGTATAATAGGCATGAAAATGGAATCAGCTCCTCACTCTTAGATTCTGTCAGATGGGTGCTAGAAGAGAGAGCAATGACAAGGCTACATCTTTTTCTCAACAGAGTATTTCAATGTTCTGGCCTGGGAATTAGGCTTTGAAGTCTTATTTGCCACATAAACATTAAAAAATTTCAAGGATAACTTTGTTATATATTTGGAGGGAAGAGTACATTGTACATTTGTAGTTTTGTAGTTTCATGTGCAATCATCTTTTTTTTTTTATTATACTATGTTATGGAAGTGCTTGTCTTGTTCCCCCCCAAAAAGAATGTTTTTATGAGGGGAGATGAATATTCATTATATTTAATGGGGATTCCAACAGCCAAGGACCCCTTCGTCCTTTTGTTGTTAGCCTTATACTATACTTATTCCCATTTTAAAAATGAGTATTTTTTTTCTTTTTGTGGAGGGGAGGCAGAACCTCAGACTTTGAAATTGTATTAGTTGTAAATATCCTTCATGCTTTATTTCCTTTTCTCTTTCTCACCTACATTAACTGCAAGGTGTGGTGTGTGTGTATACACAGTGTAACCTCTGACAAGCCTTAGTCAGCAGATCTTGGTGTATTTGTGCATAAAAAAAGGGTTTTAAAAGGGAAGAGGGAAAATGAACAAGCTAAGGTGTCCACTATCCCTCTACCAGGTTTATTAAAGGTGTTTTCTTCCTCCTCCTCCTTTCAAAAATAAAAAATGTTTTCTTTCTAACTGATTAGAGGCTTACATTGCTTCTGTGGCAAATGAATTGACACGGGAGGGCACTGATGACAAGAGGCTGATAATTGATGATGGTGGGTGGGGGCCTAGTGCAATAGAGTATCCTAGAAAGGGTGATCCAAGGACACCCATCAATCAAAATGGTGACAGTAGCCAGGGAGATTTAATTGGAGATTCATTGAACCTTTAATGATGCGACAAAGAAAAATAAGGAGGCATGAAAGGCTTCAGGGCTATTTCTTTCCCTTCTCTCCACCAATTCTCAAAAGAAAGAAGGGAAGGTGGGCATAGCCGAAGGGCTATACTGTCATTGTTTCTAACAAAGGTAATCACAGTGCTTTGAGAGCAAATCTAGAGTGTGCTGAGAAATTTATCATTATTCTAACATAGAATAAAATAAAAAAGCATCCCCATGGATTTCTTTAACTCATCAATCTGACCTATCCAGTGTCTTTAGAATGATGAGAGATGTTCAGCAAATGCCGAAATGAATGTCTGTGTTTCAACCCTGATCTAAAGATAACTTTAAAACACAGATGCTGGCAGAGTGCACGTCCTGTGTTCCATGAGGAAATTTCCTATCTTCTCTTTCAATAAAAGAAGTTTTAAACATGGCTCAGCCTATTGTTCTGAAAAGTTCATACTCCTTTATAAAGCAAATCTTTTCAGCTTAGTTATCCCCTTGTAGTTGACCAGGGTGGCAAAAGTGCACCCACTCAGTCTTGGAAGGGCAAGAACACTCTCGCATGGCTGTCTGGGAATCCCAGAGAATCTCTTGACAGCCTAGCTGTGGAAAAAAAAAACAAACCCTGCAGATGCAAGAAAATTTTGTCCTATCACCTAATCTGAAGAAGGGTTTGGTGTGGTTCAGGACCTGGAAGTGTACTGGCAGAATTGCTAAATTTACCCACTCTTTACCTCCAGCATGGAAAAGTCTGGGCTTAAATTGTCACTGTGCTACTTAGTACTGGTAACCATGAACAAAGTCACCTCACTTGTTTGAACCTCAGATTTTGCATTTTATGGCTGAAGGTATTGAATTGAATGACTTTTAAGGCCACTTTCAGCTTTAGATCTATGATTTTTCCCCACCTTGTTAGGGATGGGTTTTATAACTCTTGTGGCAGCCTCATTCTGCTTGTGGATAAATGGCTGTGAGTCTACCTGTGTCCTTCTCCTTCCACCCCTTCGGTTTCCTGCTTGAATATACTCTATTGTTGACACATGCTTTTATTCAAACTCCTTTTCTGTTACAGGGAGGCAGGTTAGGGGATTGCTGAGATAAAGCAGGCTCCTCCATATATTTCTTATATGAGCAAGTAGAGTCTTTGTTTCAAAACTAGAAATAATGCACAGAGGGGTTACGTAATTTGACAACCATCCTCACAAAGACTATTGAAGAAATAGAAGAATATCAGCTTTTCCTCCTGTTATCACATTTCCTACCATTTTGCCCACAGTCAAATTCTAGATTCTTGCTGTCCTAATTTAATTTTTTTTTCTTTTGGATGTAAACTTATTTCCTACCACTTTGCAAAGCAAAAGAGTTTTCTTTTTTTTTGTTTAAGATTCAAATGGTCAAAATTTGGGTATACCATCTCCTAGCTTCATTTAGCCTCATAGTATACTTTTAGTAAGGGTTCCTAGAAATTGTGAAAAGATCTTTCATATTTGGGGAAAACAGTCCATCCTTTGATTGAATACTTTGAAAGATCAAAGTTGCAAGGGATGTGTACATGTTGGGGTGGGGGTGGAAGGACCACACTGCCAATTTGTTGGTTTAGTTCTTTAGAGGTACTATTAAAATGGCTTCTTAAAATGTAGGTTACTATGTCTGTGCCTCTGGCAAGAGTGCTCTAGTTTTTACCTTGCTTTTAAAAAATTATCACTATCTTGGCCTCTGATACGTATCTATCTTTTGTTTAGTTGCTTCTAAAAGCTATATTCCAACTTCTCCAGTTTCCTCTCCTAAAGAATGTCTTGGTTTTTTTCATAAAGAAGAACTCATCTTCAAAAAACTGACTAAAAGTAAGACTCATTCTATACATGTCCTAAAGACATGATTTTTTTTTTCATTTTTAGCCTAGGTCAGTAAATATGTCCCCCTGGGTTAATAACTTGCAAAAATGTCATAGTAACACATGGATTAAGCTATGATGCTATAACACACAACTGGGAAAACATTGGTTACAACAAAATTTTTCTAGAGTTGTAACAGAAGTAAATGGGAAATTGATATCCAAAGTGCTTGACATTTATACAATACTTCATACATTAAAATTATACAAGTGTAGAGGATTTGACCAGGATTAAGCTAATGCAATCCAGTCTAACAAGTTATTGCAAATGAGAAAAAGATTCAGGGAGTGATTGATGGGACAAGTTCTTGAACGATATGGGAGGGAAATTGATCAAAGGACAGGTAAAGAACTTGGCCTTGGCAATATGAAGGTTATTTACAGCCTTTCCGACTAGAGCCAATGAGGAGAGAAGGGGTGAAAATGTAGACATATTTTCAAGTCTAGAGTAAGAGAGATGAGGAATCTGATTAATAGCTCCAGTTTTCTTGGTCTTGTAGGAGACAAGATGATCTACTTATAGGAAAGGAGTACTAGAGGTAAGGACATTGGGAAACTGGAGAGAGAGGGAAAATGAAACAGCTATTGTGGCCATTTGATAAGGAAGTAACTAGAAATGAGCAAAAGATGGTCAATTTAGCAGAGAAGGCCCGACTGAGGTTATATAAAATGAAATTGTAACAGATGTAATGAAGCAGTTTAATAACTTCGTTCAGAGGCATTTAGTAGTCTGGGAATAGTAACAGAGTTAATATATTTATAGGGGTACGGGAGGAGAAAGTAAGTATGTAGCTAGATTTACAGATGAGCAGGGCATGAACGAAGAATCACAAGGGGCAAAGTATTAAAAAGTGAGATAGTATCTTGTTGAAACGGGTAACTCTAAGGTCAAGACTGTGAAGGGAAGAAAATAAAAGGGGGAAAATGCTAAATGAAGAGAACAGTAAAAAACTGAGGAACTGGAGCTCATAAAGTAACTAAAGAGCAGAATTCGTATTACTGATCAGCGGGAGATACCAGGGGAAGATATAATGGACATTGTGATCAGGAAGGGGAACTTCAGATGGAAACAGATCAGTCTTGGGTGATGATAAAGTTTAAGATGTGAACTTTATGAGTTGCTAAGTTAGAGTGGAGATGATGGTCATGAGTATAAGGGAATGGAAGTATAGCCCAAATAAATGATCAAATTAGCCACAATTTCTGGTCACATGTGTATAGTTCAATAAACACATATTATTTCATCCTATTTGAGAATTTCAAGAAAATATAGAGATATTTGAATTAGGGCACATACTCAAATACACATGCATACATGTATATACATACAAATAGATATATATTGTATATCATACAAACACACATGTAAGATAATGTATATACATATAAAAATATGTTTAAACCTATTCACACATTTATTGCATTACCAAAGATGTCTCACTTTACAGAACCATTTACCTGATAGCTATGTAGTAACAGTCATCTGCAAGGCCACATAAAGCAGTCACTGTTAGATGTGTGTGGTATATGATTGATTTCAAGGCTAACCAAATCAGCCATTTTGTTTGCTTTTCTCACCTAATCATAACGCGCAAAGACTCTGAAGCACAGTTTCATTAATTCATTCATTAGTTCATTCAAGGAATAGATTTAGAAGTGGAGGCAAACAACTCTGAAGGACTTATGATGAAAAAGGCTATCTATCCCCAGAGAAAGAACTGATGCTGTTTGAATACAAATTGAAACATACTTGTTTTCTTGAGTTTTTTTGTCTGCTTTTTTTCCTTCACAACATGGATATGCTTTGCATGACTACAAATGTTATCAAAATGCTTGTCCCAGTGGGAGGTGGGGAGGGGAGGGACAGAATTTGGAACTCAGAGTTAACATATTTATAGGGGTACTGGAGGAGAAAGTATGTTAAAAAAACTTGTGTGTTTTTAAAATGTTAAAAATTGTTTTTACATGTAACTGTGAATAAATAAAAATAAAATACTTAAAAAAGCAGTGGAGGCAAGATATGGAACCTTTTCTCGTTATCCTTTAAAGTGTTGGACAGTCCAAAGTGAAAACTGAGAAGGGAGGAATAAGAGATAGCTTTTCTTCTTCCCTCCATAAGCAGAGCTACATGTAGCATGGAGATTGTGCTATTTTGCCTGTTGCCTTTTCCATAAACACTGGTACAGAACCGTACAGGACCAGGGAGCAAATGCCTCTTTGAGAAATTGGAAAAGCACATGTTTAGGTGGGGAAAAATGATGAAGGCTCAATTAAGGAATAAGTCTACTTTGATGTGTTGTTCAATTAAAATAAACCAACTACAGAGATGTATGTGTGTGTGTGTGTGTGTGTGTTTGTGTGTATTTATTTTATCTCCATGCTGAAGTATTTTTTTTTTTACTGAGTTATAGACAGGAGGGACTGATCATCCCCATTCACCTTGTCAAGAGCTTACTCACTGTAGTGTAATTCTATCTGAAACATTATTGGCATTGAGAAGGTTGATGGTCAGAACATATCCGAAATGCCATCAGTCTGAGTGCCACATTTTAAAAGGTACACTGCAACTGGAGAGCATCCAAGATAGTGTCAGACCTCAAAATCATATCAGGGATAGTTAAAAGAACTAGGTATTTGGTGAAGAGGAGAAAACTTAGAAGAGAGAAATATTTCAAAAGGTTACCATTGGAAGAGGAATTAGATATAACTCGTCTAAATCGAGAAAGAAGAATAAGAACAAATGACTGGGAATTACAAGGAAGGTTAAGTTTGTTCCAATTCAAGGAAAGTATTTCTAAAAGATCAATTTCAAAATGGAATATATGGAAATAATTTTCCTATCATTAGAAGCATTCAGAAAGGTTAGATCCCACTTGGCAGAGATGTTATAGAGATTCTTGCATTGGATGAAATGATGGATGAGATAATCTTAAAGTGAATGGTTTTTCTTTTCTTCTTTTTGTATCTTCAGCACCTAACATAGTGCCCAGTATACAGTAGGTGCTGAATAAATACTTTTTGATTGATCAATGATTTGCTAGAACCCCAATTTAAATCAATCTTGTAATATGCTCAGAACACCTAATAATGCTTCCTTAGTACATAGTCAGGGCTTTGAAATGCTTATTTTTTCCTTCTTCTGCACCAATAAAAGAAAGTAAAACATTTTAGTCAGAAAGTATAATCAGGACTTACAATGTGGAGTGAAGAAAATATTTAGAAAGAGCACAGATATTAATAATGTCTAATCTCAATTTAGCAGGCTACACCTCTAACTTTAAGCATTAACTAATATGTACCAACTAATGTTGGTCATGTTCAGGTGGTAGTAACTGACTGAAAATTCATGTAGTGTGTAGGGGAAGGGATGTCATGTCCTAAAGGAAAGGTAGAACAGGAGCCAGAAAGAGAAACTCTGTGAAGATAGTGTGTTGTGAACTTTTAGGAAGGGAATCTAGATTATAGCACCAGTTTCACCAAAAACTATAATTTGAGCATTTTAATCTATGAGGGCTGTCAGAATCTTTCTCTGATGCTTCATGGTGGAGCACAGATGATCTTGTATTTTCAGAGACTGCCCCAAATAGAGCAAAATTGCTTACGAATTTGACCAAGCTGGAAAGTTCCATTTTTATCTTAGAGTCTGCTGTTTGATGAACAGTCCAATCATTGTAAGTAAGAACCAGATGGATGACCATTAGATAATAAAATCTTTGCAAATAGAAGTCCATGAAATGGACAAAAATATAAAATATTTTTCTGTTCCAGGAAGTCTCTTTCTGCATTCTAGAACACTTGTAAAAAAACTCTTGCTGTGTATTATTTTGCCCATGTTCAAAGTTGTATTGGTTTTCAAAACGAGAGAAGATACAGATTCTTCACACGATAGGTCAGTGGATGACATATTGATTCCTAGACAAAATCTAGAATGTACTCTTAGACTATTGTTTTTTGATCAAGAGTTGAAATGGTGACCATTAAGAATTAGTAAATCTTAATGAAGGCATGTTATGCAAGATGGACTTCATTTGCTTCTTTGCTTTTCTTTTTGACAGTCATTACAATGATAGAATAGAAAAGTGCAGTCAGTGGAACCTCTAAAGTCCATTCCGACTCTAAGTCTGTAATCTTGTGATCCTATGACTTGCAGAGGCATGGTCACAAAGATGGTAAGAGAGAGAAGCAGAGCTTGACCCCAGGTTTTCCTTTCTCCAAGGCCACTCTCCCTTCTGTACCATCCCTCTCTTAACTATTGTGTATTTATAAAATGATGCAATTTCTCACAACTCTGATGATAATTTTAAATAAATTATTTTAAGACAGTCTTATCTATCATTTCCTTCTACTTTTTCTTTTCTTTTTCCATTAAAATGCCAGCAAAATTTTTTTTGGGAGGCAAGTTCTGAATTTTCCTAGAGTTTCTCCTTTTAATTCACATACGCTACTTATTTTCTACTGTCATAAATTCCTATTATTTTAAGTACTCCAGCAAAAACTTTGAAATAACCTGGTTTGCTCTACCATAGTCCATGTGATGTTATAGAAGGGATTTGGCATCAGGAAAAAAGTGGATGCAAATGCAGGCACTGGGAGATCCTTGATGTCTCTGAAGTTCAGTTTTTTCTTCTTTTCTCAAAAGGTAGCAACAATAACAATATAATAATACCCAGGATCCCTGCCTCACATGGTTATTTTGAAGAAAGTATTTCTTCAAAGGTGAGATTTCATTATTGTTGCTAAGTGACAGTTGGTTTGTCCTAATGGTGCCCCTCTCTACAAAAGTCAGATTATGTCCTGGATACCAGATAGATGGAATATCTTCAGGTTCAAGTCTTACAAAAAATTTGTTATTGTTGGTAAGTTGTTTCAGTTGCATCCAACTCTTTATGACCCCCCCCTTGGGGTTTTCTTGGCAAAGATATTGGAGTAGCTTGCCATTTCCGTCTCTAGCTCATTTTATACATGAGGAAACTGAGACAAATAGGGTTAAATGACTTTCCCAGAGTCACACAGCTTGTAGTATGTAAGGTTACATTTTGGAACTCAAGCTTCAATTATCTGTTTTAATGTAGAGAATATTAGATTATTTCAGTCAGTTGCTCCCTAAATTCCAAGTGCATCGAAGTGCTGTTCCTAAAGTTGCTCAGTTCTTCCCAGCCCAGCTCTTTTTCTTACTCCTTATGCATGCTCCAAAAACTAGGAAATTTTCTCTAGTGACTTGCCCAACACCCATTTTTTTTTAAGCTATAGCTACTCAACCCCTACTTGTAAACTCAGATACACACCATAGGCTCTGGGATTTCAGAATCTTTAGGTTGTAATATAGCATGATCAGATTTGCTGCTGATCCTGATCTAACTGTGTAGTCTTGTGCCATTAACTGGACTCTTGTCCATTGTGATTAAAGCTCCTTACTTCCCCCTATTTTCTGTCTTCCATCTTAGATTCTAGTGCCAGTGTCTGAAGCACCACCCTTTTCTTGTTTTGTCCTATCTCTTGACTTGATTCATTGTCTTGTATCTATAATTTTTATCTTTATGAATTAAGTCTTGACTTGTAATTCCTTTTCCCCTTGCCATCTTCCTGGATACTGTAATGCTGCTCTGAACCCCCCACCCCCGCAGTGCCTATTTCTGGGCTTTCCTTACATCTGTCGATTGAATTTTCTTTGATTTCCATCTTCTGAAGCTATCCTGCATCTCTTCTCTTGCTCACCATTGAAATTCAAGAAAAAGTTTTTGCTCATTGTCTCCATTTCCTTATCTTCTACTCGCGCCTTGACCCCTTAACCATTTGCAATTTGCAAACCATGCAGAGACTGCCTTGAATTGGTCACTGAAATGGTCATTTTTGATCTTGGGATGAAATTTATGATAAACCTGGGTACCCCTTAGCAGGGGCTGACTCTACTTCTGATATTCCTGGGTATGTGGCTAAATCTTGTTCTGTCCATGGTTCCCCAGTGTCTATAATGCAAGTAATCCTTCAGTCTTGGAACACTTTTGGGGAGGGAGGATCCTTCTGGGTGAACTAGATTAAAGCTGATTTCTGAATCTGTTGGGTCATCACTGACAGTTTTCCCCCAGAAATGGTCTTGGGAACATAGCAGCAGTATGTTTGACTAGTATCCTGTAAAATATTTTAAGAAGATAGTTTACAGATGACAGTTCTATAGCCGAATTGCTACTTTAGCACATGGACTCATCGCCATTCTAGATGAGAGAAACAGGAGAGAAGAGTGACAGTTCTAAATGTGAACTGTGAATGTTTGACTTTGTCAGGGTGTGTTCCCATTAAAAACCCAAAGCCAGTATTTTTGGTTACTACTCATTACAATCAATATTATATAGGCAAGTGATGGGGTATAGTTACAGCTTGTTATTTACCATATTGCCCAATATAATTTTCCCATTTTGCCCATGCAGTTTCCGCTATTTCCTTAACTTTGACAGAATTGAAGCACTGCAGTTGCTTATGCCCACATACATTCTCACAGTGGGGAGTTTGAGTGCTCCTGAGCTTTGCCGTCTGTTTAAATCCCACAAGGAACACTGCCATCTATTTCTAAAATAGCCCAACAAGAACATTGTTCTAAAGTAGAGTCACAACAGGTCATATTCAACTCTACAATATCAGTAATGCATTTCAGGGCAGTCTGAAATTCAGCAGATGGGAAAGAAGCCCATGATTCCAAGTATAGTAATGATAGTTACTGTATGATGAGAGTTCTGTGTGTGGGAAGCAACAGTACAAGATGAAGCAAGGCAAGCTTCTCTAAAACCCGAATAGAGGTCTTTGAATTATAATGCAGAATCACAACAGAGGCCATCCCCAGTTGTCCCAATCTATATCTGGCCATTGGACCCAGATGTCTCTGGAAGAGAAAGTGAGACTGGTAACTTGCACAGCCTTCCTTCATTTAAATCCAATTTACCTGCAAGTCATGGTATCACCTTCCTGATATGGTCCTCTTCAAGAATGAAAGGCAAGCAACCAGAACAGAATCATAACTGTTAAGTTCCCTTCTCAAAAGCAGAAAGCAATTCCAACAATTCAATTCAATAAACATATACCAAAAGCTTCCTTTGCCTAAGGGTATATCTTAGTGTACTGGATACTAGGAATCCAAACAGGTAAAGCATAGGCCAGTGTCCCATAAAGTTTACATTCTAGTGGGAGGCAAGGAAAAGTACAAAAATAATTATTTTCCAAGGGAGTATGAGATGATTGCAAAGGAGAAGTGCAGGTGAAGCTCTGAGCACTTTGAGGGGAATCCATCATGCTATGAAAGCAGGCCATGAGTTCAACTACCTCCTTTGACATTACCCGCATGATAAGTCATTTAGTTTCTCTCTGCGTTGATTGCCTCATCTATAAAAGGAGGGAGTAAGATTGTATGTTTTCTGAGGTTTATTCCACCTCTATATCTGTGATTCTCTGAGCAAGCCAGACTTTCACATGGGGTAGGGAGAATGTCAAGAAAGAAATCAGAGAGTATGTGGGCTTCATTTGAGCCTTAAAGGAATTTCAACAGATAGAGATGGAGTGGGAGGAACTAGTTCCAGGTAAGGGAAGAGGACAGTTGCAGGCACGGAGAGAAATAGAATTTCAGTGATATATGAAGCATAATGTAAGTCTGAAAAACAGAATGTGGATGGCCATATAGGAATATAGATTCATAGGGTTAGAGCTGGCTCCTAAGAAGACCCTGTAATATTAACTCCTATTCAATATTCTACTCCTTTCAGGTCATATGCTAGAAACTTTATGCCATTTTCCCTGCATTTCCTCTGTGAGTTGGTGTCTATTGCCATTTTTTTAATGACATGCTTTATGGCCAGTCTTCAGACCAAGTCATGGGCTAAGTCACTTTGAAACAAGCTACCACCTCAACACAGTCATGGAACTTTTTGGAACTCATTTCTCTGAGACTTGTTGTTTTGCTTAATGTTATAATGAGTCCACTGCATTCTATTTCACACATCCAGAAAACAATATAATATCATTTGATGATTTCGATTGCCAGGGATGGCTAGGCAGAAGGAATTTTCACATATGCAGATATTTTCCAAATCTATATATCCAGTTCTCATCTTTCTTTTGAACTCTGGTTTTGTAGCTCCAATTCAGTCAAGACAGAGATCACACAGATTTAGACATCTAATCTAAACTGCTCATCTTATAAATGAAGAAACAGAGGTCCAGGGAGAAGTAATTTGCCCAAGATTATACATTTGGTTATGAGAAGTGAAATTTGTAGAGGATTTTTTTAGTTGAGTTAAGCTTTTTTTTTCAAGTTCCAAAAGAAACTTCATCAAAAAAGTGAAAGCCTATGTTGCCATCTGACGCCTCAGATTTTCTGTATTTTCCCCCTCTTTTTTCATCTCAGCAGAGACAGACAGTACCAGCTATTGGACCAGACCCACTGTTCCTATGTGGCAGAGGAGACTTTCTGTGTTTACATTGGATAGAGCCTTTGCAAATAAGCCAGAGTCAAAGAGATTTAACATTTAGACCTGCTCATTTAATAAATGGGTTAATTTTATCCTCTAGTGCTGTGACTTTCTTGTCATGAAGCATGAGGGCAGAGTAGATGTAGGTGAGCTTGGAGAAAGTCATTTCATGAGGAGTATGAGGAGAAACTTGCTTGTAGTGGTATTAGTCACAGGCTAACAAGAGGGATAACCCCATAGAAACACTAGCTTCCAAAGAAGGAATGAATACCTTACAGGTAACTGAAGAACAGAAGGGATATTTGGAACCTAAACCTTTCTAATGCTAAATTCAGAACTTTATCCACTATGGCCCAGTGCCTAATTTCCATTTAGATGTCTTACTTACTCCTCCAATTTCATAATACTACATAATACATACTTCAAGTACTACATAATACTACATGGAACTCCTTATTTTCCTCTTAAATCCACCCGAGCTCAAATTTCCCTACTGTTGTTGGTGTTCCGTCATCTATCCAATCATCCAGATTTGAAATCTTTGGGTCACTCCAATTTTCTCCCTCCCTCACTTTGCAGTTACAAAGCCCTGTCAACTCTACCTCCACAATACTCCTTACATCTGTCCAATTCTCTTCACTTATATTTATACTGCTCTAATTCCCTCATTTAGACATATTGCCTACTGCCTAGATTAATATTATAACCTCCTAATTGGTATCTTTGTCACTAATATCTTCCTTTTTTGATCTATCCTTGACCTAGAAGCCAAAATGAACTTCCTGAGATACCACTTTGACCATGGGGTTCCCCTTCTAAGAATAGTTCAATGATTCCCTCTTTCCTCTATGAGGAAATATTAAAACATTAACCTGATTTTAATATCTTTTGGCACTTAAACCCAGATCTAGCCAACTCCAAGTCCAGTGTGCTATCCATTACCAAACTGCCACTCTAAGCCTCAGGTCAATTGCACAGGTCTGTGTATTCTCACCAAATCCACAGAAGAGTAAAGTGTTTTCTCCCTTTCCGAGATTGTGGATTAAAATGTCAAACAGGACATGGCCAAATGTTCTCATTCATTCAATAAATGTTGTTGAATTGAATTGGAATAAATTTCGATATCATGGAATGGATTGCACTTTCACAAATTTATTCTGCTTTCAAATCTTATCCCCAAGCTAGGAATCCAGAATCCTCTCATTAAGCTACATGTTGATATTAACTTTGGCTTTGGATATGTAACGGGAAGTAAGGGAATAGGTATTTTGACTAGAAATCCATATTCTAATTCTGACTTGTTAACAAGAAACCTCAGAGAAAATTTTTGAACTTGTTGCTCTACAACTTGGTAGACTGTTAACTAGAGCAGTGTTTACTAAAAACACTTGTCTCTTAAGATGAATCAATGAATGTCTTGAGGTGAAGTTATTGAGATATGGAGAGGGAAATAGGGAATCCTGTATGGATTATTATTCATCATTTATTAATATTGTTTGAATCTAACTTTATGTGCTATCGGACTGTTTTCATTCAGAATGTTATCCAGACTCCAGTAACCCTGGTGATGAATGTAAAGAATTTTGGATTACCTCAGGTTTTAGATCCATCCAAAGCATTCTTGTTTTAGGTTCCCCTCAACCAGGATTTGTTTTGGGTCCACCCGAGCTTGTGTTTTGGGTTCTTGTTATGTGATTAGTGTGTGACTCATGTGTGGAAACCTTTTTCATAATATACTACATATATAATGTAAGGGAAACTAAGATGTGTAATTAATAGAATGGTGGCCTCAGAGTCAGAAAAACCTAAATTCAAATCCTGTTAGTTGTATGACTGGGCAAGTCACTTATCCTTGTTTGCCTCAGTTTCCTCATCTGTAAAATGAGCTGGAGAAGGAAATGACAAACCATTCTAGCATTTTTGCCAAGAAAACCCCAAATAGGGTCACAGGCAGACTGAAATGTCTGAACATATATAGTGTAAACCTTCCAGAATCTGAGGAAGGAGACATCCTTTTTTTTTGTTCTCTCTCTCTCTCTCTCTCTCTCTCTCTCTCTCTCTCCCCTCTCTCTGTCTCTCTGTCTCTGTTTCTCTTTCTCTGTCTCTCTCTCTCTGTGTCTCTGTCTCTCTCTGTCTCTCTCTCTCTTTCTCTCTCTCGCTCCCCCTTTCTCTCCCTTAATAAATTTCTTTCTAAAACTATTGGAGGTTCTATTTTTTTTCTTGAACAAGTGATTCCACAGAACTCTCATGCAAATTGACCTCTCCTTGCCCTTTTTAGCTGGGGATGATCTTGTCTTATATTTGATTTGAATAGAACCTCTTACTATCTCTCTTCCCAGAGGAAGATGATGTAAACTGTCTATAGATGATGGAAGGCATAGTAATTAATGTAGAGTTAAAAAAATCCAATTGAACTAGATCACTTGAGTGGTCCAGAATTTCCAGTGTCTATTGTGGTGGTCTGGGAGGCTTATTCTATCTGTAGTAATAAAAAGAATGGTGATTCCCATGTGGCTATTTGATAAAATGCATGCGGACAATGATGGTTATGACAGTTGTGGTCTTTTCCAGAGCAAGTCAGTGGTAAAACTGGGAATGGAGCCAAGTAGCTTAACTTTCCAGCCAGTGCTCTCTTCATTAGACCTTGTGACAAAACATGATACATGGGCATATTGCTCTTAAATCACTGTAAGTAAATTCAGAGAGTGGAAAATTTACTTCATGTGAGCAGTGAACTTTTTTTCTTTTCAGGAAAGAATCCTTAGATACATAGTCTAAAGGGACCAAAGGGAATGGCAGGTTCATCCATATCAATGCAGATAATGGTGATACTCCCATTACCATAATTAAAGTTTTCCACATAATGCGGATCTTAGCGTTGCGAGTTCCATTTTTTTTTGATTCATTTTCAGCTATCGTTTTCAACATAAGAACACATGAATGCCATTAATAGCCCGTGCATTCAGAGCAGCTCTGCGGCAGAAGCTTTGGATTGTGCCAAAGAACCCTGCTTTTGTTTTGGTCTTTGAACAGCTGACACTTGTTACGGTTACGCTCACTGTGCTAACCATCCCCTGTTGACTTCTGGACAATCACTATAAATCTCTATTATTTCCACTCTTATTGCATTATTGTCTTGTTATACAAGTACTGTTGAGACAGTTTCTCAGGGGAAGTGAGCCCAGGTGTATACACACTGAGAGAACAAGAAATGCTCTCCTTTAAACACAGAAAATAGCAATTTCATGTGGCATGACACACACAAATGCTAATAGAGCCAAAGGAATTTGCATTGCAAATGTTTTCTCACTACCAGCTTGGGGTGCAGAGCTCCAAACACTTGCTGTGGGAGTTGGCCTGTTTTAGTTTTATTTTCTCTTACTTAAGAAAGTTTGAAGAGTTGAAAAGTAGCTCTCCCTCAAACTCCCCCTTCACCCCCAACGGGGCCCTATGGCAAAAGGATATTACACAAAAGATAAATCCTTCCATTTTCCACCAGAAACTCGGCTGGATTGGCTTTCCTTTCAAATAGGACTTCTTTATCTCCTTTGGAGAGTCTGATGAAACCTACAGCCCTGCTCAGAATAATGCTTTTAAATGACATAATATTATGAAAGAAACAAATTCTATTGAAATATAGTTCTAATTTTTTTTAAGTTCACAGACCCTAGGTTAAGAACCCCTGCTTTAAAAAAATATTCTTTCCTGAAAGTATTATTCAGAGTCAATATTCAAGGTCAGATTTGTCTCGTGTGAGGTTTTAATTCCATTTATCAATTAAAGGAAACTGACTGAAGATAGGTCCATGTCCTGGGTGGAACATATAAGTTACTAATAATATCTTCAAGATTGATTGCAGCTATGCTTTTTGAGTTTTAAAGGGAAATTTCTTTCTTTCTCTCTCTCCACATAGATACTGATATGAAGCTATTAATCCAGATATAAAAATATCAGCCAGTCTAGCCATTTGTTGTGGGAAGCAATCAAGCCAACTAACTATCTAGATACAGTGAATTGATTCCATATATTATTTAAAGCCCACCTTGATTTCTTTTTTTAAATTCTAATTTATTAATTTTTAAAAGTTTTCAACATTCATTTCCACAAGATTTTGAGTTCCAAATTTTCTCTCCATCTCTCCCCTCTGCCCACCCCAAGACAGCGTGCATTTTGCTTACACCTTCCCCCAATCTGCCCTCCCTTCTATCACACCCCTACCCTCTCTTATACCCATCCCTTCTATTTTCTTGGAGGACAAGATAGATTTCTATAACCCATTGTCTGTATATTTTATTTCCCATTTACATGTAAAAACAATTTTTAATTGTTTTTTTTGTTGAGGACCCTATCCGTCTTCAAAAGTATCAACTTCTAATTACACCCTCCTCCCATTTTCCCTCCCTTCTCTTATCCCCTAATCCCACACTTATCCGCTTCTCTCCTACTTTCCTGTAGTATAAGATAAAGTTTCATAGCAAATTGGGTAT
>CM053772.1:177552680-177580130 GCA_028658325.1 Potorous gilbertii | reverse complement strand
TTTGAGAAGAGTGACTGGATCAGATTGTGTACATATCAAGAAAATCTACACTGAAAGCAAGGTAATCTTGAAAGAGTCTAAGGATAACTTCACAAAATATCTCAGGGAAGGAAAAATATCAAGGTAATGAAGGGGAAGAGAATATAGATGTGCTATGCCTAAATTCTCATCTTTATAAAAAAATTTTTATGATGCTCTACATGCATTTGAGGGTGTCCTTGACAAAAAATATGAGACAAATAAGCTTTCGCCAAAAAAAATGTTTACAGTACATCTCTAAAGTCACACAAATGACTGAACAGTGAAGAGATTATAAAGTCCTATTGTGTTTATTGTGATTATTTTTTAAAGCATTTTAATTAAGGTACTATAAGGCAATCATAAAAGTTATCCTTCAAAAAGAAATCACCCTTGCCTATGGTAACATTCCATATGTCATCTATGGAATGACATAGAGAACCCTTTGTTCAATGACCTTCTGATTATTACTAGGAAGATGGCAGATAACAAGTAAATACCAATCAGTCCAATCATAGAGTATGCATTACATGAGGTCTAAATGGAAGGGCAATTCCCAATAAATAGGCAGGTCTATGATAGAAATATTTGTTTCTGCATAATATTTAATTGATTTGTCAAGTCTCAGAATGCTATAGGACCTCCTCAATGAATTATATGCCATTCATAATTCAGGGAAGGATAGTTCTTCCCGGAAAGACTTCATTTTTAACTCCATGCAATGATTGGATTGACCCGATGAGTGGTCTGGTCCTAAAGAGAGGGAACTGGTTTTCTCTCTGATTGCTTATGCCTCTACCCTTTAAAATAAAGCTTGAGTATGAGTCAAAGGACTAACAGAGCCCCTTCTACAAAGATACTTATTTACAAAATTGATGTCATCTACAGAACATCTGTTTATCTGATCTACCACACAAGAAATGAGTAAAACAAAAAAATTCATAAGCTCACATTAATAATTAGAGCTTAAGCTATGATATATCACACCAATTATCTATTTTTACATCATCTAAGAGGTAGGGAAAACTTGGTGGAAGAAAGTTTTGCATTGACCTCCCTTCAGTACTATACATGATGCTCTTAAGTCTAGATCTTCTGACCAGCCAAGCATGGGTCTAGTCATTATGGGGCAGTTTTATGACAAGGTGGGTGGGATTCTAGACAAATCATTTCATCTGTTTTTGCCTCAGTTTCATTCTCTGTAAAATAAAGGTGATAACAGTATCTTCCTCCAAAGATTATTGTGAGGCTCAAAGGACATAATATTTGTAAAATATTAGTATAAATATATTCAGATTCAGGATTATCCTGTCAGTGCTCATTGTTTCACCAAGTAGAGGTATAACTGGAAACATCTCCCATTCTGCAATGAACAAAGCCTAGGGAATTCAAGATTTCTTGAATTCATGAGGTTACTGCCAAAAACATTAATTTCTCAGGACTACCCTTGGTCTATCTGAGCTAAGAGAAGGAAATACAAAACCAAAGAGGCAGTTAGAAATTTGATTTCTCTCAGGATCATCTAGAAAATCAAGTTTTCTTTATCATGTTTTAAAATTTTAGCCCGTATTGTTGTTGAAGAGAAGAGAGAAAAATTCTTTTCTCCCCCTATTAATGGAAATTTAGGGGAAAGAGACAGAATCCAAAGTAAAAGAGGGAGTGGAAACTTTATAGTTTTTATCTCCCACGGAAGAGGAGACAACTCTTGAGACTATGAACAATCGTATTTGACATATTTTTGGTTCCTGCAGTCACAGGAACCAACAAGATCAGCTGTGACACCTCAGCAAACCCAAGCCCAAATTCCTCAATAAAAGGCAATAAGTATGACCATCCCACTGGAGCCTCTTTTACACATAACTTTTCAAATAGACAGTCCAATAATTGATATGGGAAAAACTAAGCATAGGAAAAATGCCTATTGTCAAGATGTTGGATGTTCAAGCCATAGAATTAGAATGTGTTTTGGATAGGAAGTGCAGATAGGCAATGAGAAGGACCTAGAACTGAAGAGGAAGAAGAAAGAAGGGCAGATTAAATTCGGTATGTAGTATAGTGATTTGTAATTATCCCAAGATGCTCATATCTTCACAATATAAATGTTCTACTGGCAAGGCTAGTTGGTTGCCCAACATAGAACACCACAGTCTCCTAAAAATTAAAGTTACAGGTCACACAAAGGAAGATGGAAAGATATATGCTGAATATAAACTGAATATTTCCAGTGATGAGCTATGCTCAGGAAGTGGCATAAAAGATATCACTGAGAAAACTGAGGAGAAAAAGAAGTTGGCCAGTCATGTAGTGCAAGCAAAGATTAGAGATGAATGGTCCTCATGTGCCACTGACACTTTTGAAATGCAGAATTATCTAGAGAAAGGCCTTAAGCACTTTAGATGGATGCTGTCTGGGAAATCTGGGGAAGAATACGGACAAGAACAACACAAGATGAGAAAGAGGGGGCAACTGCTGATCTTCACTGATGAAGAAAATTAGTAGAACACAGATCCACTGAAATATCAAACTATCGAGAAAAGCTAGAAAATGCTCAGAGAAGGGTGATGAGGTGAAGGGACTCCAGATCATATGTTCCAAGGATCATTTGAAAGAGCACTGGATTTGGATTCAGAAGACCTGGGACTTCTGTTCATAACCTTATACAACTCATTAGCCTCTTTAGGACTCAGTTTATTCTACAAAATGTACAGAAGAAAATTGTTTACGTCTACAAAAAAATCTGTAAAATAAAGGTGGAAAACTAGATGATGATAGGATCTTTCCAGCCTAAATCTCTATATAGCTAGGGGTGTTTAGCCAGGAGAAAACAAAATTTAGAATATGATCACTCTCCACTAACAAGTGGCATAATTAGAGGTGATGAGGAGGAAGAGGGAAGAAGATAAGAAAAATTGTAAAATTACCTTCTGCTCCGCAATTATTTCAGATATACATTGTTTCTGAAAGACCTTCTCAGTTCAGTGCATAAATAATAATGCCATTTAAAAATGTATGACTATTCATTAAACCATTGACCACTTCCAGTCTATTGGTTACATAAGTATTTTAAAAATTACTTTAATACATATTTACCCAATAGACTGGAAAAGTTCCTTTGGTACATGATGTGCATTTTTAAAAGCTGCCTACATAAGGAATTACTGATCTGAGCCAGTGTCTTCTGCCAACTATGTAATATGCATTTTAAAGAAGAGTCTAATTATGTGGTTACCCAAGAGAACTAAGTTAATACTGAGGGTCAATAATTATTGCATTCTATTGTTTTTTTTTCTGCTTATAGAAAAAAAAAGATAGTATCTTCCTGTTTGTCTACTTTCTCCTCACAACTACTTCTACAAAAACATCTCTATATGTAATTAAAGAAAATGCCCAAGTCCTCACAGACTCAAAAGGCCCTGGGATTTTACCTTTTGGCTTACATGGCTTTCCATTCACACTTTCATTCCCTATAATAATTTCCCTTTTAGTTCTTTTTTTCCTTTTCTTTCTTGTTTAATGTGATCAATTCAGCAATTAAAAAATAAATACTAAATTCTTTTTTTTTCCCTCTTGAAATTAAAGACTTGTTGATCTAGGACCTCTTTGGGAGTGGAGAAGGAGGGAGGATGATAGGAAGGTCCCTGGGGAAGAAAATCTGCTGCTCATTGTGGGTCTGATTAAAATTGCAAATACATCCATAAGCTTTTTCGACTAAGATTCCACCTCTCTGTGGAAAATCTAGCCTCAATTCTCCTGGTCCCTACTATCTTGAATCTAATGATTCTAGTTTTAAATCCAAAATAAATTCAATAGGAATGAAAAGTCATAGAGTTAAGGAATTACAGGATAGCGTATGGAGGGCAGAGGCTGGAGTTAGGAATATATAGAATCAATTCTCACCTCTGGTACTTATCAGATGTGTGAACTTGTTCAAGGTATTTAATCTCAGGTAACCCTGGACTATGTTACTAGACTCATTGTATCTGCATTAGTAGAAGTTGTGTCTATAGTGAGAGCTACTTACATGAAAAAATCACACATTTTGGAGAGTGGTCAGCATTGGTGATGGTGGTATCATTTTTCTTTACTGTTTCTTAATATTATTGCTCCTGGTCTGGAAATGTGTTTCACTAAGCAACTTGTATAACATATAACCTTAGAAAGGCTATATGGGGGGAGTGACATCCTGAGCCAAGATGGCAGTGGTGGCCAGAGTCCCCTTGAAGTGCACTCTCATCTCAGGAATCACTCTGCCTTCCAGGGCCCAGGTCCAGGGCAGCCAGGGGAACCAGAAAGCAGCCACTGCAGCTTCCCATTTCAAAGAATCTATAGATAGGACAAGCCTGGAGATAAGTTCCAAATACAAACATACGAAAGTGATCTGAATAAATACAGTTTAATGGTGTTACATACCTTAATCAAAATTTAGAATGAGATGGACACCACACTCACCTTCCAAAGATCATTCTGAGAAGGTATCTGTGGTTCCTGTTCAATGAATATCAATGGGAGCAATTCTGACTTGCACCAAAAGAAATGACATCAATCTCAACAGTCTCTGAAATCAACCTTCTGCTCCCTATGATGAAGATCCTCATCCTGGAATTGAGTAACTTCTATGCTCAGCAGCCCTCCCTCACTCAGAATAAAGTCAAGTGCAAGTCATGTCATTGTTTCTCTGACGGCATGGTCTTCTTCTTCTTTGGCAATGGACGAACACAAACACACACACACACACACACACACACACACACACACACACAACTTCTATGCTCAGTACAAGTCCACTCAGTCTTATTTGAAGAGGATTGCATCCCAGGAAGACAAGGAGCAGCATCTTCAATCCATAGAAGATAAAGAAATATTAGACAGGATGTACAAGAGTATTCCCTGTGCCTGCTATAGCACTAGCTTCCCTAGTTACTGGTGGAATGGAGATAAATATTAGGGAGCCATAGTCTTCATGCAGGTCTATGGTGTGATGATTGACTCCAGGGATGACTTCACAGAGGAAAAGTTAGCCCAGCTACTGGAGCTATTCTCTTGTACCAATGTCACACCATCATGAATTGTGCCAGGATCTGCCCTAAGGGACTGAATCCAGGAAAAACAATAGCTGAAATCAAGAAGATTACGGCAACTTACAAGCTGAAGAAAACAGCTGCTTAGTTTTTTCCAGACAAATCATGAATTGTAGCCCCTACAGATCTGAACATAATTTATATCTGATTTGACTTCAGGGTTCTCTTTCTTCCTTGAATATTGCATATACAATGACTACTACAAGAAGTAAAGAATATATACTCCTTTTACTAACAGAAAATAAGAGAAAAACGTTGTTGGGTGTCACTGAAAGTTTAAGACACTTGTCCATGATCACAAAAGATGTTATGTGTCAGAGACAGAACTTGAATTCAGGTCTTTCTAACTTTAAGGTTATTTCTCTCAACCTTATGGTATTTGAATATTATCCATGAATGAGACTATACAGATTTACTCTCTACTTTTCTAACTTTGCTTTTCTTACTTAAAATGAATTGCTTTATCCACTATGGATACCTAATAAACCAAAATAACACAAAATAATGAAAAAGCAAAATAGCAAGATATAGATATATATATATGTATATATATATATATATATATAGAGAGAGAGAGAGAGAGAGAGAGAGATCTTCTTCCTTAATTTCTAACAGTATAATACCTTCTATTGAGCTCAAATTAAACTGATCAATAATGAAAATAATATTCAAAAAAGGCAAGGGGTCAACCCATCTCTCAAATCATGGATCATAGAGCTATCACAGTACATGACTTCTATATTTCTTAAATGTTATCCTGTATCATTCCCAATAAAAATATGCTTTCAGGGGATGGGGTTGTCATAGGGTGGAGGAGGATGGTTATTTTCATTTAATTCCTTTTTGACTAACGACATTTGTTTCCTTCCTTAAATTATATTTTATCTTATCCTCAAGAAATCTTCAGAAGAAAAATCTGCAGTCTCACTTCTTGGGTTATTTGCTTTCATTTTGGAAAGTGCCTTGTACAGTCTATGTGACTATATTAATTCACAATCCATTCATAAAAAGATGAAATACAATGTTCTTAAGTTCTTGAATGAATTCATTCCCATAATTTTCTCATCTATTCTTTTCTCTTTTATTTTCCCTTCATAAATAATTACTTCATATCTGAAGCATTTACTAGAGGCAGTAAAATTGAATTAGATTTTTTTAACCCTTGTTTTATAAAGGATGATTATTGTGGAGGAGTTAAATGGAATTTATAAATCAGTCAACAAGCATTTAAGTGCCCACAAAGTGCCAGACTCTATGCTAAGTGCTGAAGATATTTCTTTAAATAGTCTCTGACTGCAAAGAACTTACATTCCTCTAGGGACAAGGGAAGTAGGGAAGTATGTACACATAAAAGTGAAACACTGTCTTGCTCACTTCTCCTGTAGGAATAGACAAGGAAATCAAGATTCTTATTGGTTTGCAACAGAAATATCCCAGCCTTCCAGTTCTTGATCCCCTGGAAAGTTTTGCTCCAACCATAAACTAGTTCCTACAGTCTTTGGAAACGTAGGGAGAAAAAAAAGTAACTATGCAGCAACTGGGACAAGAAAGCTGGAAGAATAGTCAACATGGAATAGTAAAGGGGCTACAGCTATGAGGATGGCGGAGCTGGACTCCAGATTTGACATTGGGTGGACAGATCATGCACAAGTAGTGTCAGAGTCGATTCTGTGTTATTGTAACCTGTTCAAGCTATAGGTGGAAAGCAGTGATTCTTCGTTTTCCTCTTCCCTTTTCCCTCACTTTCCTGAGAGGTGAAGCATCTATTTCTGGGTATATCTCCCAGGAGATTGGGAGGCTTACCCTTGCTACTCTGAAGAGGACAAAAATTATTCACCATCCATATTGCTAACAGTCTTACTGTTTCAATGCAACATTGAAAGGGACAATTGAGAAACAGGAAGACGTAGAGATTTAAAGTAGTATTTTCCAGATTGCATTCTCCAGTTGAGGACTCTAAGCAGGAAAATGGAGTTATTGATTCATTTTTATACCTTACTAGACCAGAAAGATCATTTTTGCTAGAGTCTCTCTAGGCAGATAAGTCAGCAGCAGTGGCAGGGGCAGTAACTGGTTGAGTTGGCCCTGAAGTGAGCATCTACATTCTTGTGGCCCTAGTTTTTTAAAAAAGCCACATTCCAGAGGAAAAAGGTTGAGAGATTGGTTAGAGAGAAAGTTGCACCTAAGAGGAAGGATAGCCTGTCTCACAGCAAAGGCAGGTGGAGGTGATGATGATGAATGTCTGGCTGACTGCCAGTTCACCAGCTTAGAATATAACAGCATTGCCATCTAAGTATATACAAGATTTATAGGAAATAGATACAAGATAATGGAGAGAGGGGTACTAGCAAATATAACCAAAACAAAGTCATATAAGCCAGGCCAAACAAATGTAATTATTTATTTTAAGGAATATTGAAATAGAAAAAAAAATCTCTCCCACTCCATATCCTAAAACAGGTGATATACTAACCCCTTCACTATTATTCAATACAACAAAAATTTATTGAACACCTACTGTGTGCCAGATGGTGAGTTAGGAACAGGAAATACAGAGATGAAGGGAACAGTCACCAAAGTATACAATTTAGCAAAAGCCCTGCTGTTTCTTCCTGCACAAAAAAGGACACATTGATGGAAATTGCAAGCATAATTGTGAAACATTTTGTAAATATTAAGTTATTGATGTTGTTATGTTTATACAGAGCACTTGATATAGCAAAGTGCTATGTGAATGGTACACAATGAGAGTCAACAACATTAATCTGAAATAAATGAGTTTGGAAAATGCTCTCTCTTTCCTCCCTTTATTGGGCTGCCTTCAATATTTCATTCTCTCTGAATAGTAAAACTCATCTGATTTGCTTTTTTTTATCATTCTTTGATACCTCAAGGCTTCAGTGCTGAAAGTGACAAGAAGATAAAAGGAAAGCTTGAAGAAATACAGGATGTTTCATTTTTAACTTGTTAGAGTTTCTTATTATTGTCTTTAACTTCAGAATATACATCAATTCTCATTGAATATACACTCAACTCTACTTTTTTTTCTATATGTATCCAAATAGAGACATTCTTCTTCTCCCACTTGTCTCATTCCACGATTAGCCATGAGAGGGGAATCTCTCATTCAGAAATATTGCTTCTGAGATCATGGCAATTTTCTACATTTTTTTGTTTAGCATCTAGTTCTCTAGCATCATCTTCTCCTTCATCAGATTCACAGCAGTAACACCAGACGAGCCCCCAAAGTTTAGTAAGTTGGAGTAATCACCCTGAACTTTGAGTTCTGGGAAGGGAAATACGTTGCTGTAGGGTTCCATGTTATTGAACTGCGACTTTCTCACTTGAGGCAGTCAGTAGGAAAAAAATGTATATCTACCTAATTAGATTTAAAAAGTAAAATATATATAAAAATATGCTACATGGTGTTTCAAAAGTCTCAGTACTATTAAAGCATAAAATTGCACGAAGACTTTTGAGGTACCATGAAATTATATACATATACATGTGTATCCATACCTAAATACACACACATATGTATATGTATATATATACATGTATATATGATGTTCAACTCAATATATATGTGTGTGCCAAAACATTTCTATATATGTGTGCATGCATTTATATATATCCATTTCCCATTATTCCCACTACAACCAAAGCAAAATCTAGTAGAGTTGCACATTCCTCCTATGCAGACCCTTTAGGCTTCCCTTTTGTGACCTCACTTTCAAGTCTACCCTGATATTAATTGCAACCTAATTTAACAGTATAAAGATGCTAGAGATGATGCATACAGTGTAACTTGCTACAGATCTATTTTTTCCTAAAGGTATTCTTTGTCTTTGCATCTGAGAATCTTGGAAGATAGCTCAAAGTTCATTTAGACCAACTCATAATTGAAAAGTAATATTCTTTATAACATACCCAGCATGTGGTCATCCAGAATCCATTTGAAGTCCCCCCCACCAAGTGGTCCCTAGTAGATTGCTTTCACTATTCAAGGACACACTATATGATAAGTATAAGTATAGAATCTTTATTCAGCACAGTTTTAAATTAGCAGAAATTATCCTCTAAAGTCTCCTAGTTCTTGCTACTCTTATCCCAACTTTTTGTATCATCATGATTTTTGCTTGTGTTATAGCCAATAAAAGTAAAGACGACAAGGTAGGTGGCTGTCAATCACTCAATACTCCACCTCTTACTATATAATATCCTAGTATCTAAGTTGAATGAATCACAATACATTATTTATGGCTCAGCCTGCCCCTCCTCCTCCTTCTTCTAGACCTAGTTTGTTTCAGTCATTCAAACCAAAATGACCATATTTAAACAATAGTTTAGTTAAATTTGATGACAGGATAGTAAAAAGAAAAAGCAATAGAGGCATTATGATAAAAGACAACATTGCACTGATGCCCTACTTCCAATCTCATATCCCTTGACTGGAAAACTATGTTCGTTTCAGAGTCTACTATAACACCCATGAATTTCTCAAAGAGTAAGCAAGAAATAGCCATGGAATACTAACAAAGAGAAACTCCGGCTGCTCGAGCCAGAACTTTGGGAGTGCATGCACAGTTTGGGGGCAGGACATAGATGAATATGTGGCAAATGAGATATAGAAAATATGGTCATATGGGAAAGAGGAAAACCAAGTAAAAGTAGTGTCACAAAAACCCAGAGAGGGAAAGTACTCAGAAGGAAAAGGTGGACAGCAGCGTCATGTGTTACAAAGATATCGAGATGGATGAGGATTGGGACAGAACATTTCATATGGCAATTGAAATAATTGCTCACTTTGGAGAAAGCAGTTTCAGATGAATAACGAGGGCAGAAGCCAGACTACATAGAGGAGAGGGAAAGAGGATCTCAGTGTAGACAACTTTTTCAAGGCTGTTAGCTGAGAAGGGGAGGAAAGGTAAAGGATGACACCTAACAGGAATGGTGGGATCTACTGAGAGGTTTTTAAGCACTGGGGTGTCTTGGGTATGTTTATAGGCAGAAGGGAAGGAACCAGTGGATAGGCAGAGGTTGACCAAGAGAGTAGGGGAGAATGTTAGTGGAAGACAATCTGCTTGGTTGTCTAGAAGACTGTGATAGATTCCAGACTCCTAATTAGGGACTTCATCCATGAATGTTCTTTTTTTCTCTTAATAATTATTAGAGACATAAACACACACAGACACACATACTCACCTTTTCTCCTCCTTTAACACAAGAAGGATGAAATAAAGTCCTTTGTGTAGAATTTAAAGGGCTTCACACTTTGTCCCTACCCTACTCCATCCTTCTAGTCTTCTTGAACATTATTCCTCGTTATACATTCTGTGATAAAACCGTATTTTCATTTCCTTAATGAAATGAAAGCAAGGAAATGAAAGCAAGACAATGTCCTATGTGGGTGCCATAAAAATAATCATGAAGGAAATTTTTCTACATATTAATGCTTACAGAAGTGAAACAAAAAGAGAGCCCTAATTAGGCAAATCAGCAAATTAAGAAGCCCAAAAGAAGAAAATTTCAAGATAAAAATATTAGTGTACTGAAAAATGAGGAAAGGGAAGCAAGGCAATAATGAAACCACTACTATGCCAAGTACTATGTTCTTTTGTTTTGTTTTTCCAAATATTATATCATTTGATCTTCAGACCAACTCTGGAGGTGAGTGCTATTGTTTTCCCCATATTATAGTTAATAAAACAGACAGAGATCAATTGACTAGCCTAGAATCACATGGCTAGTAATTGTCAAAGACTGTAATTGAACTCAGGTCTTCCTGTCTCCAGACCCAATACATTTTCTACTGCACCACTAGCCTGCTGATGAAACAAAGCAAAGAACTGCACTTTAAACATCACTAACAATATGTTGATCTGCAGTTGTAGAAGTTTGCACACCAGAAATTCCTTACATCAATAAAGTCATGGGTTCCAGCAAAGGAGGAAAATATGAACTGTCACCTAACTTGTTCTTATAAATGACAAAAAAAACCCAAATTGTAAATATAAAAATGGAAACATGGTAAGTTCACATTGATTATAGAGATAATAAATTAAATTATTAAAAATAATACAAAATTGCTATACATGGGAGAAAAAACTTGGAATTAAAATAAGTAGATTAATACCTACCCAAAAAATTAAATACCCAAATTTACAAAATGATAAATAACCCATTCCAAGATAACTCAGTATCAGAAAGCTAAATTGAGCAAGCTATTTACAGACAACAAAAGATGGAAAATACCCTCTTCCAACAGATGGACTTAAAAGCGAATTCTATCAAACATATACTACATAAATTCTCAAAAATGGAGGAAAAAGACACTCCCTTAAAATGTTTTTGTGGGATAAGTAGGGTTTAGGCATATAATAAGAAAATTCAGACATAGGAAATTATAGGAAAATTGCATTAATATCTATTGATGCATAATTTTTAAAGAAAATGTTAGTTAAGATGCCATAGTTGAGAATCTACATCCACTGAATAGAAGTTTCCAAAGAAAAAAATCCAAGTTATTGACAACCACACAAAAATGCTTGAAATAACAATTAATTAAATGTAAATTAAAGCAAATTTGAAGTTCTATTTCATATCTATTAGAATGACAAAGATGACAAACTAGAAAAATGACAAATTTTAAGGGGATTTAGGAAAGCAGGTACACTAATATATTTCTGGTAGAGCTGTGAATTAGTCTAACCATTCTGAAAGACAATTTTGCCCCAAAAGTTACTAACTTGTATATATTCTTTTTGACCCATGTATGCCATGGCTAATCCTATACTACAAAGAAATCAAAGAGGAAAGGGATCTATATATCCAAAAATATTAATAGCAGCTCTTCTATGGGAGCCAAAATTGGAAACAAAGTGTGTTTTCTCCAGTTGGAAAATAGCTAAACAAATTGTAGTATGTGAATGAAATTGAATATTACTGGGTCATAAGGATGAGAGTGAATTAAAATGAGGGCCTGGGACAAAAATCTATTTTACTTCATGTGAAGTAAAAAACTCAATCATATTGTCAGTTAAGGCAACAGTTAAAATAGACAATTAAAATATATACACATGAAACTATATTTTGTTTAAAGGCACCATGGACACTGAATTAATATTACTACTAATAATGTATGCACCAAATGGGACAACATCCATATACTTCAAAGAGGATAATTGATTTAAAGGGGAAAATAAACAGTAAAATTATAAGACTTTGGGTCTTCAATGTACTTCTATTAAACCTAGACAAATTTAATGAAAAAATGAGCAAGAAAATAGTTAAGCATCAGAATAGAATTATAGAAAAGTTAGGTATAGTAAATTTTTGATGGTTACTGAATAGAAATAAAAGAGAATCCCCACATTTTTGCATCCTTCCATGTTACTTTCACCAAACAAAAGCACAATGTATTAGGGCACTGTTCCCTCTGGTCCCTTAGTTCAGTGTTCCTTAAACTTTTGGGGTACAGACAAAGCAGTCATTGGGGGAAAAATGAATATATTACACATTTTTATCAACAAAAGAGAGAAAGCACACTTTTAAATTTTGTCTATAGTAGAGATCTAAGATTTCACATGAAATCTGCTTTTACTGTTCCATTTTACATGTGTAAGTCCAAATTTTTTAAAATAAAAATTTAAAAAAGCATTTGTAGTAAGAAAAGTTCCAAAATTTCCAAAACAATAATGAAAAAAGCAATGAAGGTGACTAAGCAACACAAAATCTCAAATTATAAGACTGAAGTTATCAACACTATTTCATATTCATTAAAACATTAAAAATAAGCACAATAGACTAAATGAGCAAAACTCAAGCCATTGAGTATAGTAGACTAGTGTTGCATAAATTCAACAATAGAAACCACTACAAAAGAGACTCTTTATTCAACAAACACTTCAGGGAAAATTGAAAAGTAATTTCAAGGAAAATAGATTTAGACCAAGATTATGCACCATATGCTAAAATAAATTTCATGGGATAGGGATAGTGACTAGACCTGTAATTTTATTAGTATAGTGAATCTATAGGGAGAAAATTCTTTCAGAGAGTTGCCTAAAATACTGTGAGAGGTAAAGTGACCTTCCATGGCCAGTATATGTCAGAGATAAGACTTGAATTCAGGTTTTCCTGGCTGTAAGGTCATCTCTCTAATCTATGCCATCCTCTCTACATAATTTCTAAATAGATTTTTAAAAATTACATGAGAATGGAAGTTTATATCTTTCATTAAAATTATTACAAAAAAGAAATATCCTAAAAGAAAGAAACTTACAAAAGACAAAAGTATTGGCTTTTAAAAATCTTAAAGCTTTTGCATTGACAAAATCAATGCATTTAGAAGACCTGTAATGGGTTGGGGAGAAAAAGATTTGCATCAAAAATCACTGATATAAGTCTCCCATTTAAAATCCTATAGGAAATTTGCACAAACCTACAAGAACATGTCATTCTCCAGTAGATATGCAGTCAAAGTCTAGGAACAAATTTCAAAAGAAACTCTCAGGAATCATAGGAAATAATACACCAAATCACTCATCATAAAATTAAATACAAGTGAAGAAGGTAAGAAATTGAAATAGCCAATGCTGCATTGGTTGTAGGAAGACAAGCACATTAATAACACTGTTAAGTTTCTGTCACAGTGAATTGCTCCTATTTTGTAAATAATTTTGAATGATGCAAGAAAAAGCATAGAATTATTGATAGATGCCCTTTGGTCCCAAGAACCCATTACTGGGTTACTTGATGAAAAAACTCAAGTCCTACATGAACCAAAATATCCATAGCAGCATGACTTCTAGCAGGAAAAAACTGACAACAAATTATGTACCCATTGATGAGTGGGATAGCTGAGCAAATTATGGTATTTTAATGTAATAGCATATCATTATGCTGAAAGAAATAAAAAATATGAAGAGTTTTGAGAAACCTGGGAATTATTGTGTGAAAGGACACAGGGCAAAGAAAGAACCAAAAAAATAATGTTCAAAATTAATGCAACAACAAATAGAGGAACAAAGAAAGATAGGGATAGGTTCTGAATCAGTGTATTCATTAGTATAAGGGAAGTCCAGACAAAGGAAGTCCCCCTACCAGCGTAAGACACAATCTGCTCCAAACATCATAGCCTTAGAAAGTTGCCTTGAGATCTGAGACATTAGTAGCTCTCCCGAAGTTGCAGAGCCGGAGGATGTCAAAGGGGAAATTTGAACTCAAGTCTTCCTGGCTTCTAAGTTGGTACCTGACACTACCTAAAAATGACAAAATTCAGTTCTAACATAATTGCTAATGAAGGTTCCAGATAACTGATGTAAATATATGTCCATCTTTCTGTTAAGAAATGGAAAACTATAAAAGTAATGAGCTATTTTTAATAGAAATTTCTGGAGGAAACTAATTGTTCCAAATTATTTAGTATTCTAAACATTCATGAGAATCTCAGGCTTTGAAAAAGTTTTATGTGTTTGTTTAATTTTGTTTTCCTGTAAGTAGTACAATGAATATTGTGCAGGAAGAACTGGGATTTGTGACTATTCATAGGAACTTCACTTTTTCTGACATATCCTGCCCTAGGTAAAAACATAATATTATACCTCCATCACTTCCACATGGAGCAGAAAGAGCAAAATTACAATTCTTTTAAGAATTATCGATAAAGAGGTGAAAGACAAAGAGTCCTTCGCTTGACAGTACTTGGGTGCTGAAAAAATCCTTTGAACATAGACGCATGCTAGAAATCACTGCAACACACAGTTATATAAACCAAAAAGGAACAAAAATTGAGCAGAATAAAAAGAACTTTTAAAAAAAGCAATATTGTTTCCAAAGCATCACTTGCATACCTACTAGTTACCCTGTTTTCCCAGGTCTAAAATCCCTTTTTTCTCCCCATATCCCACAATGCCTTCTAGAATGGCAGTGTCCTAAATTGGCAAATATATCTCTAAGCCCTGTGGTTCACTTCCAGCCTTACCACTCTCCTTCCTAATAAACCTCAACAGCCTGGGTGAAATGGCAACATTGTACTAGAGTAATTGTAAATTTAATCAGGCTTATGATCCTGAGTGGAACTCAGATGTGGTGCCCAGATGTTGATGCATAGGTCAATAACTGTCTGGCTACATCTTCCCCAGACAGATGACCTATTGACAAACCCATAGGGAAATTCTTGTCAATATCCTCAAATCTCATGTAATCTCGAGGGACACTGAATTTATTCATTTCTGTTTGGTTAACATCTACAGAAGAGGATGAGTAACCGGGCTTGCAAAGTGAAAAAAAAAATTAAATCTATTTCTACCATTTACTTGTTATGCAGAGACTTAGCCAAAACACTAAAAATACAATAATAGCAAAGTAAACATATGGGGGGTTGATATTTTCAAATAGACATAAAATAAGGTTGAATAAAAAACAGTAGAATCATTCGGGAAATAGATAAAGAACACCCCACCCCCACCCCCAAATAGATCGAAGAGGTAAATGCTCTTTCCTAAATGAGTTTTAACATCTTCTGCTAACCAAATCACCATTTTCTACTTTCTTCCAATCAGACCTGGCCAAAAAAGACAGCAAGAAACAAAGACCATTCCGATATCCTCTAAGGCTGAATGGAACGTGGAGGTGGAAGATTGGGTGTTAATTGACTCTGAGTGTTCCCACAGGCACTGATCGGCCACCTCTGTGCTGTTTGGCACTTTAGCTTGCTGACAGTTGGCATGTTGCAGAATAAGGCACTATATTTCAGCTTTGGATTCTTTCTTTTATCCCTTGAAGTAAGGGCAGTAGTTATGCCTAGCTAGCGGACATATTGATTGCACTGGAAAGTTCATAGAGTACCCCTCAGAGTACTAGAGTCGATGTCTCTAAAAATAAAGCAACTTTTCAAGCGAAGTTTATTGTCACTACAAACTACATATAAGAAGAACACAGAAAGTAGTTATTGCAAACCAGTCCAGGGGGACACATGATAAGCCCCAAAAGCCATGTGGGAAAGCCCACACTTGTAAGAGCATTTAAGGCTTACAGAGCACTTTCCTTACTAAAACTCCATGAAATAGAGTACAATTAGTATCTCCATTTTGCAGAGGAGGAAATGGAGGGCTATGAAGGACAAGGGACTCACTCAGGGTCACCAAATTCTTACCTATCAGAAACATAACTCAAAACACAGGCCTCAACTCCAATGCTAGTTTTCTTTCAAATACTATTTTTGTATAACCAATACCAAACTTAAAATCAAGTGATGTAGAAAGGACACTGGGCTGAGTCAAAAGACATAAACACTTTCACTTTCGTGTCCTTGGCTAGGTTATCTTTGGGTTTAAGTTTTCACATTTATACACTATTATCATAGCAGTCATCTATCTATTTACTACACCATGGCAACTCTCTTAGATTAATTCTTCTTATCAGCCATTGATATCTTCTATGAATCAATCCCTGATAAATAAACATTATACACTGTATATTTTATGTTCAAGAGGCAACTATTAAAATATGATTCATTCTATAAGCTATACATGAAAGTCAGTTTCAATACTTTATAGTCATATCTCATACATATTTAAGTCTTAAATCGGTTGAATGCTACTTTACCTTGAGACAGCAGACCTTCAGTGGATATCTTACTATAACTTATTAATGATGAATGACTTCCCTAAGTCTTTCAAATTATCTGTCCTAGTTATTAAGAGCTGGAGATTGATTTAATTGAAATCAAAATTAACTCAATGTGTAAGGGATGAGAAACTTTCCTCAGAGTTTATATCAGTCACTGCCCACCTTGTTAGTACTCTGCCAGGTTCTACATCCAGTTTCTCTAAAGATTGACTCTAAATTTACTATTTGCATATTTAATGAGAACAAAAATAATAGTACTTATATAACAACTCTAAGCTTCATAGATTACTTTACATAGGTTCTTTCATATATCCTCCCTCTGTCCTTGGGAGGTAGGTGCTATCACTATTCCCATTTTACAGATTAGAAAACTGAGACTGAGAGAGATTATGTGGCTTGCTGGGGTCACACATTCAGTAATATACAAGGGAGAATTTAAACTCAGGTCTTCTGGACTTCAGTTCCACACTCTGTGCTACCTATCCTTATCACTCTAGAATCTGCCTCAGTAGACCCAGTATGAAGAATGTGCAGATTAGACTGGACTAGTGGATTAGGCTTCAGTTCCCCTGTTTTCCTGAATTCTACCAAGGCAGTCCTGCTAGTGACTCAAAAAAAAAAAATTCCAACCAAGCAGTTAAATAGACTTGACTTGGCAAGAGAGGAGGGGAAAAGAAAGGGAACTTTTACAATGTTTGTTTAGAAATTCCCAAATCTTTAAGATGGCATTATGTGAAGGATGTCATAGTTTCCCAGCCAAGGTCCACTTTACTAGGGTTTAGACTGTAAACCCAAGGAAGGAGAGAGAAATGTACTACAAGCTCACTTGAGTATAGGAAGGAGAAGACCGCATGAGGCAGTCAGTCTTCTTAACTCAATCAGTATAACTCCAACGGGCACACTCATAATCTACTGAAAAGTACTTCTTAGTTGCCTCCAAACAAATAAACATTCTATGAAGTCTCGTAATGTTGACTAGGGAATTCAGATTGATCAGAAACTCCCCTGATGAAATCTCACCTTCTGCAAGAAGCCTTTCCTGATTCTTCTTAATGTGAGGTCTTCCCTTCTTTGATTATCTCCAAGCTATCAGATAGATCAATAGATCTGTAGGTTGTAGTTGTAATTAATTTACATGTTGTCTTCCCCATTAGACTATAAGCTTCCTGAAAGCAAGGACTTTCTCTTCCCCTTTTATTGTATCCCCAATTACAGTGTCTGGCACCTAGTAGGTGCTTTAAAATACTTATTGACTGGCTGATCACTATCACCCCTTTCCCCTCACATCTTCATTTTATACAAGAGAAGAAAATGCAATGAACTAAGATGGATAAATTTCTCATGATTTCACAAAGCCAGTAGCCAAGGTGGGATTTAAAGTCTTGCTTTAAAAAATTCCTCCTCAAAACTGTTGACTTCTCTCTTAAATGTACTCATAAATTTGGAAGAATTTTGAGGGAAAATACTATTACCTACATTAACATTCATCATGGAGTCCAGGCAATGCAGAGCTATCAAAGTGGATCCTCATGATACCCTGCTGGTTACCGCCAGGCTGGAACAGCTATGAGTATAGGCTTAAGGATAGGCTGTATCCATCTAAATTGAGTGAAAGATTAGTCAAACTATAAGCATCTTTTGGGTGCTATAGTTCATTAATATTAAGTTATTAAATAATAATAGCTCATTAAAGATATTTAGTTGGTTTACTAAGATATAGAGGAGACTGAGATGAGTATTATTTTTTTGTATGCGTATCTTCAGCTCCTAGGACAGAGCCTCACTAAGTCAGCACTTGAGTGGATTAATTTGATCAAAGTACAGCTCCCTGATGTACTAAAATTATTATTCCTATTAGATATCATTGATAGTCATACAAATAAGATCTGAAACTCATGGGTAGCTAGGATCAAGAGGAATTAGAACTAAGAATTAAAGAAATGAAACACTCAGCTCCTGCAGACGATTTCCATGAGGGGCTTTCATGCGAATATGTAGCATAGATTTCAAGCCCCCAGAGGTCATTCCAAACTCCCAATTTCACCAAATTAAGTTTGAGCAGTTAATTGACTTGCCTAAGATGACAGATCTAGAGAGGGGCAAAGCTGGAATTTGAACCCAAACCTTCTGTCTTCAAATTTAGCACTCTTTCCATTATACCTGCCATGTTTCCTGGCATATTTCTGTGAAGAGATATTGAAGGTCTTTGCTTGGTATCTATAGAGTTTGTTCATTGGAGCTAATAAAATGATGTGGAGTAAAAAGGAGGTAGACATTTTGAGAAGGAGGAGGAAAGTCACCTTGGGGAAAATGGATGGTGATTATTTAGCTGTTGGATGGCTTAAGGATGAGTGGGGTATGAGAAGTGGCAGAAAAGAAATTATTAAGGATGTGTATTATTGGAAAGGAAGGTATGAATAACATAAAGGAAAATAACTTGAAAGACTTCAGAACTCTGATCAGGGAAGCTCCCCATCCTGCTTTCAGAAGACTGATGATGAAACATTCCTCTCAGTAGGACAATGATGGACTTGTAGGTACAAAATAAGACTTTCTTTTTCAGAAACAGGCAATGTGTTGGTTTGTCTTGTTTGAGTTTTCCTTATTTGTTACAAATATTCTGTTAGAAGTTGTGTGTAGGGTATAGTGGTGAACTATTAGGTGGTGATAAAGATTAAAAAAAAGTGCACCAACGAAACATTTTCAAAAATACACAAACAAAATAAAACAGAAAAAAACCTATAAGGGGCAAATAGTGTAATTTTGTGCATTTCTTGTTCAATTTTATTTGCATCATATATATTTGCCATTTCATATATAAAATTTACTTTGTCTTTCTATGCTATTTTTTTGTTGGTGATCAAGTTAGAAAAGAAAGGATGTGGGCCAGGCACCATTAAAGAATGAGAGAAAACAGAAAGACAGCCTGAATACTACATTTATAATTGAGAAATACTAAAAGAATCCAAAGAAGACATCCAACACATTGGGCAGTATTTCTTTTGAGAGACGTTCAGAGAAAATATTAACAAGACTCCATAATGTAAGAAGACATCATAATTAATAATTACTAACATTTTTATAGTACTTACTATATGCCAGGTACTGTGCCAAGCACTTTAAATTATTATTTCATTGAAGTCTTATCACAGCTCTGGGAAGTAAGAGCTAGTATTATCCCCATTTTACAGATGAAGAACCTTAAGTGAAATCAGGTTGAGTGACTTGCCCAGGATCACATGATTAGTAAATTTATGAGATCTGATTTGAACTCAGATCTCCCCATACAGGACTGGAGCCCTATGAACTGTGCCACTTTGCTGCCTACAATATCATAATTACTCACAGTGGAGGGGACCATGTACAGATTCATAAAAATGCCAAAGAATTTGCTAGACTAAATTTTCATTTCACTGAATTTTGAAGGGACCTTAAACAACATCTAGTCCCACTGCCTTATTTTATCAGTGAGGAAATTAAGGCCTTGAGAGGATGAGATGATCCACAGTCACACAGGTAGTAAATGGTAGAGGCAGATTCCAACCCAGATTCTCGATCTCTACCCTGCTGTCTCTTCACATGAGCCACTATGACTCTACTGTGCATATCATCATTACAGTTGAATATTATCATTTAATCTGAAGATGGTAACTGAGCAAATAGGCCAAGAGACAACATAATATTAAATGGACTAGTATGTTTCTAATGCAAAATTAATCAGACATTTAATAACAATTATTTTATAACAGTTTTGTACTACCACACATAAATTTACATATATAAAAATTTCACCAAATGATTTCTTAGTCAGCCTACTTTATACCAAGTTATGTCTTCTTTATGCACACACATAGCTACACCATTTTATAGATCATTCAGATTTTTTTATTTTATTTTTAATTTGTGGAATAAAGCATTTCCATAGCATAGTACAATAAATAGATGGTTGCCTATGAAACTGCAAATCTACTATGCACAACTTGCTATTTCTTTCAAATATACAACAAAACTGTCATGTAAATTTCTTTTTTTCTTTTCTCCCCTCACTCTCTACCCTAGAGATAGCTACCATTAGACACAAATAGGTATGTGTGTATGTGTATATATGTGTGTATTTACATATGCATATGTGTGTATATATACATATGTAAAATTCTACACATACTTCTATTTATCTCTTGATAAATAGATGTAGATAGCATCTTTCTTCATATGCCCTTTATAGTTAACTTGAGTATTTATAATAGCTAAAATAACTTCTTGATTCAAGTTGTTCTTAAACAGTATTGTTTTTATTGTATACAATGTTTTCTTGTATCCATTCATTTTTTACCCTTCACTATTTCTTGCAAATCTTTTCATAGTTTTCTGAAATCAGAGTTAGATATAAATTTTTCTGTACATTGGTTATTTATTTCTGGTTTTGATCTCTTTAAGGCATGTGCTTAGGCCAAAGGATAAGAATATTTTGGACCTCACTTTTCTTTTTAGCATAAATCTAGATTGTTTTCCAGAATGGTTGAACCATTTCATAGTAATCCCAATATTTCCAGAAACTGGGCTAGAGACCAGGGCTACAAACACTCCCTCAATGAATTTATATTTTAGTGAGAGTTACAATATACATAGCTCAATGGTGGTCATGGAGGGAAGTTTTGGGATTAGGTAGCCATGGAGATATTGAGTGGAGTCATAAGACAGTAGATGCTCGTGCTCTTTCCAGCAGCAATGATAGTATTGATTTGATTAGTATTATTAGAGCAAAACCAGGCTTAGTTGTGTTACATGTGGTAACAGGGTAGATATTGAGATGCTAGGGAGGTCTTGGTGACCTGGTGGACATCAGGATAGGACATAAAGTATGGACCAGGGCTGGTTTTCACTCACTCACCAATCAGAACAGCTCATTATCATGGCAAAATCCTCAGATCAAATGGATTAACGTCCTCTGCAGTGGGGGAGGGGGCAGAGGGAAGGAAAGTAGGGAATTGGTCTTTAGATTTCTGGGCCTAGAGGTTTGCTACTGCTGATGGAAAGAATGAGGGCAGTCGTAGATCACATGGAAAGATGTTGACACTGGGTACCTTGTATTAAATTCATTCTTTCATGCCTAGCTTTTATTTTCCTTTTTCTCCTCTTTTCCCTTTTTTTAAGGAAGATTTCTTTTTAATTACTGTTTCCTGTAATTGTTGTTGCACAGGTATGTAATTCACATGGTTTAAGCTGGAGATTCTGAGGCTTAGGTAAAGAGTCTTATCTTTTTCGGATTATTTGGTTTACTTTTTCATCTGTTTATTTCAAGGGAATTAAAATTTTTCATTTAATTTGCTTGAACAATTTTACCTACTTAGCAAACTCCAAATTCATTAGAAATATAAGCACATTTTGCACTCCTCTGCTCTGCTTCCATACTTCAAAACAATGTCTAAAAAAAAAAAGAAATTCATTTTTCAATTCATGAAGATTTTGGAGATGACTGAAACTTTTGCAAACAGAATTCAATACCCAGTTTTGGGCTTAGTTCAAGAGGATTTAGTCACTAAAGTAACCCAATAAGGTAGCCTCACCTAGAAGCCATAATGATGCCAGGACTCATAAGGACAGCTTCACAGTGAAGCTGCAGGGTCACGTGCATCACTGATGAAGTAATACCTAATTAAAATTATAAAATCTAGAAAATAAAAATTGCCTTTATAGGTCACTGATGCTCAGAGACCCATTGTGGAATCTGGCACAAGTGACTCCCGAATACCTTTGTAGTACAAGAGGGGCAGAATGCAATCTCTCAGCATATGCTTTGCATTGACAGCACCATATATGACAGCAGAGTGGACTAATCATAAAAAAAGATGAAATAAAAGTGGCCTCATCTTAATGACAGCACTTAGAATGAGAGCTGTTCTTTTTCTCTCACTGACAAAGCTAAATTGCAAAAGCCAACAGAGATGCATACACTAAAGGACAATGAAGGGACATTTGTTTTAGCAAGCCAAAGAGGGAAAGGACTTACCTACATATCACTAAGTATTTCTTGCATAACCCACAGGCTGTAATCTTTTCTTCATTTGAGGCTGGCAGGACAGCTGAGTGAAGAAAGCAAACCTTCCAGTCCTGCACTGCTAATTGATTTGAGCTCCATTTCAATGGAAGTAATGCTACCAGCAGTAACACTTCCATCCAGGGACTTTTGAACCCTACAGTCGCACTTGCATTGTAGAACCTCAAGGATTACACAGCTGAGCTCTGGCTTGACTGGATTTCCATTCAGAAAAACAAATGGAAAGGTCATTAAGTATTTATAATTGTGATGGAATTGGACCTTGTTAATAAAGGAAAAGGAAATATTCTTTATTTTGTACCAATTTTGCAGAATGTTATTTGAAAAGAGGATTCCATGTAAGACTGAAAAAGTTGTTGGTAACAATTACGAATTCCAGTTCCAATGTTTTATGTACTTGGGAGAAAACGGTTAGTTGGACTGATAATCTGTTAATATTGTAATTTTGCTTTCCATATAAAGATGTCATGTCAAAATAAAACAGTTCTTGTTTTTTATGTTTAGAAACATTAGACTCCCCGAGGGAGTAGCTATAAGCTGAAATTAAGGCAAGTATTACAAACTAACGCTTTTCTTTTCTCAGAGTCTCACAATAACATTAATTACATGTGGAAAGCTTGTTGGATTTGGAGCCAGGTACCCTGGATTCAAATTCAAATTCTGCCATCTTACCTGTGTGATGCTGGGCAAGTCATTTGACTTCTCTGATCCTTAGTTTCCACATCTATATGAATGGGATTGGAAACAATGAGCTAGATAACCTCTAAGGTCCTTTCCCATTCTAAATATATGTTTCTGACACTGTAGGATTTACCATGCTTTTAAGAACAGTTATATGCCCCTCCCCTTTATAAGTTGGAGGCAAAGTTTGTCAAATAAATTCTCAGAATTCCTAGGATCATGGTATTTAGAACTGAAAGGACCTCTAGTATTCCTTAAATGTAGCTGACTAGACATGGATTCTCATACATGGGTAAAAGTGATTAAATTCGGGCTACATAGATTTCTAGGACAGAGACAGTGTTTCTACTTTGAAGGACAATGCTATAGAGTTGTGTTTTTTCTAAACTTCCAAAAACCTTGTCCTGTACCCAATTCTCTTCCAGGGCAGGAAAAAGTCAATACTATCTCCTTCAAATTACATATCCTTGGAGCTCACACATCCAGACTCCAAAATTCATCTTCATCTGAAGCAGTTTGTCCCCAAAGCTTTCTCAACATCACACTTTTTGGAAGTGGGGAAACTGAGGCTCAGAAAAATTAACCAACTTCCTCAAATCTCATAGTTGATAAGTAGCAGAACTGGGTTGAGTTGATGGGATAGCAACAACTAGTAACTGCCATCTTAATAGAGAGGGAAAGAGTTCTAGATTAGGAGTCAGAGGACCTTGTTTCAAATCTTAGTTTTGCCACTTATTATCTGTGGTTATTAAGAGTCCAAGGCTGGATTTGAACTCAGGTCCTCTTGATTCCAGGACCAGTGTCCTATCCACTGATCAATCAGCTGCCTCTGCAGCTTTATAAAAAGGAGTTAAACTCAGTCACCTTTAGGAGCCTTTCAGATCTATGATTTTGTGGGAGAAAAAAATACTACCTTTGATCAAAATAATGTCCTGGAAGACTCATCTTATAATAATAAAATGGGTATAGCTAACTTATAAGTTATTCTTTCTTCCTATATTCCATCGCTCTGCAGATCTAGAATGTCTAAAGAATCAAGTTATGCTAAAGTAACAACTCACAACCATACTTTCAGAGAAGAAATTAATTAACCATAATTTGAAATTAGTTATCATTAGTATCTCTAGCCACTTGATAATGTCCTACAAATTTCCTAATTCCTTCTTTCCACCACATAAAAGCAAAATTATGCTATTAGATGTATCTACTCTCAAAAGAACATGCAAGGAAAACATGGTGTCCTTATGCATTGGCACAAATCATTGCCTAAGGAGCTGACCCAAAAGAGGTACACAAATTCCCACAAAAATGCCAAGTGTTGAAAAGATCTCAGACACTGGGCTTGAGTTCCATCACAATTGCCCTAGCTAAAAACTTAAACGAAATTCCAACTTTGCAATAACCTTCAACTGCATTTTAGGCAAAGTGGGGTTGAGCAGATCACCAGCATTGGATAAATTCCCAATGATGTTTGACATACGCTCAAATTAAACACTCTTGGGGATTTGTAGCAAATGATAGTCACCTGTCCCTGTACTCTGCCTCTTCAAAGTCATTGAAATTGTAATCTGAATCTAGATACCATGGTTTTGTTGTTCAGTCATTTCAATCATGTTAGACTCTTCTGACCCCATATGGTATTTTCTTGGCAAAGATATTTGAATGGTTTCCCATTTCTTTCTCCAGAAAGAAGAAAAGCAAACTGAGGTAAATAGTGACTTGCCCAGGATCACACAGCTAGTAAGTGTCTGAGTCCAGATTTGAACTCAGGTCTTCCTAACTCCAGGCCAATTGGTCTATCTATTTCACCCCCTAGCTGCCCTTGTAGATACTATATCTATCTACATTAATATAGCTATATGTATATAGCTATAGTATCTATAGTATAGCGATAGAACTACAAATACAGATAGCTATGGTATCTGAAAGGGCAACTAGGTGATACAATGGATACTGGAGACACAAACAGATAGACAGACAGATAGTTATTAGGTAGTGTAACGTATATGTGTAGACACACTGGGAGAGATTATAGTAGACTGATACTATTGATACTATACTATACTATACCATACTATAGTAGATAGTCGAGGTCTGGGTAGCTAGGTGGCACAGTGGACAGAGTGACAGACCTAAAGTCAGAAAGACATCCTTCAGAGTTCAAATCTAGCCTCAGACACTTAGTAGTGGTGTGATCTGGGGTTTTCCTAGGTATAAAACCCTGTTTGCCCAGGTATAAAATGAGCTGGAGAAGGAAGTAGCAAATCACTCTAGTATCTTCACAAAGAAAACCTCAAATGGGATCACACAAAGTGTCAGACACAACTGAAACAAATGAACAGCAAAAAAATTATGGTTCCAGGAGATTATTTGCAAGGCAGATTACAGCAATTCTGTAGTCAAAGTAATATGGAGCTCTAAGAGCTTAAGAATTTGATTGGGAGGAGTAGGCGTCACTGGTTTCTATCAGCTTAGGTGAAGGAGGCAAGGAGATGCCAATCAGCTAGAAAACTAGGAGTCCCTAGCTCTGAAGACTGTAAGAATACAAAATAAGCAAGATTCTAGAGAAGAAAAATGACAGAAAGGAGAGGATAGCTGTCAAGAGGAAGGGAGGTAGCTAGTAAAGAGAGATAGTTCCTTAGTTAGAGAAAGGCTGGGTTTGAAAATCCTGAGGGTTTTCCAAATTCAGTACATAGAATTTCTTTTTTGAGCAAAGGCTTATGATCAACAGTGAATCTAAGAAGCAGTATCAAAGAAAGTGTCAGACACTTTGGTTTTTGATGGGTTTTAAAAATCCTTTTTGGATGCCTTTTGCGTTTTTGTACAATGATTTCATTTCACACATCCTAATTCTCCAACTCCTACCACAAAAATCCTTCCTTGAAAATAGGGAATATAACAAGTCAAAAAACCAACTATGTTTGACTGATCATGCATCATCCTGCACTTTCAGTTCACTACGTCTCTAATAAGAGGGAAGTGTCCTTCATTATCTGCTATCCAGAGCTAAGGCTAGTCATTTCAATTACTATGAATTTGGGTGACTCTTAGTGTTGTTTTGTTTACAGTATTTCTGTCATTGTGTTATATTATTCTCTCTTTCCAGTGGCAAGTACTTTGGACAGCAGCTTCAGTGACTAATCAAAAGGATGTAGGACAGAGGTGCTTAGCGTAGAAGGAATTATTAGTCCCAACTCTGTCAAGTGGGGAAAAAAAAGCAATCACAGTAAAGACATTTTTCAAGAAGACTAACCCGAGTTCCCTGGGTTGCTGGCCTTATCCTCCAGGCCTCTGAGGACCATGGCTATCAGCAGACGGTGAGCAAATGTCAGCATGATGAAGTCCTGTGTTGATCCTGTTACAGTGGAAAAGGAAATTGAGTGAGAAACCACCATCAGGAGCAGTATTTTCAAATAAACAGACAAAAGAAGCTGTTGTGCATAAATGCAAGGACATTAAGTTTAAGTCTAATAGAATCATAAAATGTCAAAGTTAAAAGCCAACCTAAAAGTTATCTAATCCAATCCATTTACATTACTAAGGAAACTGAGCCTCTGAGAGGTTATTTCACCAAAAAAAGTCATGTAGATTCTACCTTTACAGAACCTGTTCCCATCTCTCCACTCACACAGTCACTGTCCTGATTCAGGTGTTCTGAAGGTCTCATCCAGATTGTTTGTTTAAGGACTGAGGAGGCTCAATGCCTAGAGAATTGGACCTGGAATCAAGAAGGTCTGAGTTCAAATGTGACCTCAGACACTATAAATTGTGTGACCCTGGGCAAGTCACTTCATATCTGTCCCCATCTGTAAAGTGGGGATAATATTTTCACCTCTTTCCATGGGTTGTTGATAGGGAGGATAAAATAAAGTGATATTTAACACAATGCTTTGCAAAGCCTAAAGTTATTATGCTTCATTTATTTGAGATTGGTTCTCCCTATCTCACCCAGGCTGAAAATACAGCAGCCACTCCTGGCCC
>CM053772.1:177513354-177552180 GCA_028658325.1 Potorous gilbertii | reverse complement strand
ATTCAGTATGGAAAAAAGATATAGTGGAGATATTAGTCAATCGATGAACACACCCACTTAGAAACAATTGCAATGAGTGAAACATTTTTTACTTGCAAAAAGTTTACATCTTAGTAGAGGAGACAACAAGGACATATATAAGATTATGCAAAATAAATATAATTAGAATAAAGAGAAATTAATTTAAGAAGGTTGACACTAGTAGCTGAGGGGAAGAAGGTGGGGCTTGAGCAGCATCTTGAGGGAAAAAAGGATTCTGTAAGGTAGAGGAGGTGCATAGCTGCCACAGGGAAGAGCCAGAACAAAGGTACAGAGGTGGGAGATGGATTTTTGTGTATGAGGGATAAAGAGAAAGTCAGTTTGGCTGGATCAGAGACTATGGAAGGGGATTCAATTAGGTTGAAAGAGTAGGTTAGGGCCAGAAATTTTAAAAATTAGACAGAGCAGTATTTATTTGAGTCTAAAAGTAGTAATAAATGTTTGAATTGAGGCATGTTAGCCATCTCCATGTGTTGAGAAACTAAATTTATTCTGTTGGCCTATTGGGGCAGAACTAGGAACACAAATAGAACTTGCTAAGGGGCAAATTTAGGCTTCTTTTTTTTTTTTAAAGTAAAATCTTTATTACCATCATAGCTATCTCAAGGTAGAAAAAGCCTACTATGAGAGAATAGACATTCCTCTTTACTGCTGCTCTTTAAGGAAAGGAAGCAGTGACTGCTTGTCAGGTATGCTGTAGAGAAGATGGTCATTAGTCTATGGTTGTTGTCTCTTCTAAATCTGAAGTCATATGATTTGGTGAATCTCAATATTACAATCAGAAAAGAAAAATAACCCCGAATCACCATGTGGTGACTCTGTGGAGATGTAGCCTTAAATTATGTGGCTGATTTGCTATGAAATAAACCTTCTACAAAAATCTCAGAGGGCAGACTGTCTAGATAATGCTGTTATAGGGCAAATTAGGGGCCACTGAATTTACACTTGAAATACAGACATGCAGAATAGGAAAGGGAATATAATGATACTTTGAGTGACTTGGAGTATATAAGTAAGGTTCAGAATAGTGCATTTATTTAAAAAATTTCTTAGTATATTATCACTTGCAAACATTAATCCCACCTATTCCAGCTTAAAAATGGAGACATAGTATGTGTCAAGAAAAACATTAAATTTTGTTTTAAAAGACCAAGTTGCATAGTATTTGAATAAGGTACTAATGCTTCATCTGAGCCTCTTCAAGTGCTTTGCCTAGAGCTTTGACAAGTTAACAGTTTATAAAGGGTATTTAGAAATGGAGTGGTAAAAAAAAAATAGTGCAATGCAGAGGAGAAAGAGAAAAATTATCTTTACACTTTATTTTTCTATTTATCCATTGCCTTTCTTGTCCAAATTGAGCTTCTATGCATGTGAAAGACTACATGGTGCAGGTAGAGACCAAATGACCTGCTACTTGATCTAATAAAATTAAAAACCTTCAATTATTTCAGGGCTAAAACCAGTGATACCTGGGTTCTAATATGTGTGAAATTTAGCTAATACACTCTACAAAAATAGTAGGATTGTGTGAAAAGCCATGCTTACAGAAGAAAGAAATGGCATCCATATGGCGGTCATACAATAATTTTTGGATTGTCTTGACAACTGACCTTAAGTTCAAGATTTGTAGGAGAGAAGTAGATGGGAGGAATGAATCTGTATGCCTGGGAAAAGAGAATAAGATGTTTTTGTAATGAAACTTTTTATTTATGTTGCCCCTTCCACAGAAAACCTAGCTTTTATTGACTTCTTATAAAAAACATTGTTTGTCTATACCAGGATTTGAGACTCCAACTCTGTTCTTTAGAATGAAAGAGAAATGTTCATTTTGCTTTGAATTATCCATGATCGCATTGATGTGGGCACTCTTTTTACAGTGCCCAATAAACCCCATCCATGTTTTCTCATCCTATATTATTCTTGTCTGTGGTTTTTCCAAAAGTGCCCAATAGTGCATCTTTTTCCATATTTTTCTTCTAGATCTTTTAATATTCTATCTTAATACCAGTGTAACACAGTCCATCCATTTGCTATCCTTTGATCTTGCTATAGGACTGGCTCCTCTTCTTTTTTCAGAATCATTCACTTTCTACAGGAAGTCTTTCCAGATCCCTCTTAATTCTAGTGTCTTTCCTTTGGTTGATTATCATCTAATGATCCTAGATATATCTTTTTTATATGTAGTTATTTGCCTTTTGTCATCCCTGTAAGATGGTAAGAGATCATAGTAGATGCTTTATGAATGTTTATTTGACTGACTGATGACATCTTTGATTCTGCTTATAGAGAAATCATTGCTAGCAGACTTCCTTTTTTTAAATTAAATTCTGCTTTTTTTAAGACAATGAAAACACACATTTTCTCCTATATTCTTACTAGAAAAAGAATAAAAACCTCAAATAAGCTAAACTAAACTCTACTACAAATGTTTACAGTCAAGAAAAACAATGGCTACATTGGCATTGTCCAGAAAACCCAAACGTCTCATTCTGCATTCTGAGGCCATTAGCATTCCATTTAATAAGCATTTGCTAAGTGTCTATTATGTGTAAGGCTCTGGACCTTCAAGAACCCTGTAGGGAGCTGCAAAATGAACACAGTAAAAAATTCTCTCTGGGTTTGTTTTAGACCTATTATTTCTGAGAACTGCTGGAGTAGAAACCTCCTCCACCAGTTGTAGATCAACAATAGTTATGTAACTTTTAGTCTTAGAAAGTTGCTTAGGATAATGAGAATTGAATGACTTGCCCATACTTATAGTACATATCATAAACAGGACTTGAACTTAAATCTTTCTGACTGCAAGGCTTGGTCCTCATTAACTATACCAGTAAATATACTATTAGGCTACAGTTAAGCTCCCCTCCATCTCAAAAGCTTGGTACCTGAGATTACAGGGGGAAAAAGAGAGAGAAACATACACACACACACACACACACACACACACACACACACACAGAGAAAGAGAGAGAGAGAGAGAGAGAGAAATACCAACTGATTTGCAGGGGAGAGTGCTCAGTATTAAGGGGATGAGGAAGGGCCTCGGGTAGAAGGTAACACCCGAATACCTCAAAGGGACTGAAATAAGAATTTACTATTATTATTGTAAAGAAAATTATTTTTTAAATCTATATGGAAAAATTGACAGGACTGAATTCATATACAGGATAAGGTCAAAGAATGTATCAAAATTGAATATGTAGTTTTCACTTTGTTATATTCACAATAGAGAATTTAAGAAAGGAACTCTTTTCGTGAAAGATGATCAAAAGTAAATATGATTCTAGCGTAGAATTGAAAAAAAATATTGTATCAATTGTGGTTTTAGCTCCACTGGGTTGGGTACCGAATGAAAGAGACAAATCAATCTGAACTGCTATAGAGGTAATGTGGTGGAAAGAATGCTTCTCTTGGAGGCAGGAGAACCTGAGTCCAAATCTGGCCAAGTCTGGCTTGCTTATTTATAAAATGCGGACAAGAATTCCAGTAGCACCAACCCCACAGTGAGTTTCAAGTGAGATAATGATTGGAAAACACTTTGCAATTCTCCAAATACTATATAAATGCTATATATTATAATTCTATGCTTTAGAACTTAATATATTGTTAAGTGAGCTTTTATCGTTTGTCAAGCATACTCGTAGTAACTAAGGCAAGTATTTAGATGAAACTGACACCTAATTGACAACTTTAGTCACTTTTTTATGAGATGAAATGTAGAAAACATCAGTGGCAAGAAACCATTTTGTTTTCTTTTTTTTACTGGAAGTATTAATTATCCTATCAAATAGGTTATTTTGATTCAGCTTATTATGACAAATTTAGAGGTTTACTGTAATCGGCTTTGTTTCATAGACATGGCCTCTTGTCACAATGGTCTCTCTCTTTCAGAGGTCACATAAAATGTTTCTACTTAATTAAACCTGAACAGCAGGAAAATATTTTTTATATCTAGAGTGGTTATGATAAATCCAGCAAAAGAAAAAATAGCCACTTGACTCATACATGGCAAAGGATTATTTCCAATTTTAAATCGTTCAGTAACAAGTAGATAAGGCTACATTTAAGCCAGTTCATTTTATTAAATATTTGAAGATTATTATTCATAATCTTTGAAGCATGAATATAAAATACAAGGAGCACAGGCCTTGCTGTCACCCAGATAGCCCATACCAGGATTGGGGATGGAGAAGCTAGAACGATAGCCAAGAGATTTTCTTACTATTGGATTAGTCCTGCAATTTCAATAAGAGATAAGTATTTTAAAAGAGTTTTAAGAGACCATTCAGCTTCCATTAAGATTAAATGTGCATATAATATCCAGTTGATCTAAATCCTCTAAATTTGAGGGAGTTAGCCCTTATCTTTTAGGTGACAGAATTTCTCTCTCTGATCATCCAGCCCTGCCTCCTTGTTATCAACACTGACCAAGCACTCATTATTAAGTACATTATGCTACATATAATTTTGAGTAGCCTTAGGCCCCATGAGTTCCTGCAAGACTCTGGGATAGATCCCTCATTACTTTCTAGGTTTATTTTGCTACTTTGGATTATCAACTATCCAAATTATGGCTCCAGCTCCTGGCAATGTCATCTATGTGCCAGATTATGCAAGTGACACATGCATCTAAAAATTAAAAAAGTGTTATTTAATTAAGACAGGATGATGGGAAAATGAATTGAATGGTAAATGTTTTTACTTAAACATGTACAAAAAATCATATCCTATAATTCTAAGAAATAATCCTTGAATTGCTAATTTATAAAATCATGAAATGGGATAGGCACTCCCAGTTCTTTGAGTACTTGCAGGCAAAGACCATATTGGCACTGGGAGGTGAGAAAGCAATCACACTTTAACAAGCCACAAAGAATGAAGGGGTGAATGGCACAAAAATTACAAAGGCAAGCAGCGAATGATGGGAGGTGTACAGAGGCAGACAGCATGTGAATAGGAAAAGGATGAAGGAATCCTGGCAGTGTGAGGAAGACAGTGGGGAATGGGAGAGGCACTGGGTATAACTCCTTTTATGCTACCATCAAATAGAGTTGGGAGCACTCAGCAGCATGGACTCAACTGAGACCAACCCATAGAGACTGAGAGAAGGCTGCTGATGCAACAGGCATTTGAGATATTATTTTCTGGTTTTTTTTTTTTTGGGGGGGGAATGGGGTGGAATAGATACATTATTATCTATTAATCACTTTGGAGTTAGTTCATTAAAATATCCAAATCATCTCAAAGTGTCAGTCAAGTTAACATATTCACTTTATCTCAAAGTTATCAGCAGTGATTGACATTTTGCTGATCTTACTGCAGTTTTCCAGAACTCATCTAAGATTTATGCATCATAGGACCAAAAGGCTCCAAAATCAAAGTTTAGATGGTTTCCCCTGATTTCTCTGTTGTTTTCTTCATAATTCATTCTCACAGAGGAGCAATGACATCACTGGGGTGAAATAATCCTAGAATAATATAAATTGTAAACACCAGCAGCAACACCACAATCTTAATTACCAGCCCATTTTCAAGTCATGGTAAGAGTGGGGGTAGGAAAAACAATAATAAAATAAGACAATACAAAGCAGAGCATTAATATAGTAAGTTGGTTATATGCTTTAAGACATCTCGAGTAATGGTTATAGCCTGATGGAAATTTGAAAACATGGCCATTTTGGTTCTGGCAATACCACGGCTTGTATTACCACTTTAACTAGTGAGATCAAACTCCCATGTATCTAAGAAATCGAGAAATTGATATCATGGCAGGGAGTTGTAGACTGGTCCTACTATGCTCTGGTACAAAAAAAAAAAAAAAAAGAAGGGCAAGAATTGGTGGAACTTGCCAGCAACTGAAATTCCTCATGTACTGGAAGCACTTTGGTACAGATGGTGCTGATCATCATGAAAATGGGAAAACCAAGAGTTTGCATAAAAATGGACAAAAGGCATGAATGTTGTCATTATGTGTCATTGCTATATCACATAGTTACTTTGGAGACACATCTCACCAGTTATAGACAAAGGCTTCACATTGTTTTCTGTCAAGTCCAAGTCACATAATAATGTATTTTGGTCTAATGCAGAGCAATAATAAACAATAAGTTCATTAAGAAAAGAGACAAAATCAAAGAGATACAAAAATATGAAGAAGAAAGAGTTAAAGACATTATTGAATATTTTTACTTAATGGAAACTCAGGAAATATACCTTATTAAAAAAGATGACCGAAACTACATCAATATGTCAGATGATTTTGAAAAGGAAATACACCCACTTGAATTGGAATTCTAAAAAATCCTTATTTAATTTGATGTTATGGATTAGCTAGTTGATCATTTATACTAAAGGAGAGTAACTTATAAAAAGTAGTATCTGCTATATCATGGGCAAATGTATTCTCCTATAGTATTTGACAGAAAGTGTAAAAACATTTCTGTAACCTTGCTATGTATGATTGTATATGTAGGAATCATTGCTACGGTAAGAACCTTCGAAAGAAATGTAGAGCTCTAAAGGAATACTCTTAAGGAGAGACAAAAAATGTCACCATGGAATAAGTCAATAAGATAGCTCTTGAAGACCTATAAAAAGGAATTGCAAGATTGCATCCATGTTTGGTACGAACTGTAGAAAATTTGAATATTACATTATCTAATTAAAAACAATGATAAGAGATATATATTGGAATTTGTAAAACAAAAGGGTATTAGAAATTAGATTTCCTTAATAATTGAAAGCAAATTTTAAAAGTTTAAGGCAATATAAGTAATCAAAGTAACAAAAAAAAAACATTCCAGCATTAACCCAAGCCTTACTACTGAAGTTTGACAAACAAAGAAGTCAGAACACAGGGAATCTCAAACTAAGGAGAATGTCTGGTCATCTATAGGTTTAAGAAATGCCAATACAATGAAAATGTAAGTTGAATGGTATGAAACAAAAAAATTAAGTGCTGCATTAATTGAATGAACAACAAAATAGTGACATGAAGGGACGTTACAGAAATTCTAGTTTCTCTGAAAAACTGAAAACGAGAGGAGTTAGATAAGATCTATAATTATTGATTTAAATGCTTCACAGTGGATAATGAATTACTGTTAAAGCTCTTTATCAGTTTCTTCTCAGATACAAATCTGATCTCACCTTTCTTAACAGAAGGCATCTCATAGGAGACCAACCGTGATAGCTTCAAATACAGGCCAATAAGTTTGTTTATGTACTTTAAACAAAGAATTCATGGCTTAAATCTCTCTCTCCTTCTCTCTCTCACACACACACACACACACACACACACACACACACACACACACACGTATACATGCATGCATGCACAAATCTATAACCACTTACAAGAAAGCAATGTATTAATTGACTGAGGAGAAAAGAAAAAAATGTGCTAAAAATGCTTGTGAGTGTACAAAACATCTTATTACTGATTTGGTAATTATTAGACAAGCCACCTGAAAACTCTTTAACATTCACATTTCCTTTATTAATTATTGCAAAGCCTTTGGCTCAGTTCTATACTCATGGCTTATTCACAAAATGCTAAAATATAAAACGGACTCAAGCACAGTGAGTATACCAGAGTTTTTGATATCCACATAGGAACTTGTTCTCTAGTAAAAATATGCCACCATTACGATAAAGTCAATAATAATGGACACAAAAAATGATATTTTTCAAGGAAGACAGTTTGAGTGAGTATGGATCCGACTAGACTTAAATCCATCATCATCATCTCCTTAATATGGCTTAGTCATATGACATATATGGATGACACAAAAGCTACACTAAGCAAGTATTTGATCTCATGAAATCTTTCTCCAATTATATCAAAATGTCCTTTGCTGTACTGTCATAAGTGTAATCTTCCTAGTGTCTATTGAGGAAAATTACATGCTAAAGGCTTTAAATGTGAATCTAGAGGTAAAACTGAGCTGAAGAACAAAGACAACATTTAGATCTTGGTCTCCCCTAGACATGACACATCAAATATCCTCCATTATGCATCTATCAAGGAGAAAACTGTGCCTGAGTATTTAGACTTACCAACTCCTTATAATCAAAATTCAACAGCAAAGATAATGTTTAAAGTATTTAATGCCTACGTGATACCAGTATTTATGTGCATATTTGGAACTACAAGTGGGCTGCAACAAATTTGGAAAATATTTTAACAAAAAGTACTAGTGAAACACAGGGCCCATCACTCTAAAGTAGCCATAGGAAGATGGATATTTCCTCATCAAAAAGGAAGATGTAGTTGGATAAATATTTTCTGAGCACGTGATAAACAGGTCAGAAACCTAAACAAATTCATTTGGAGCCAGCTGAGATTGTTTTAATAAGTAATAACAAAATTTAATAAGAGATACACACCACTGGATTTCTCAAGTATAACCAAAAGCCATTTAACTCTGAATGGAGCCCATGAAATAGTTAAGATACAAGTACGATCAAAGGACAGCATCTCTATAACTTCAGTCAAAAGCTAAGTCAGCAACCAAGCATCCAATCCAATCCAATGGGCTGTCATGTGGACTTGTTTCTGGAAATTGAGGGCTTAATGAAGGCAAATCATAATAGGTCCTTGACAACCAAAATTATACAAAGGCTGTCCTTAAGTACCCCAGGCTTGGTGATCAAAGTAGATTTTTCAAAGAAGTTGTAGAAACTGTATGATATATAACTGCAACCTGTAAGAATTTAGCACCTGATGAATATCTAGCAAGACATGAACTTTCGTCTAGAAGCTCAGTATCTTTTACAGGCTGACTGATTACAAATCTCTATACTATAATATAGATCAAAATAACCTTGAGAATGCAACCAATAAACCACACTACAATCTAAGCATTACCGTGGACCCAGCAGTTGTTCATAATCACTCGGGCATAATGTGGATCCATAACAAATCCGAGAACACTTTAAATAGATGTCATCAAATCAAATATTCCTGATCTTTAAACTAGGTGTAATAAAACATTTTGAAAATATATAGTAGAAAAAAAATCAAAACCTTGTGGAGATATGTAATTTCTGTCTACTATTAGAGTTATCCTAGAAATGTTTTCAGTGAGTCTACAGGGGATGAACTACATTCTAATACTTTTATTAACTGCAAAAAGCAGTTATCTACTGATGTACTAATGCAATAGTCCACAGATCATTAAATAGAAATGATTAATAGCAAAAATCATTTTCATTTGAATTCCATCAAAAAGACGACAAGATAAAATAACAATACTTGCTTTGAGGTTTGTAAAGCATTTTGTTAACGTTATTTCATTTGATATTTACAATAATTTTATGAGTCATAATAATATTGTCATCATTTTTCAGATTAAGAAACTGAAGCCTGGAAAGGTTAAATTATTTGCCCAGGATCACATAGCTAGTAAATATCTGAGAAGAGATATAAATCTAGATCTTCAGATCTCATGTAGGGCTTATGTTGTTGTTGTTAACTTATTGCAGTTGTGTCCAAATTTCACAACTTCATTTGGGGTTTTATTGGCACAGACACTAGAGTGGTTTGCCATTTTACTCTCCAGCCCATTTTATAGATGAAGAACTGTGGCAAATAGGGGTGGGTAACTTGCCCGGGGTCAATAACTGGTAAATTTTGAACTCAGGAAGATGAGTCTTTCTGACTGGACGCTCAGCATTCTATCCACTGTGACACCTAGCTGCTGGGCTTATAGAAGCCCTGAAATAAGGAAATTTTTAACTAAACAGCATTAGAACAACAGGAGGTCATCTAGTTCAAGAATCTCATTTTATAATTGAAGAAACTGAGTTCCAGAGAGTTTTTGACTTGCCCCAAGCTCACAGAGGTACAGGTGGTGGCAGAACTGAGATTTGAAATCAAGTTCTCTGACTCCCAGATTCAATGTACTTTTCACTGTGTCATGCTGTGGACTTGGAGGAATCTTTCCAAGGACGTTGATCTAGGTTTGAAGGTGAGGAGGAAAGACAATTTAAAAGAACAGAAAAGTTATTTAGTGGTCTGAAAAGCTAAATGTCTCTTACTTTAAAAAAAAATCTCCTACAGTCCCTTAATTTTACTTACTGCACATTCCACACAGCTGACTGCAATCACCATGGCTCAAATCACTCTGTACCCCAATTACCCTGTGCTTCACTGAACACATTCCTATCACTACTGAGCCTCCGTAATTGCTCCAATAATAGGGTGCCAATTAAGTTATCTTTCTCTGAAAACTTATTATGTCAGTTCAATGGATATCATATCATTAAGACCCTTATATCACAATATTCTGGACAATCGCTGACAATGCATGAATGTAACTGCAAAAGTATCAAGGTCATTTTAAATAACCCTGAAATAAAAAAATATTCTTATGAACATGAACACCTCTCTGTGCATGTGTGCATGTATGTTTAAAAATCATATCTCAGTAGCAGAAAACATGGGAGTGGGAACATATTTTTATGGTATATTTAAATTCTTGGAATTGTGATGACTTTCATTGTTAATAAAATTACATGGATCTTATAAAGCATAAAATGAAAATAGAATTCAGGAGACAAAGAATGCAATGTGGTGGAAAAAATAAATGCAAGACAAAATCTTAAATGTAAAGGTCACAAGTTATTCTTCTAATTTAATTGAATAATTATGATGTATGGCACAAAGTCCTATTCAGATGTCTCATGTGGTATAGGATGGAGATAACACTGAGTTTTGGAGAGCTATACCACTGGTATTTAAGCTCTGAGAGGATCTACCATGTTGGAAAGATTTTAAGAACAGCCCTAGCAACAGATTATAGCTGCTTTTCAAAGATCAATCTAATAAACACGAAGAGGTTTGTTACCAGTGGGATTTCCATTTAGGGAAGGATATTTGGTCATAGCAAGCAGAGAAAGAAAAATATGAAAAGACCTATATAGCTCAGTGACTGAGAAGCCCACCCTTTTGCTTCTTCCAGGGACTCTGATCAGAGTGGCAGAGTGAGGCAGGGAAGTTTCTAAGACTCGTAGTTTTTAAGCCATCTATAAACATGGACTTAGCTGTTGGGATTCCAAATGTGAGATCCTTGTCCAGTGATGAATGAATGGACATACTGCTGTAGGAACTGATTCATATCAATTGATGTTATTGCTGTAAATGAAACCTGAAGACAAGTTACAGTTAAATGGAAGGATGGCTCACAAGTTCTCCTTGGACAGGAAGATAAAAGCTTTGACAGAACTGATTTTATCATGCCTCCAAGGGCAACGAGGAACATCATTTCATGAGATATTTGGTCACCTAGTCTTTCTGTGTTCATGATAACCATTTGAACAAAGACAGTATGGAAATAATTGTACCTTATTTACTGATATCTCTTATAGAGGATGAGGAAGAAAAATATACAAGGAAATAGGGAAATATATGAAGAACTAAATAACAACCTTCAAATTAAAGCACATAAATTTCAATATCCAATGACTGAGGCAGAGGTAATATGTGGTGAAAAATATATTATAAAACATGATACAAGAATAGGAAATTAGACAGGTCAATGGTTTGTGGATTATACAGAAACTGAACAGGTCAGGAAGTGCTAGATGTAAATCAATTAACATAAAACTGAGATTGATCATATATTGAGAAATAGAAAGTGAATAGCTTACAGAGGTGGAAATAATACAATTTGATGAATATTTATGAAGCACCTTCATGTGCAAAATACTGTATGAAGCCCCAGGGATACAGAGACAAAATGAAAAAATAAATTCTACCCCCTCCAGCTTATATTCTATAGGGGAATTATGATGCAATATGCAAACAGACAGGCATATACATGATAATTTGAGAATTGAGAGAACACTTGCAAAAAAAGAAATGACAGGAAAAATTCCTGCGAGAGGTGACTCCAAGTTGAATTTTAAAGGAAGTTATGCATTCCAAGAGGCAGAGGTGAGTACATTCTAGGCCTAGAAGAAAATCTCTGCAAAGATACAGTTATGGAAGATGAAATGCTGAATTCAGTGCAAAGCAAGTAAGCTAGTTTGCAAAACAGGGTATGTGAAATATTTCTAAAATAATAGGTTAGATGTATTTTGCAAAAGATTTTAAAAACCAGTAAGCATGTGTGTGTATGCGTATGTGCGTGAACGTATGTATGTGTGTATTTTTTCTTAGAGACAATAGGGAGTCTTTGAAAGTTCTTGAACAGAGGAGTGATGGGATTAGATCTGTGCTTTAAGATATTATTTCAACCCTTTGGAGGACAAAGTGGAGCCAACAGAAACTTGTGGTTGGGAGATCAATTAAAGGGCTATGACACCGATACAAGTGAGAAATGGTGATGGTTGTGTCAGGTGGAAGGAATGAATGTCAACTATATTGTGTTGGTAGAATTGAGAAGACTTGGCAAGTGACTCAACATGGGGAATAAGAGGAAAGAGTCGATTTGTGAATCTGAGTGACTAGTAAGATACTGCTTCCTTATGAGAAATAGGGAATTTGGGAGGAGAGGGCATATGTAGGGAACATTCCATTTTTGGTCTCATTAAGCTTGTGATGCCCAAGGGACATTTAGTTGGAGATATGCAATAGATGATGATGTGGGAATGGAGCTCAGGAGAGAGATTAGGACTGGATACATAGATATGGAGAGGCATCAACATAGAGATTATAACTGAACCCATGGGAATCCTGACTTGTCATGCACACTGAGCTATGCTTTTGGAATAGGGCTTTAAAAGGGAGAGTTGCACAACATGCAATTGGTAATGGAGAAATGGAGCTCAGGAGAGAGATTAGGGCAGGATACATAGATATGAGGAGTCATCTACACAGAGATTATAATTGAACCCATGGGAATCCCAGCTAGTCATGCTCATTGAGCTATACCCTCGAAGTTGTCCTTTAAAAGAAAGAATTGCAGATAAGCATAAAGAATCACAGGTGAGATGACCAGAGAAAAGCCATTTGGACACACATAGATGCAAAGCCTGAGTAATCACATATCCCTTCTAGGGTACCACAGAGTGGGTTGTCCCTTCCTTTAAAATGAGGTCTTTGGAAGCTGAGGCCATCTTTGTTTTGGCATTTGTATCCTGGCACTCAGCACAGTGCTTGGCACATAGTAAGAGCTTAATAAATGCTTTTCCATTCATTCAGTTATTTGTGTATAGATATACATGCAGTATTTCAGATGATTTTATGTGACAGCTTTGTTCTCACATGGTAGTAGACTATGTCCAAATATTTTCAGTAAGGCATAACTGCTGGAAACTCCATAAGCTCTCTTGGTACCCAGACCCTATCCTAAGATTTAGAGGAAGGCCGCCAGCATGTTGCAGGGTAGACACTCCTGTGGAAGACTTATGGGAGGACATGGCCAGGAGTTATGTAGGGTGAGATACCAGATATATGGTAAAACCAAAGCAGTTGGGAAGTGCTGCAATGTTTCCATAGGATACATTTTTAGTGTTGCTGCTAGTGAATTAACACAAAACCTGTCCCTCAGTCTAGTGGAAAATTGAGTATCAAATACTTCTAGATGATGTAGCAAATCCAAAGAATAGATTTTCCTTGGTCCTGTTTATTGAAAACAGAGACACTAGTGAAAGGTATGGCCAGGGTACCAGAAGTTGTCCCAAGATCTTTCTGAGCATCTGTATTGCCTGTTTGAAAGTGGCACTTTTTTAAAAATAGAAAACACAGAAATGTAAGGAACAGCAAGGAAAACAAAGCATCATTATGACATACAGCTTCTCCTTTCCTCCTACCATTTATATACTGTGTGATAACAAGTCCCCTGTCCCAGTTTATTTTGAGCAAAGATGTTAGCAAGTTTTCCAGTATGCCAGAGAAACACAAGAAGAAGAATGCACATGAAATGAAAATGAACATTTTAAGCCATGAACTGAAGTCAGACTCTCAAGGACTCAGATTAATTCACAGCATTGCTTTCCTGGACTTGTGAGCTGCACATAAATATTTAAGTGTCAGATACCACTCACTATTCCTGGCTTCAGGTTCCATGGAAGCAGAAGGGTCACTGAAAAATTGGTTTGAAAATATTTGGACACAGTCTAGCAGCATGAGAAAACAACATTGCCAATAAAATCATCCATCAAATACCTTGAGTATAGGCTATGGCACATCACCAAAGCTTATCCAGGGCCAATATTCCCTTTTGTTGTGAAGTGCAAAGGGGATCATGCAATGCTAAGTTAGGGTTAACCTTCCTCTACACACCCACATTCTTTCCATTGCAATTAATGATGCTTCTGATTTAGTGGCACTAATGCCAATCTTCATGGCTGAAACTGAAGCGTGGCCAGACCCATGAAAGCCAGCATGTTTGTTTCCACAAAACTGTCCCATTCTAAACATGGTGTGTAATTCATTTTCCTGAAAATGAAGTGGTTTGGGGCACAATACATGAAAAGTACTGCATGGAAATTCAACATACATCAGAGAAGAAAGAAAAAGGAAGGGCTGCTAGGGGGACTCGGACTCTAAGGAGCTGTTTCCTCATCAGATTTTGGCGAGCAGGTCTTGCCTTTAAAAGCTCTTATAAAGCAAGCCATGCAGAACACGCCTAGAGAAATGAGCCAAAATATAGATCCTGAGATTCAGTTCCTCTTTGTAACCATGTCATTGGTAATAATTTAGGACTTTATTCCTTTCAGAATTCAGCAGTATGAGTATTATAAGACATGGCAGTACTATTCATGTGGCTAGTAGAAAGACGTTGCACCTAATATTGATTTATGCCCCTAAATTTGAAAATCACTGGTCTTCCCAAGGCAGAATTCCTCTCCTGCTTCCTTTACTGCTCATGCATGAAAACCTAAACCCTATGTAAATTCTCCTCATGGTCACGGAGCATATGGAACCAGCTCACCAATATTTTCAAATACTTGCAGATTTCTGAAACCAGAGAGATGGAGAGACATAGAAATAGAGATACAGAGAGATGCAGAGGGCTCAAGGAGAGAAAAGCAAAAGGAGATACACGGAGATAGAGAGACAAGAAGAGAGAGACACATGGGGAGGGGAGGGAGAAGGGAGGATGGAGAGATAGAGACAGATTGAAGACACATAGACAAACAATAAGAGAAAGACAGAGAGAGAAAGACAGAGAGACAGAGAGAGAGAGAGAGAGAGAGAGAGAGAGAGAGAGAGAGAGACCTTTATGTGACAGACTTAAAGCTTGAAATTCTGTTGGGTTCTGAGTTGAATTCCAGATCAGTACAGCTTATGCTTGACCTATATTGTCAGGAGAGAGGGCCTGGCCATGTGGAAATTTAGTAAAGATGAAGGTAAAATTATAAATGCAACCTAAGAATTCACAAAAGGAAAGAATTTTATGGAGATTAAAAAAATCTCCTTTATTTGCTGGGCCCTTAAAGGGCACTAAATGTAGCCTACATGTTATGCAAAGCAGGTAGGGGAAGGGTGGGGGCTGGTCACCACTGAGGTTCTAGCCAGGAGGCTCTTCTATGATAGCAGCTTGCTGTGTAACCTGGAGGAAATGAAGTGCGGTAACTCATTTAGTTTCCTCAGATGTAAAATGAGTTTTAAGTCAGTATTTATTGGTCTCCTACAGCGAACAAAATATTATCCTAGTTGTAATAAAGAGCTCCAGAGGGAGTAAAAGGTCCTGCCCTTGAGCAACTTACAATCTATTCAGGATAATTTAGAGAATGTACTTCTGAATACAAATATACATAATGAATTTTACTGTTCCTGATAAAAAATATTAGTGTGGTTAGATGACTGACAAGTTCAAATCACATCCCCAGACTTACTCTATAACCCAAAGCAAGCTACCAAACTTATGTATGCTTTAAGAAAAAAACCAACCAAACAAATTAGGCCTTGTCCCTGAAGACAAAGATAGGTGAGTTGTAGTCTGCATTCCCTGGGCTGATAAAATCATAGATTTTTCTCCTATTCTTTTTTTTCCAGGGCTGTGTGTGACAGATGAATGGACTTATGATTTTATTTGGACAGGGAATTTTCAATGAGGAAACATTTTACCAATTCAGCTTAAGTATCTGTTCTGCAACTGATCATCTTAGAGAGTTGCCTATGGCACTAAGATGTTAAATGACTTGCCTAGGGTTACTTAGTCAGGACATGTCAGAGGAGAGACTCGAAGCAGTGTCTTTTAAAATTTTTTTTTTATTTTTCTTTAAACTTAAGAAATAAAATAAGCATTTTAATTAATAGAATAGAAAAAAGATCATTGTACATAAAACTGCAAATCTATTATTTACAACTGGCTATTCCCTTTAAATACATAATAGTTATCATGCAATTTTCTTTTCCTTTTTTTTCTTTCCTCTTTCCTCTCCTCTCACTCTAGAGCTGGCTGACATTAGACACAAATATCTATGCACATATATACATATATTATAAGGCAATAATTATCAAAACTATTTGGTACTAGCTAAGAAACAGAAAGGTTGAACAATGGAATAGAGTAGACATTTTTTATAGCAGTAAATAAATATAGCAACCTTGTATTTGACAAGTGTAAAGAGTTAAGTTTTGGGGGATGAGAATTCATTATTTGGTAAAAATTGTTGAAAAAATTGGAAAGCAGTCTGGAAGAAAAAGAAGCTGTGTCTTTATGATTTCAAGGTCTGCTCTCTATCCACTACACATATACTCCTTCTAAAATTCTCATATTCTTAATAATTTTTGAAAACTTAGATTTATGTGGCTCTTTATGGTCACTGTGCATGTTTTGATTGCGATTTCATTTGATCTCCACAATAATCCTATTTAAGTAGGTAGCAGAAGTATTAATATTCCCATTTTGCGGATGAAAATAATTGAGACTCATATAGGTTAAATGATTGTCTAAGGTCAAAAACTGGTTAAGTGATAGAGCTAGAACTCTTCCCAGGTTTTCTGACTCCAAGTCCATAATGTGTATTTAAAGTGACTGTATATGAATGTTCCTATGCCTTCAGTTAAATTCTATAGAGCTCTTCACACCCACACACAAATGCCTAGGCACTATTAGGATGAAATGATAGAGATAACCAGATCCCATTGAGACTAATCAGAACTGAGTATCATGGTGATGAATTGTCAATAAAGTTTTGAAAGTGAGGGATGCTGGAAGGAGGTTGGGAAGAAATGATGTGCGAAATGAGAGAAATGACTTAAAGGGAAAGCTCAGAGATGGAAACAGAAAGAGCAACTAGGGGAGCAATGATTGCTGGAGATTAACAACATAGGGATTGGGAAGCAGGAGTTAGAGACCATTGAAGAAGACTAGCGTGTTAGCTAGGAAAAGTCCAACACATGGAGAGCCAAGAAAACATGATTAAGGCATTTTTGATTAAATCCCAGAGCCAATTCAAAACAACTTTTGGCTTCTGAGAAGAGCTGAAATGATATTTACCAAAGAACTTGTTCCCTTAAGGAACCTAACTGAACTCAGGAAAAAAATAGCTTAGCTCTTTTCTATTTGTACCCTGTTAATAAAGCTTGGACTCTGTAATCTGCATGGCCTTCTGAAGGTGAAAAAGAGGAACTTCAAAGCTTTTATGCAAAAAAGAATCCCCCAAACTATAACAGCCTTTTGCACAGATCAGATGTCTGAAAATAATGCTATAGGGAGGCAAACATTATTTATGAAACTATTGGTCTGGATTACGACTTTAAAACAGCAGTGTTACAAAAGGACATATTTAATAAGATTTTACTTGTATCTTACCAAGTGGCAAACCCTTCCAGAAGACACAGATTTGGGGACTTTAATGTATCTACCACGGCAAAGATGCTTTTAATATCAACTGGCATATAATTAACTTCCAATTACATAAATCTTTACTAGAGTCATAGCAGTTAAAACATGTCAAGAGAATCCATAGGGTATAGCTGATTTCCTTGTGGCTCTCTAATGTTTGTGAATAACTTTTAAAACTAATTTTGAAATGCTGTCTACCTATGCTCTGGGTTAATATTTAAGGCAGAGGAGAAACATAGACCTTCTAACTACTGGGAGTCTCTTATCATCCTAGATAAAGATGATTTTTTTCATCAGAGTATAGTATGGAGAAATAAGGATGTCTTAAGAGTCAGAAGATCTGGCTTTGAATACTGACTCTACCACTAATTGGTGGTGTGACCATGGAAAAATGATTTCTTTTCTCTAAATGTCAAATGGAGCTAATGATACCATATATACAGTATGCTACACGAGAACATGTAAAGTGCTTTGAAGATCTTAAAGAGCTATGTAAATGCCAGTCATTGTGACTATGACTATTACATGTCTATGGTCACAAAGCTAATAAATGTCTGCTATCCTAAGTCCAGAACTCCTAAAATGATCTTTATTAACAATAATAGCAATACTGTGTACATGTTGGCCATTCGAGCATTTTAAAAATATGCTTCAGAACCAGTATGAGGATACCCATCTTTTGTTGCAGAATAAGTCTGTGAGATTTGAAGGCCAAGGCATCGTAATCTGTGATGGAAAGAAGCATGAAGAAAATGTTTCTTGGTCTTTCCTGCAAGGACGAGACAAACCTCATTATGACTACCATTAATTTCCCATAGTCATACACTCAAGCTGGAGACTGCCAACGAATTCCTCCCATGCTCTGTTCTGCTTCCTAGTTTCAATGATATAACGATGAACCATGCTGCAATAACAGGATGTTCCACTTCATTACACCAATATTTGTCACTATTAACATTCTGCAGAAAATATATGGGCTTCATGACTTTTGAAAGAATAGACTAGCTCCTTATCTGGCTTCCAAAAAGCAATCAGAACAACTGCATTTTGGTCGTCGGTGTGAGCAGATCACATCATATGCTCAATGATTTGATTAGTTTTTATTAGAAAGCACTGGACATTTGACATTTTATTAGTTATTTAACACAGTGGAAGGGCAAGAAAAGTTGCTCCCATTTATCACTCAACATTCTATTTCATAGAGACATCTTACCTGTCCTCCAATTTCCACCTTTGAAATGACACTTTTTCTTTAACGCCTAAATCATGTCACTTTCCTCCAAGAGATCATCTCCGATTACACCTACCTGAAAGAGATTCCTTTTTAAATTTTCTATGGCATGGAAAAAAATCTCTTCTTTGCCTCTAGCAAATTCTATTTTGTATCAGAGGTATTTGTGTGTCTTGTTCCCCTGACTGGCTAGGAAGCATTTTAAAGGAGATTTTCCAAGTCTTAATTAATATTTTTATTTCTGGCACCCAGCACAGTGCTTTGCATGTTATTTAATAAATTATAAATTAATAAATTAAGCATTTTAAATTCATAATCATCCATTTTCCCACAAAATTATTAAAATATTTAGGGTATTCTTTTAAGCTTGATGCCGTGCAAATTAGACAAAGAGACCCTCAGTGTGTTTAACATCTATCATGGATAATGTAGTTAATATAAATGTCTAATAAAAATAACAACAGTGATGATAGTTAACATTTTTGGAGTGTGGTAAGGTTGGCATATTTTATGTGATAAGTGCCACAGGTATTATTTTTTCCGTTTTACAGATGAAGAGCCTGAAATAGAGGCAGATCAAGTGACTTGACCAAGATCTCATAGTTAATGAACATCTGAGGTGGCATTCCAATTCTGATCTTCCATATTCTAAGTCCAGAGCTCCTAAAATATCACCATTTATACTCTCATTTAGGGGAAAGTCACTTTGATAGTACCAAGTTGGAGTTATAACTTAACTTGTTCATAACAAAGTTTTAAAAATATGTAATTTTATTTCCAAATTACACTTAAAAATTAACATTCACATTTAAAAATTTTGAGTTCCTTCCCTCCCAACACTCATCCACTCACTGAGAAGGAAAATAATATAATAGCAATTATAGAAATAAAGTCATGCAAAATATACTTTCATATTATCGCTGTTTTTCAGTTGTGTCTGACTCTTCCCAACCCCAATCAGGGTTTTCTTGGCAAAAATACTAGAGTGGTTGCCATTTCATGGTCCCCTCTAATGAATTGGACTACAGATCTTCCTCACAATCTGAGATGCCCCTGCCACAAGGGCTCTATTTTTATAGGATTTGATATATAAACATTCGCCAACATAATAATTTCATTGATTGACATATAATGTATAGGCTAAAATAAACAAAACAGTATATCAACAGAGTCACAAGTTGGGCAAAGCAAGGAATAGCTCCGCTGACTAGGGGGTCATAAGATGGTCACAAGATGGGTACCTGCTCATGTTAGACAAGACAGAATGGTTCAGAGGTACAAAAATAATTTGGGGGAACTTTCCACATAGTTGAGTCACTTCTGTCAGATGGAATTTGGTCACCATGACAAGGAAAATCAAGGATGGAGGGCCTCCATTCAACTTCCCATGATTATGCAAGTGATCTTACCATCTGCAACTCACAGCTCTGGGGCCAGACCTTATAATCATATCAAATTGATTGATATTGATTGTAACAGAGTAGGAGGTCTTCAATGAATCAATTTCCTCAAATTGTAATCATATACCACAACTTGTTCAGTCATTCCATTATTAAAGAGCATACCCTCAATGTTCAAATCTTGGACACCACAAAAAGAAATACTAAAAATATTTTTGTACAAATAAGTCCTTCACCCTTTTCTTTGAGTCCCCTGGAGATTTAGACCTAGTAGTGGCATAGCTGGATCAAAGGGCATGCATAGTTTTATAGCCCTTTATTCCCAGTTTCATAATGGTTGTTCCACAATAGTTGGATCAGTTCATAACTCCACCAACTCTGCATCAGTATCCCAATTTTTCTATGTCCCTCTAAGGACTTGTCATTTGCTTTTTCTGTCAGCTAATCTGATATGTATGAGTTCCTATCTCAGCGTTATAAAACTATTGTTTTTATATTTTGCTTGATATATAATAGCTGATAAGGCAGGAGAAAAAAGAGGTGGGCAACTATTAAAGAGAATCTTATATTTATTTTAATAAACACCTAAGAGTCCTTTGGGCAAAGCACATTTAATGTAGGAATGCAAAAGTCAAGTAGTCTTTGAAAATAGTTTGTTAGTCTCATTGTTAAGTTGGTTAACTGTTTGCTTTGCTTATTTTACATTTTTTAGTCAATCTTTTTTGCCTATTTTTATAGATAATTGTTTGAACTTTCATAGTTTCAAAACAATAAGGTATGACTTAATGATTTGTAATAACAACTTATATTTGTGTGATACTATACCCCTTATTCAAGGGCAGGTTTGTAAATTTTTAACAATTGACTCTCCTAAAAACAAAACTCCACATGACACACTTTTATGTTTAATATGTATTCTTAATATTTCTTCCATCATTTGTCAGTCTACATAATCAACAAAAAAATAAAGCCTCAATTTATAGTGTTTGAAAATTTCTGATGTTTAAATACTTACACTGAAAATTAAATAAGCAATGTTTGCAAACCAATTTGAACTGTCTCTAGCACAACTTACTTCTTATTTCCCATGAAGTATTATTCTTATTCTACAACTTGGCCTTGAGGTAATTTTAGGTTCTCAAATTCTATACTAAAATAGCCAAGATCTGGTAGTTCATATTAGAAAGGATTTGAGTATTATCTGGTGCACAGACAGCGTCCACTTTCTTTGAATCAGCCTGTCTTGGGACAGAAAGACTTATCACCACTAAACTGGACATTTAATGATTAATTCTTTGGCATGATCAATGAGGCAAAGAAAAATGCAAAATGATTTTCAGAATTTTTTGGAACCCTTCAACTTCTAAAGTGACAATGGTAGAGTTAAGGAAATGAAGCAGAAGGTGCTGAGTAACATGGTTTATAAACTACTTATAAGCATTTATTTATATATTGGTATACTAAACCTGAGATGCTTGTCCAATGACTAGTGAATGTATGACTAGCAGAATTGAACTATATTATTCTTGACATCCTAAATATAAACAAAATCAGAAACTGAAGGGAAGATGAACTCAAATAGAAGGGATGGATTATAGGTTCAAGTTGGAAAGGAAAATAAAACAGTTGATCTTAATGTGTACCCAAAAGAAACATGAAGCTTTCTTTCATGGGGCATGTGGTCATCTTGTTTTATAACGCTTATGGTATATATATTTTAGAAAGACTATGATATAATAACTACAATTTATGAAAACATAAATTGCAAAAGATAAGGTTGAGAAATTTTATGAAAAAAATCAAAAAATCTTTCAAATTAAAACAGATACTTTGATACTTACTCATTTGAATGTAAAGCTGGGCAGTAGGTAGTAAAATATAGATTCTAAAATTCAGGTTAGAACTGAAGAATGAATGACTGAGAGAATGAAAAAGATGAAAATTAAACACTTACTATAGTACAAGCCCCATCGAAATTGTTCATGCCCTTATGGGCCTTGTTTTCTGAAAGGGAGGACAAAACATATAAAGGCCAGGTAGTTGTGTTTTGTTATGGAAGTCACAAAGGTATTAAGTAGAGTCATGGTGAAATTGGTGGATTTGCTTTCTTTTCTAGCAGCAAAGGCAGTATTGATGTAATTATGATTCAAAAGCTAGAGAGTGAGGATAGGGTGGGGTCTTAGTAGCAGATTGGATGGCAAGAAGATGCCAAGGATGGAATGCAAAGCATGACGGTCAGTTAGATTAACTAATGTTTGGCATTTAATGGACTCTATAATAAGGACATTACAGGTCCCTGGGCAGGAAAAACAAACAGACGTAACAGGTTATGATCTCTCATCTAGAGGTTTTACTTAAAGAATAGCTGGCAAAATCCTCAGGTACAGAAAGTGTAAAGGGAGGCAAGGTACAAATGGAAATAGTGGATTAAGACTTGCAAGTGTTAACCTTTAACAATTACTACTAATACTTAATTCATAATCATTTAGTCTTGCAAGTCTATGTAGAAGCCTCATACCTGTATAGGTACATTTTTGTGAAAAGATTCAGGTGGAACTAGACATGAAGAACCACAAATAACACAACAAATATATGAGATCTGTCATATTTTAATAGACAGGAAATGACTGGGTATTGAAATGGCACTAAATCCTGAATTAATTGTACTTACTCAGCCGGAACACTAACCTATTTGAGTAAACATAAAATAATTTAAAAATATAAGAAAAAAATTCAAGAATGAGAAAATATATTGTCTAAATAACACAGCACCAACCAGACCTATTTAAAAAAAAAAAACTCTTGGTGCTAAAAAAAAAGTGAGGGATAGGCTTCTTAGAAGAAAGAACATTGACATCTGTTACAACATTCCATACAGTCATTTAGCTGATATAGATCAATTGCCATAATGAGTAGACCAAAAGAGCCTGAAAACTTCCTTATTCCACAAGTATTTGATCTATTTGCTAAGCAGAAAGAAAAGATACTTCAAAACCATACCTATTTAGATTGTAAACTTGTTTGTAACATTTTATGGAGATGGTGGAAAATTATGAACATTATCATCTAAGAAAACAGTATGAAGGAAAACCAGTTTTAAAGAAAACGACAAAAATTATAACTAATATATATTATTATTTTATATTATATATATAATATAACTAATTATATAACTAAGTATAACTATTCCAAGGGAATCTAAAAATGAAATTGACAGAAAAAGAAATGAACAGACAAAAGATGAAATAGTCATAAAAGTTTTTATAGCAAGTTCTTTTTCTTCTCTCAAGGACAGTAGAGTCACCGCATTTGAATACTAGCATATGGTCTTGAATATGTTTTTTGAATTAGAAAAAATGGTTTTGAATAAAACAAATATGGGGTAAGCAGCTGAACTAAAGTAAATGTATACAGGGGATATTTATGCCAGCAGTGATACTATTTTGAGGGCATTGAGATGTTAATTCTCAAGGTACCTTAAGGAGTAGAAAATACCCAAGGTGTAGAAAATAATATGAAATTTTTTTTAACACAAATAAAGGTAGATAAGATAATATTAATAAACTGTACCATATGCTTCTTTTTGTGTATCTATTTTTTTAAAAAATATAATGTACACACTTTGAGGGAATCCTTGATTGGAGAATTAGAAGGGAACAGCTTTTAAGGATCTCACAGTCTAATGAGGGAGAAAATATGCAAACAACTGTGTAGAAATGCTGCGTACAAAATAAATTGGAGATAATCTGAGAGGAAAGGCAATAGAATTCAAGAGGAATGAGAAAGGCTTTCTATAGAATGTAGGATTTAGCTGGCACTTGAAAGAAGCCAGGAGGTAAAGATAGAGAGGGAGAACTTTCTAGGCATGGGAGATAGACAATGAAAATTTTTGAAATTGGGAGACAGAGTATCTTGTGCACAGAAAAACAAGAAGGCCAGTGTCACTGGTATTGATGAGGATGTGGAAAAGTATAAGGTATAAAAAGACTGTTAAAGTGTAGGAGAAACAGGTTATAAAAAACTTTTAATGCCAGAGGATTTTCTATTTGTTCCTTAACATGATAGGGAGCCACTGGGTTTAGTGAATGACATATTCAGATCTACTTTCAAAAGATGAACTTGGCAGCTGAATGGAGGGTGGACTAGACTGAAGATCACTTTGAGAGCATGATCTAATGGATAGAAAACCATCCTTGGAATCAGAAATTCCTGGATTCAAGTTCTACCTCTGATGTATACCAGTTCCACGACCCTGCCCAAATCGTTTAACCTGTAATTGCCCTAGGAAACTCATGAAGACAATAAATTGCAGAGATCATCTGCATTGGTAGAGAGAATTTGTCACCTTGTAATTATGTTCTCTGACAAAATCCTAAGTTTAATAAAAATACACAAACATATATATATGTACATATATGCATATATACATACATTGCAATACTTACAAATGGACAATAACCTGAACCTGAAATTAAGGAGAGGGGGCTGGATTCTCTTTGGGAAATTGCAATTTTTTTTTAGCATCCCAGGTAGATGCTGGAAATAAAAGTCCATCTTTTTCTCATTAAGTTTTTCTTATGATGTATGACTGCATGTCATGGGACATCACAGTTTTGGAAAAAATTGAGACTGAAGATAACTCAAATTGCAGTGGAGAGTTTCATGGTAGATGTAAGATGGCTACAACACTTTACAAACAGAGAATGCTATGAAAGAATCCACGTCAAGGTTATCATAAAGAAATATGTAAATGAAAAAGAAACTAAGTAGGACAAATGCTGATAGCCAACCTTTAACCACTTAATAGCCTTAATGGCCCATGGGTATCATTGTGATGTGAAACCAATTCAAGAAAGGCCACTAGCAACTTGGGGGCACCCCCACATGATGAGCTACAGAAGAACATTGAAGAAAATTTCACAGAATGGCCAGGAATCAATGGGTTGTCTATATTATAGGATGGGATACTCTAACAAGATCATAAATTTATAGGATTATTGTAGTAGACTCTTCATGAAGTCTTAATATAGGTAGTGTCTTAATTGATGATCACAACTACCCTGTGAATTTAGCAGGGAGGGCATTACTGTACTCATGTCACAAAGAAAATAACTAGGTATCTGAGAGGTTAAGAGATTTGCTGTAGGTCCCATGGCTAGTAAGCAAGGAGGCAATGCCTGCTGTTTCCATTTAACTAGAGTGACTTTCACTGAAGATGTTTGCATTGCAAATTGTGTACGTTGCATGTGGAAAGCACATGCTTGAAATGAGAGCAGCATTCTCCTGTTGTTATTTAGAAAACATTTCATAAGACATTTAATATTTTGGAATAACTTCAGAGAAAGTAAAAAAAATAACACTTGGTGTATAGTATGGGGAGAAGAGGGTGAATTTAAATGGCTGGAATGTGTATAGTATAATGTATATAGTTTGAAAACTTAAAGGATGAAGGGAACAGTAGTTTAGTGCTCCTATAAAAAATTCAAGGGATAAGGGGAAAGTGAGGCAAGTGAGCTGAGATAAGGAGAAAAGATAGAAAAGGTAAGATAAGGGAGATAAGGTAGAAAGCTCAATCACTTTGGGTTCCTAAAACCCACTAAGATGATGATTAGAGTCTAAGGAACAAGAAAGGCAGTAAAATACCTGGTATTTTAAAGAAAATTCAATGAATCAGGAGGCCTGGGTTCTAGGACTACCTTTGTCATCAATGAACTGAATAACTTTGAACAAGTCACTTAATGTCTATAACCTCAGTTTCCTCATTTGTAAAATGAGAGAAATTGGACTAGATTATCTCCAAGATCCCTTCCAACTGTAACATGCTATGAAGAAAGGGCCATAAGAATAATTGATAGCCACCAACATGAAGAGGATTATTAAAGTATTTATGGGAAATGCAGCAAGGTGGCATAGTGGATAGAGCACTGGGTCAGCGTTCAGGAAGACCTGATCTCAAATCCACCTCAGACACTTACTAGTTGTATGACCCATGGACAAGTCAATTTCTTTATCTGTGAAATGAGAATAACATTTGTACCCACCTCCCAGGGTTGTTGTGAGGTTCAAATAAGCGTATTTGTTCAGCACTTAGGACAGTGTTCAACACATGGTAGATGGTATATAAATGTTAGCAATAACGATGATGATATAATAAACTTGGCTTGAAATACTCATGAGATGACAGTATCTATGTTATGGTTTGCTCCAGTGGATAAATAAGTCAGATTCCTCTCCCTGTCTTGTATCTACTTAAAAATAATTGATACTCAGATATTTCAACTTTAACATTAGCAACTTTGCCTTGTTCCTTTCCCCTTTAAATTTTTAATATTAACATTTAGTCTCTCTAAGAATCCTGAGCTAGGCTGGCCTGAATATAGTTGAAGATGATGGTAATTATATTTATTTCTTCTGACTTGTGATGTTATTGGTGTGGAAAATTCCCTGGCAAGGGGATTCCTTCCATAAATGGAGACTGGGAAGTGCTCCGTAATTTATAGACTCAGAAAGGTGCCTGAGGGTACATATAGCTAGGATGTTGGAGTCAGGGCTTGAATTCAAGTCTACTTGACTCAATCTTGGTGCTCTACTAAACCAGGTTATCTCTCATCGTATTTATTTAGTGGTTTTCATATGTACTGAGGACTCACTCTCATTTTAAAGATTTGTAAACTGAGGCTTAGAAAAATGAAGATATTTATTCACAGTCATATAGTTAATGTCAGATCCATGTTTAATGCCCAAGTCTCCTGATAACGACACTGAAATGTCTCTGGGACAGGGATTCTTAACCTTTTGTGTGCCATGGACCCCTTAGGCAGTATAGTGAAGCCTACAGATCCCTTCTCAGAATAATTGAACAATTATAATGGAAGGTAGTAGTAAATTTCAGTTAGAGTTATTAAAAAAAAATACTGTATTTTTTCCCATTCATATTCATCGATCCACTGAAATAGATGCGATGTCAACAGCACCTGCTCCAGGAAAATGGACAGTAGGTAGATATTATCAAAGAGGAAGGAATATATATGAATTGGTAAGACACAGAAAGAAAAAGGCATAGCTCAGAAATTGATGAATTATTCATTTTCCTCTCATTTCACAAAGTACCCTATCACTTTCCCTGGCCCACTTACCCAGTTCTGATGTGCCAGTTGGACATCTTCCCTTGCCCCTTTCCTCCCATACATGCCAAGGGAAAAAAGAAATAGATGGCATTCACAGTAACTGGACTCCTGCTGAAACACTCTAGAAAACTGAGAAGGAATTTGAGTGACATATGATTAGAAATACATATAAATCACTTACAAGGAAGATGTTAGATTGAAGTGGTGGAATATTGGCCAAGAGGTTTGAACTAAGTTTGAAAATAGACAAGAATGCAAGGGTCAGAATCTTATAAAACTTCTGGAAGATGCTCATCAAATTAAACAGTAAGAATTTCAAAGCAAATTGAATGATCTCTGAAAAGACAAAGAAGACACAGGGAGAGCATGCTTAGAGCAACTTTATTTAATTCCATTGTGCCTAAAATAATATTTATACATTTCATAATATTTCAAGGGTTCTATCCCATATTCCCCAAGAAGAACATTGAATTTTAAGATGAATCCTGTATTTTTTCTTTTATTCTAAATGTTTTCATTAACTAATCTGTTTCATTTTCTTATCAAAGTGCTAAAATTCCCACTTCTTTACCGTGTTCCTTGACTTTTTTCCCCAAACTACTTAAATCGAGATAATCTCAAATGCCTACTTCGAGTAGTTAATAATTTAAAACAAAGGATACTGACATTCTGGAATGTTGAGATTCAAGTTTTAAAGTTCTATTTGTGAGGTTCTCATAGAACACATTCAGTTCTGTGACTGGACTGGATCAAAAATCCCATTAGGAATGACCTACATCCTCCAGATTTATAGGGTAATTCTGACTTTATCCCATTAAGCACTCTTCCTTTCAGACACCTGGATGAGAATCCAAAAGTGTACAGAAAACTCTTCCTCCTCCTGTCTTTTTTTCTACCCCCCCCTCCTTTTGTGTGTCAGACAAGGTGATTGATCTTTTAAGCAAAGCTTTATGGATTATATTCATTTATTCATGCACTGCCCTCCTGCATGCCTTCAACATCACATCCACCTTTCCAAATGCATTTTCTGAAGCTCTTTAACAGCTTAACTGCACTCTTGGCTCAGGGAGAAGGAGAGGTGGGGGAGGAAGACAATTTCATTGCCAGTATTTTGGCAGGAGTGTTACTGTAATTTATTTGCTAAGGAATAAGTGGCATCATGTATATGTCATGGTAAAACTGAATTAGCATAAAATGATTTATTCCCTAAAATAATATGGAGATCTTTTAAAAGTTGCAATATTTTGGTTAGGATTTGTCCTTGGCCCAGAATAATGTTGATAGGGTTCTGGATAGGATATGTCTGGATATGTCTGAAATATCTTCCCCAGGGCACACTGACTGTGAAATATAATCCTTGAGGAAAGCTTGGTGTTTTTATCTTTCAGTGTCCCCATAGGCAAAGATCACATTACAACTTGATTCCATAGAATTGGATGATTATGATAAATATGCAAGAGATACCTTATGGGCATAATGGTGAACAGAGCTGAAGTCAAGAAGTCAGATGATCTAAATTGAGTTCTGGCTCTAAACACTTAACCAGTTTTGTGACTCCAGGTAAGTCACTTAAGTTCTCTGAGCCTTATATCTTCAGCTATAAAATGGGACCAAGAAAACTTTGTGCTAATTATCTCAGGGTTGCATTGAGAAAAGTACTTTCTACATCTTAAGGTGCCATATAATTACAATCTCCTATTATTCCAAACTAGTGCATTTGTGCTGTCATTAATGAAGATGTCCTTTCTGTGGGTTACAATCCAACATACCTATGTGACTTTTGTCCTTCTCTTTCCGTATATGTTCCATAGATAGTAGCTTTCATTTAAGACTGCCCGGGTATAAATAAAATATAGGGAATTTCCTTTTTTTTTGTCCTCCTCATCCCTCTCTTTCCCTTCAACTCTCCATGGCCTAGAGCATACATTTCCCATATGAGTTACAGGCAGTCTTCCCTTTCTATTCACATCTCTCTCTTATGGCATCATTTATGCCACTTCTTTTGTGGAGTTCTTTCTATCTAACACACAGCAGCCCAATCACACATACTATATAGTTTACTACTGAGAGACTAGTATTTGGATAATTAATGATTAGGACTTGGAAGCCCATGAAAAAGTTATTTTATTATTGTTGGCTCTTAACAAAACCTTTTCTTTGGATTAGTTGCATAAGCATCTATTTTCTTTAGTCTTTGTAGGCTTATAGTAAATGTTACCAGCTTTGTTGGGAAAGATTCATGCAGTTAAATAGAGGGAGTCAGAAAGAGTAAATGATCTTTCAAAAGTTGGCACTTAAAATAACAGACAAAAAGATTTTTTAACATTCTTAGATCCTAGACAAATGCTATTTTGTATCCTTTTTAAGTACATATACATACAATATATGTTTATTATATGATTTCATATGCTCAGTGTTGGGGTTCCCTTCAAGATCTCAAACCTAATTTCTCTATGTCTTAGTAATCTCAGATTTTGAATATTTCTGTGGCAAAAAAAGCATCTTGTAGTCAATCTGATGATCGAGTGCTCTAAATTAGGCTTGTTCTTGGGAAATAGATACACTATCTAACCTTTCCAAGTGACTTGAACCTACCAGAACTAGAATTCCATTGGCATAGTCTTCAAGAACCCATTGTAAGTAACTATCACAAAAGCCATTGTTATAGAGATTTAGTGGAAGAAATTCCAGGATATTGTTGTTCTTCAGTCATTCAGTCATGTCTCACTCTTCATGACCCTGTGGACCATAGCATCCCAGGACCTTCGACCCTCCATTGTCTCTCAAAGAGTGTCCAAGTTCATGTTCATTGTTTTCATGACACTATCTATCCATCCCATCTTCTGCCATTCCCTTTTCCATTTTGCCTTTCAGGAAAATAATTTCCAATGAGTCCCACATTTTATGTGGTGAAAGTATTTAAGCTTCAACTTCAGTATTTGACCTTCCAGTAAACAGCTTCAATTAATTTCTTTAAGTATTGATTGATTTGATCTCTTTACTGTCCAAGGGACTTCTTTTCAAACATCACAGTTTTAAAGTGATGATTCTAAACCACTCAACTTTCCTCATAGTTCAACTCTCACAGTCATACATTGCTACTGGAAAAATCATAGCTTCAACTAGATGAACCTTTGTCAGCAAAGTGATGTCTCTGATTTGCCATAGCTTTCCTTCCAAGTCATAAGTATCTTTTGATTTCATGGCTGCAGTTGCCATTTGCAGTGATTGTTGAGTCCCTGAAATATAAAATCTGACACTGCTTCCATTCCACCTTCCTCCTTTTGTTAGGAAGTGATGAGACTAGTTGCCAAGATCTAAGATTTTTTTTAATATATTAAGCTTTAAGCAAGCTTTTGCATTCTCTTTTATGCTCATCAAAAGGTTTTTTTAGTTTCTTTTCACTTTCTACTATCAGAGTTGTATTTTCTGCATATCTGAGACTATTGATATTTTTCCCAACCACCTTAATTTCAGTTTTTGACTCATCCAGCATGGCATCTTACATAATGTGCTCTGTATCTAAGTTAAATAAACAGACAAAATACAGTCTTGTTGCACTTCTTTTCCAATCTTAAATCAACCAGTTGTTCTATATCTGGTTCTAATTCTTGCTTCTTGACCCATATAAAGGTTTCATAGGAGACAAGTGAGATGATCTAGTACTCACATTTCTTTGATTTGGGACTCACATCTCTTACCACATTTTGTTGTGATCTATATAGTCAAAAGTTTTATTGTAGTCAATAAAGTGGAAGTAAATGTTTTCCTGAAATTCCCTTTCTCCCTAATCCAGCAAATGTAGGCAATTTGGTCTCTAGTTCCTCTGCCTCTTTGAAAACCAACCTGTTCTTCTGGCAATTCTTAGTTTACATAAGCTAGCAGAATCTTAAGCATAACCTTGCTGACATATGAAATGAGAGCAATTGTGTAATCTGAACATTCTTTGACATTATCTTTCTTTAGAATTGGGATATAAACTGATCTTTTCTAATCTACCGTTGAGTTTTCCAAATTTGCTGGCATAATGACTGCAACAGTTTAGCAGCATCATCGTTTAGGGTTTGAAATAACTCAGCTGGAATTCCATCACTGCACTGACCTTATTGTTAGCAATGTTTCCTTAGGCCCACTTTGACTTCATTCTCTAGGGTGTCTGGCTCTAGGTCATTCACCATGCCATTGAGGTTATTGGCTATGTTAAGATCTTTCTTGTATAGTTCTTTTGTGCGTTCTTGCAGTCTCTTCTTAATCTCTTTCGCTTCTTTTAGATGTCTACTATATTTTTCTTTTATGCATGAAACTTTCCTTTGATAACTTAAATTTTCTTGAAGAGATCTATCTTTCCCATTCTATTGCTTTCTTCTATTTCTTTGCATTGCTCATTTAAGAAAACCTTCTTATCTTTCCTTGCTGTTCTCTGGAATCCTGCATTCAGTTGGATATCTTTTTTTCTCTTTTCCCTTTGCTTTCTTCTTTCCTCAGTTATTTGTAAAGCCTTATCTGAAAGTCAATTTGTTTTCTTACTCTTCTTTTTCTTTGGAATTTTTTTGTTATTACTGTTGCCACCTCCTGTACAGTATTGGGAACCTTGGTCCTTTGTCCTTTAGGCCCTCTATCTACCATACCTAATCTCATAGATCAATTCATCACCCCCACTTCACATTTAGATCATAGCTATAAGGTCTGATGATTTTTTCTACTTTAGTAGGACACAGTACTTTCTTACTGTCTGAGTTTTGCAGTAAGGAGTTTATGATCTGATTCATAGTTAGTTACAGGTCTAGTTTGAACTGACTATAAAAAACTTCCTCTTTGGCTACAAAGTATCAATCTGATTTCTGTATTGATTGGTGATGTCCATATAGGCTTTTGGGTTTTTGAAAAAGACTGTTATCTTGACAAAACTTTATGAGTCTCTGCCCCATTTCATTTTATACTCTAAGGACAAGCTTATCTGTTATTTCAATTATCTTTTGATTTCTATTTTAGCATTCCAGTCCCCTATAATGACTGTTACATCTTTTTTGGGGGAGGGGGTGTTATTTCTAGAAGATGTTATAGTTCTTCAGAGAAGTGACCAACTTCTATGGTTGAAGTACAGACTTGTATTACGCTAATGTTGAATGCTTTGCCTTGGATTTGAACAAATATAACTTGGTCATTTTTGAGACTACATCCAAATATGCTTTCACACCCTTTTATTGACTATGAGGGCTACTTCATTTCTTCTAAGTGATTCTTGGCCACAATTGATGATCTGAATTAAATTCACCCATTCCAATCTGTTTAAGTTCACTGGCACTCCAAGTTTAATCTTTATATCTCCTGTTTGATCACATTCAACTTCCCTTACTTCATAGATCTTACATTCTAGGTTCCTATATAATGTTCCTATATAATGTCTTTACAGCATTGGACTTTCCTTTCATCATCAGACACATGCACAGTTGAGCCTCCCTTTGACTTTGGCCTTGGGGCTTCATTAGCCCTGGTGCTACTTGTAGTTGTCCTTTGCTGGTCCCCAGTAGTGTATTGGAACCTCCCAAACTGAGGGGCTTATCATCTGATGTCATCACTTTTATAATTTTTAAAGCTGTCCATGGGGTTTTGTTGGCAAAGATGCCAGAGTGGTTTGCTATTTCTTTCTCCAGAGGGTCACCTTTTGTCAAACATTTTCACTATGAACTGTTCTTCCTGGGTAATGTTGTATGGCAGTGTACCTTATAGTTTCATTGATCTAGACAACCCCTTAGTTGAAGTATGGATGATTTTGGGAATACTTACTTGAAATTGTTTTTAAAGAATTTCATTATTCTTCACTTTTGTATTCTATTATGCTTCATTGATGAATGATTTCAGGAATAGAAATACTCCTGCCTAATCCTGTACTTTGGAAAACTTTTTTGCTTTTCATTTTACTGTTTCTTCTGATACTTGAATTTGTTTCTTATTAACTATTAAGATTAGATCCAAAATCCAAAACATTTCTTAGTTACATTCTGCTTTAGGTCTATTTCTTGGACTTCTCAATCTTCCCTTCTATTTCATTTTGAATGTATTTTTGACACAATAGCAATATAATGTAATTGAACAGAGAAAAACAAATTTTTATTCTTGGGCTCAAAAATTAAATTAGGCTATATTATAGGGGAAGCAAATATAGACATCAGTTCTTATGAAAACAAACAAACAAGCAAATAAACTATGTGTTTTGTGACCTGAGAGCTTAATTTCAGTTAATTGTATGATGTTGTAGTCAATAAGTCTAATAGAACCTTAGGTATCATTAAAAGACATATAGTTTCAAGGGATGAGGAAATGAGTTTGGCAATATTCTAACCTTGAGCAAATCATACCAGGAATTCTGTTCATAGTCCTAAATATCCAGAAAAAATGAAATAGCATAGTAAAGGCATTTGAGTCAGCTGAAGAAATTTGGGACCTTTAACATAGCTCAATTACTCAACCAATAAGAATTTATTAAGTGATTTTTTTTCATATGTAGGTTGATTTTGATGTCAATCAAAATTTTACCCCACTCTAATTCTGTATAATAATAATTTTTCGCCTTTATATTTAGTTAGTTAGGTGGCATGGTGCATAGAGTTCTAGGCTTGGAGTTAGGAAAACTTGTCTTCCTGAGTTTAAGTCTGGACTCAGAAACTAGCTGTCAGACCCTAGGCAAGTCACTTAACTCTACCTCAATTTCTCATCTGTAAAATGAACTGGAGAAGGAAATGACAAACCATTCCAGTATTTTTGCCAAGAAAATCCCCAAAATGGGTTCAGAAAGAGGTGGACATGACTGAGCAACAACAGACAACACTTTTATATTCAATTTCACAATAGTCCTAATAGCAGATACTATAAATTTGACTGATTTGACTTATGAAGTAGTTGAAAAAAATCAAGATGCTTTAACCCCCACCCAAATTCAATAAACAAAAAACAAATCACTACTAGAACAAGTCAATCAAGGGACTCAAACAGGTTTGTGTGAAAAGAGGCAGTGTTAGGCTGAGTTCCCTGGAAAACCTCCTTTAAAATATCTAGATTTTTTTTGAGTCCTCTGAATTTTCAGTTAGCTAAAAGCAGAAGTACTGGGAGAATTTGGAACGATAACCATGAAAAATATTCTGTGGTCATAATGATATCCTTAAATCATATTTGTCTGTGACTTCTTTATGGCAAAAATTCAGATAGCAAAGCAAAGAAAAATTATACAGTGTTTATATCCTTTGAGTAGGTTAATTAAACTGAAGGAGAGTTTTGGAGTCAGGAAGCCTTTGATTAAGGTTCTGCCTTAGACCATGGTAAATCACTAACTCTCTCAGTGCCATCAGGCACTTAAAGATTTTAAGTTAGAGACAAGATATAGTGGACATGATTGAAATGTGTTTCCCTCTCCCTCTTTTCACTTTGCCTCTCTTTCCCTGCTGCACTCTTAATTTCTTCTCTTACTTCCCCCACTTCCTTCTCTCCTCTCACACAAACACATACAAAATTAAATTGAAATTTTAGGGAAGATGTATAAGTTCCTATTTCAGGTTCCCCATTCCTTAGATACTTTCAGTAAATTAGACCATACTTTTTTGTTATATGAAACAAGAGGTAGCTTGTTAGGTCAGATGTATGGTTAATTTCTTAGTCTTTTTTTTTTTGGACGGTGGGGCTAGAAATGAAAGTTGTTCATCATTCATGTCCATAAAGAGACAAGTAGGTTCCCATTTATAGTAGCATCGCAACAGCAGCTCACCTGGAAATTGACTCCTATTGGAGTTTTGAAGCTGTCATTTCTTAGATGATAAGATAATCACAATCAGACCAGAATTGACAAGTGGTGGTTTGATGTAAGCAACGAACAAACGGACAGATCAATATGTGCCGAGGAAGGCATGCTTCACCTCAGATTACATTGATTTACTGCAAAAATAATGGAGCAGCAAAATGAAAATGTGTTATGTTTTATCTGAGTTATGGTTGGTGGTAACATATAAGGCAATAGATTAACTCAGATAGGACGATGAAAAAAAAAGCAGAGCATCAGAAAGAATCATCCCTGAATCAATTTATAACATCTTGAAGAGGACAGTACTAGGTGACAGCTAGTGTGTCTTTGAAAAAGTCCCTTCAGATTAACCTGTAAGCTGTGAGAACTTGTATTGATATAGTATCTTTTGATTGTAGTACATTTATGAATATTTTGTATTTATAATAGCAACATCATATTTATATAGCTCTTCAGGGTTTATGGAGCATTTTCCTCATTATGATCTTGTTAATTTTGACTGTTGTTAATGGAACTTGATATTCTCTTACTGATAAGGTCCAGGGAAATGACATAGGCAGTATATGTTATGCATGGTTGAATTTTGACCCTAGTCTTCAAATTTCACATCTAATAATATTTCTCTTCCACCATGTCATTGACCTATTAAAATGAAATGATCACTTGTATCTCAGTTTAATCAAGTTTTTGAAGTTCAGTGAGGATGATGGCTAATATCTTCAAGTAGATTATCCTTTACAAGCACCATTATAATAACAAAAAAGCTGTAACACCTTGGAAATCATTTGAAAGTACAGTGAAAGAAAATGATGAAAACATTATCCTATTGAGCATAGCTGGGATATTCTATATTATTCTGTCCTATTCCTTGAAAAGAAAAAGAGAAGAACCAGAGAAAGATATTATGATGGGAATAGGGGAATGTGTATATGAAGATATACTAAAATATTACTAATATATAACTTGGAAAGAGATAATTATCCAATAACTTATGAACGGTATAGATGTTTATACAAGAATTTGTTCCCTATATTCCAGTATGATCAGAATAAGTGACAACCCCATGAAATTTAATATCCATATATTTAAGGCAAATAATAAGTGTTCATATATTCAATTGACTGTAAATATATAGAAAGTATTAGGCTAAGTAGTAGTAGAATCTTAAAAGTACAGGTACATTTTTAAAAGGCTTAGATAAATGTGAGGCATAGTAGGTTTTTACAGGAAACCTATGTAGTTTAGGGACCTATTCCTAAATTTTTGAGGTTGCCATGAAGGAAGACAAAAATATCTATCACAAAACAACTCTGGGCACTCCCACTGTCAATGACAGGATACTAGGCAGGAGAGAATGGAATTGTGACTCTTATTTAGAGCCCACATCACAGTTCATTACCTAGTGCAATGGATCATTCAGAGCTTGAGGGGTCAGGTAAACATAACCTTTAATAAAAACTTATTCTGATATCTGTAAGGAAAAGAAGTTTCTAAGAGGGTTAAAAGGCAATTCACAAAAGGGAAAGCAAATATAGAGCTTCTTTGATCACAGAAGTCTCATTATTGTGGAACTTTGGGAGACAGGGAAGATTAACTCTTATCTCTCAGTTTGGTCAGTGTTCTGCTCTACAACATCCACTTTGACAATTCTTAATTCCTTACATGTGGGTAAGGACAAGAACATGATACTGAATGCTAGTCATGTCAACAGGAGCTCCAGATGACAAGGGCCTCTTTCTTCCCCGACTTTTGTTTGGGGATGGCAATAAAGAGAGAGGAAGAAGCTTTCAAGTTTACATGTTCAGAAAGGAGTGCAAATAAACTAGTGTGGAACCAGTTGTTCACTTGTTTCCTCTAGCAATCTGAGTGAGCAACTTGGATGAGCTTTTCCGAACTCCTGTCACTAATAGAAACTGGTTGCCTGGACTTGTCTAGTATGACCTCCACCAAGAGAGTTTAGCTTTCTTAAGGAACACAAAAGCAAGACTAGTCTTTCATGAACCAGGGCCTACCCAAAGTTCCAGCCCCAAATGAGGGGGCTCACACAGTCTCACATAGAAAGATAACACACATGGGAAAGGTGAAGTTTCTTGGCACCCCAAGCCTATGCAGGATTTCCTTATTGTAAAAATAGGAAGCATTTTCCCTAGTAGCAATTTCCCACCAAGGTCATCAGGTAGCCTGCATCCCTGGAAGAAGGTGTAGCAGCAATTAATATGGACCTAGACAAATCTTTTCTGGAAACTGGAAGGTGACAATGGGTAAAGTCCTTGCTATGTTGCATTCAAGTCTACTTTTAGCTTATTGTTTCCTGAGATCTTCTTTCCTCCAGGCTTCTCAGCTGCTATAGGCAGTTTTGTTTCCTTTCATAAACATATATTAAGCACTTACCATTTACAATGTGGAATAGTGGCAGGATCATATCCTTTGACCATTAACTAACTGAGGAATGGCTCTGCTTTTCATAAATTTGACAATTCTCTGAGAAACGAGACATTTTTGGGGAAATTTTTGCAAAATTTCTCAGTTTTTTCTTTTTCTTATAACTGGCTGAATTGATTTTGATTGCTCTACTATTTGCTGCATATATTTAGTATTGCTATAACTTCATTGTCTATGGCTTTATATTAGCAAGATATATTTTCCCTGCTTGCTTTTTTAATTAAGGAAGTTGAGGTTCTTCACATGTATCACTTTACTTTCCATTTTCTCTTGTAATTCATTTAATTTTTCCTTAAAGAATCTGGATGCTTTGTTCTTTGGTGCATATATGGTTATTACTAACGTTACTTTATTTTCTGTGATACTTTTTAGCAAGATATAGTTTCTCTGTTTATCTCTTTTAATTACGTCTATTTTTCCTTTTGCTTTATCTGAGATCATCTCGCTATTCCTGCTATTTTTACTTCAGTCAAAGCATAAGAGATTGTGTTCCAGCCTCTTATTTTACCTCTGTGTCTCTCTGTTTCAAGTGTGTTTCTTATAAACAGCATATTGATGGATTCTGGTTTCTCATCCATTCTGCTATTCTCTTCCATTTTATGTTTAAGTTCATCCCATTTACATTCACTGTTCTTTTAAAAAGATACTGAGTATTTTATTTTTTCCAAGTTACATGTAAAAACAATTTTTACATTCATTTTTAAAACTTGTAGTTCAAAATTCTCTCCCTTCCTCTCCCTCCCCCACTGAAAAGGCAAGCCATTCAATATAGGTTTTATATACATATATATATGTATATGTATATGTAATATATGTAGTCATGCAAAACATTTCCATAATAGTCATGTTGTGAAAGAAAACATAGAAAAAAGCCCTCAAAAAAAATAAAGTAAAAAAATACATTTCAGTGTATATTCATCCCCATCAATTCTTTTTCTGGGGATGGATAGCATGTTTCATCACAAATCCTTCAAAACTGTCTTGGATTGTTGTATTGCTAAGAAAAACTAAATCATTCACAGCCGATCATCTTACAATATCACTGTTA
>CM053772.1:177469166-177485784 GCA_028658325.1 Potorous gilbertii | reverse complement strand
CTCTCTGGAATGGAAATCTCCCTTACTCTGTTGCTGTGGGGCTTCCACTGTTCCAGAATTTGTTGGGAGTTCTTTTTAGAGGAAATCCATGGGCTGTGGGTTCGGAGCTAGCATATGTGAGTCTTTCTACTCCGCCGTCTTGGCTCTGCCCCAGGAACCGTAATTTAGCCTAACTAGATTCTAAGAGAATATAATAGTTCCCACTTTTATAGTGCTTCAGAATTTGACAAAGTATCTTGTATACATTAACTCATTTGCATCTTAAAGCATCCCTATGAGGTAGTTTCTTCAGTTTTTCATTACACTCATTTTTACAGATGATGTGGAATAGATTTTCAAGTATTTGAAATAGGGGAAGATACCAAATGGGAAAAAAAAATCGTTGTAATATCAATACAAGAAAAATGAAATTGAGAGAAAATACCTACCCACATGCCTACTTCTTCATGTATATAAAAGTAAAAATGTCATATATATGTATATATATATATATATACATATATGTATATATATGTATATATCAAGGGCATCTTTGACCCTGATGAGTCAATCTGCCAATAATTATATCTTTGATAGACATTGGAGATTAAAATTTCCTGTGCAATGAACTGAATAGGAAAGAATGATTTGGATGTCATTGGAAAAATTAAGCTACATTTTCCAGGGCAAAGGGAAGAGCAAGGTTTACTACCTGGGCACCCTGACTTCTGAATTTTTGCCACCAAAACAATTATGAATTCATTGAATAATATTGAAATAGTATAAGCATTAAAGATGAAAAGCTTCACAGGTAACACGAAATGTTTGCAAAGTTTGTGCTTTACAATTCTTCTCTGTGATGTAGCAGAAAAAAAGCACTAGATTTAGAGTTGGAACTCTAGATAACTTTACAGAGAGAAGTTTCAGTTGAGTATTAGCCACATTGCAGACGATCAAGAAGAACAGAAATTTAGGAAATACGTTTACAGGGATTTTTGAGGAGTTTGGATGGGAAACAGAAGAGTTTGGACAATAGTTAGCAGGGCAAGTGGGGTCCAGTAAGATTTTTTTTTTAAGATGAGGAATATAGGAGTGTGATTTGTAGGCAACAGGGAAGAAGCCAATAGTGCTTAGAATGTAAGCTTCTCCTAGTACATTAATTGATAGTAGGAGATAATGAATATTATTTGATTGATGATTAGAGAGAATAGGAATGATAATAGACATGAGTTGGAATAATAGTAGAATTGATCTGGTTTAATAAGGAGTTGAGATTGCGAAAAAGAGGAGAGAGTAGTCAGGCTCTTTTACTATGTTCATTGAACTAAATTTCTATATACATTATTATAATATCAATGTTACTTCTGCTGTCTGTTACCAATTTTTCCTTATCAATTACTTACAACTGAAGATTGAATTTGAATAGTTTAATACATATATTTCTCATGTCTTTTTTCTCTTCTTTCCTTCCTCCTTCCCTTCCTTCCTTTTTTCCTCCTTCCATTTGTCCCTTCATGCTCCCTTCTGAGTATGTGGTCTGACTATGAGTAGGTAGTCTGAGTATGTGATATGACTGTATAGTCAGCTGATTCATCATTTTTTCCTGCATCATTGATAAGTAATTTCCTGCGTTAAAAATTAATTTACTTCTTTATTTTTTGCATTTTTAGTGCTTATCATGTCTAGTATCAACCAGTTCTTTCCTCAAAGAAAGTATTCATAAAACAAGATGTGGAATGAGAGTTTTGTGTATTCTTTGACTTCTATCATTTTTTCTTCCTGATCCACACTATATGTTACTCAATGTTCTTGACTATTTTCACTTTTGTATTGAAATTGCTAAGTATCAAAGTATATATTGATTTAATTTGGAAAGTCTTCCTGGGTTCTTTGTACAATTTTTCTAGCTATTCATCCTCGGTAAATGATCTTGGTGAACAAACTGACAATTTTCATGGTGATCTATTTTTTTTTTACACAAATACTTAGTGTGATTTTCACAATATAAGGTGATCAAATTCTCCATGAAATTATGTTTCTTGATGCTATTGGAGTATTTTAAAACCAACTCTATCTTCTATTTAGCTGAAACTTCTTTCTTTCTTCTGGTTTCATCATCCTTCATTATTGCAGAAGTAAAAAGGGTCTGTGCAACGTTGATAGCTATTTTGTATTTTCCTTTGTTTCATGGGTTGCAGTGGCTAAATAATTCATCATCCCATTGTCAGCCTCTATATTTAGCTAGACTAGTTCTCACACATTGGATTTAGTCCATTCTAGGGTACTACCTAAAGCAGCCTGCACAGATCAACCTGTAGGCCACTTGTGTCACGCCAAAGGATTTTGGGCAGCCCATGAAAAATGTAGGCGATGTTCTACATTTTTCACAGGCCACCCAAAATCCTTTGATGTACTGCAAGTGGCCCATGGACTGCAGGTTGTGCAGACCTGATGTAAGACTCTTCCTTTACTTCCTCTACAACTTTTATTTTGATACCTCATCATAACATTGAGATGACCCTGGTTTTGAGACTGTTCTTGAAGTCTATGTCAGTAGAGTATAGCTTCTGACTGGTTTTTAGAACATCTGTAAGCATTAATTTAGCTTTAAATTGCTATAAAAGTACATAAAAGCAAATTAAAGTGGAGTTTACTGAAAAGGAGGAAGAAAATAATTACCAGAGGGACTGATTTAAAAAAAAACCTTTCTAAACATTTAGTTTCTTCTTCTTTATAGTGAACTTACTTTACTCCTTAGGTGATTTCTGTTTTTCTGATCACAAACTGTACTGCTTCTATCAGGGCTCATATGGCTAGTCTGCTTGCTATTAATTTTAATAAAAGGATTTAATAAGTATAAGCCCCACTGGGGAAATCTTGGCTGAAATTTATGAGATGCTCTCTGGGAGAACAGGGTAGCAATGCATGAATTCAAAAGCTTTCCTGTGGAAATTTTTATCTTGTTAAATGGAATTTTTTCTTGATAATATCAATAGAGATGACGCTCATGGTGTTTCTTGTTTCCACTATTTATCCAGAGTACATCTTTCTAGATAACTTTTTGGAGGTAAGGATTATATGTTGTCACTTCCCCACTTAGTTTTGCTTGAAAGGAAGAAAAGTTTAACAATCTCTTCTACTGAGCTTGAAGGAAAATGTTCCGTCTCTGCAGTAGTTTGAGTTCACCTTTTCTTTCCAAGGTGATGTGCCTTATTGCATTCTTGAAAGAATGCTTCCAGCAAAATACCTCCTTATTATGAATGAAGCCTCTTATTGTTCACAGGAGCGCCAGGAGCCACCTTTTCCAGCTTCTTTTCTTTTACTATCCTCTTTCATCTTGGTCACTTTCATCTTGTACCTTCTCTTTGGCTTATAAAATGAGCAATCTGTAAGAAAGAGGGGCAAAATTTAGAGACTGAGTGACCACTAGAGATTTCTACAGCGTCCAAATCTTTTGATGGCAATGGGAATCCAAGGCGAAAGGTCATGTCATGGTGGGGGGTGAGGATAGGATGCATGAAGAGTAACGGTGACTTAAAGAATTTTTTTAACTTAGAAGTTTTGAGGTGATTATTCGATGGAACAATAAAGGCGATCATAAGGGAGAAGCACTGACCTGATGTTGTGATTCAGGTATTCGATATTATAGAAAATTGGAGGAGAAGGATCGTGTTTTGAGGTGTCTGAAATATATGTAATAGCAGGAGTGTACAATTTCCTTGAATTACATGGGGGAAGGTTCTTTTTTATGTTAATTCTTCATCCCCTGTATTTCCCTTTCCCATATGTCTTGAGGAAGCAGCCATAATTGACTGTCTTTTGCCTATAGTCCTTGAATCCAGGGATCACAAGGAGATGCTGAGGGATGAAAGAGAGAACGAGCCTTTGAAAATCTAAAACAGGGTTGTCATTGGAAAGGTACCAGAGCTGAATGTGGGGACTGAAAGGGAAGAAAAAAATCTCTATATGTGAGAATATCACAGTGCTCTTTCCTATTTCTTTCTCTTTTCTCTCTATACTCTCCATTGTTTTGAAGAGGACAAGGATTCCATCAGCTCCTATGGGCAGTCGTTGTAGACATACATACATACATACATACATGTATATATACATATATATGTGTATATACATATATGTGTATATATACATATATGTGTATATATACATATATGTGTATATACACATATATATGTATATATATATATATATATGTATGTATATATATATGTATGTATATATATATAACTTGATATCTCTCCTAAATTCCATTTCCTATTACCTACTGTCTTCTGTTGGACATTTTGAACTTTATAATCCATAGACATCTTGAACTCAATATGGACAAAACAGAACTCATTTTTCCTCTTTAACGTATCCCTCTTTTTACCTTTCCTATAATAGTAGCTTATACTACCATCTTTCAAATCACTTAGGTTCACATCTCCAATACCATCTTTAACTCCTAACTCTACCTCACCTCATATATCTAATCAATTGCCAATTCTTGTTGATTCCACCTCTAGTATAGTTCCCATATTTCTGTTTATCAGAAGGCCACCACCCTAGTTTAGGTCCTCATCATCTCTTGCCTTCATTCTTGTCACAGTCCTAGTTGATCTTCCTGCCCCAGGACCTTTTCCTCTTTTGTCTATCTTTACACAGTGTCCGCAGGAATTTTTCTAAAGTTCACGTCTTGGCATGCCACCCCTTCCAGTTCAGGAAGATCCAGAAGTTTAATTTTAGTTCTAGGATAAAATACAAACTTCTATGTGTCACATGGAAAATTCTTCAAAATCTATTTTCAACCTTGGCTTTTCTGGTTTAGTGTAAGTTGCTTCTATTTGCATATTCTATAGTTCAGTCATTTTTCAGTCATGTTTCACTCTTCATGACCCAAATTTGGGGTTTTCTTGGCAAAGTTACTGGAATGGTTTGTCATTTCTTTCTTCATTGAATTAAAAAAAACAGAAGTTAAGTTAACTTGCCCAGGGTCACACAGCTATTAAGTGTCTGAGACCAGATTTGAATTCATGAAGATGAGTCTTCCTGTCTCTGGGTTCATTACTCTATACGCTATGACATATACCTGGCCGCATATTTTACAGTTCAGCTATACTGTTTTGCTATTCCTCACATATGACATTCCATCTCTCATCTTCTGTGGGGTATAACCTTCATATGACCTGTACCCCACAGCTCTAGTGCACTACATCCTTACCCCTAATCTATCAATAAGTATTCATTATGCCTACTATGTGCCAGGCAGTGAGGTAAGGGCTGAGGATACAAGGAAGAAAGAAAAACAGTCCCTTCTTTCAAGGAGCTTATATTCTATTGGGGGAGGCAATCCCTAGCTTTTTTCAGAGTATAGCTCAGAACTGCTACTTTCTACATTAAGTCTTGATCTTTTCACCTGGTACTTAACTTTGCATTTATTTGTAAGTATTTATATTTGTATATATTGTCTCCCTAGATAGAATATAAACTTTTTAAGGGCAAGGACTGTTTCATTTTTTCTTTGTATTCTTAGTGCCTAACACAATGCCTGAGCCAGAGTATACACTTAATAAGTACTCGTTGATTGTGATTGATCTATATATCTAGCTCTGTTTCTCTCTTGAATTTTAGTTCTACTTTATCAATTTGCCCAATAAACCTAATCAACTGGAGGACCTGTAGGAATCTACAACTCACTATGCTCAAATAGAATCCATTACCTTTTCTTTGTTAAAAAATTTCTTCCAACCTCAACTGGATAATTGAAAGAAAAACAAAGTGTGTAGCATACAAACATAGCCCAGAAAAATAAATTCCTACATAAGCAAAAATCCATGTCTCATTTTGTATTTTAAAACAATATGGCAAAAGATTGGTAGTGTGATTCATCTTCATTTCTCTGGACCCCGGCTTTATGATGACATTAATCAAATTTCTAATCTTCCAAAGGTAGTTTTTTTTCTATAATGTTGTTGCCATTATGTAAATTTTTTCTCCTGGTTCTCACAGCAATCTGTATGAGGTCATAGTGGTCTTTCTATTTTCATCTGAAGATATGCATTGTGTAATTTCTTATAGCAGAATAATATTTCACTGATTCCTGTGTCACGATTTGTTTAGCTGTTCTCTCAAAGGTGGTAAGCCCCTTAGTATATGAATATTCTCTTCAGTCTTTGATTTGATACTGTATCCTTGGGATATAGGTCTATAATGACATACTTAGGTCAAAGTGTATACATGGTTTAGTAAATTTTGGGGCACAATTCCAAATTTATTTGTAGAATGGCTAGATCAATTCACAGTTCCACCAATACCCCATTAATATACCTGTCTTATTATCTTCTCTAAATGTCCCCTTTTCCCAACATCCTTATTTCTGTTGAGGAACAAAAAGCTATCCCTCCAGTCATGGAGGTTTGCAACTTGAGTCATCCTCAATCCTTCCTTCTCCTTCACTCTAAATATCTAATAATTTGTCATATCTTGTCAACTCTGTCTCAAATCCGTCCTCTTCTTTCCAGTCCTATTCACAATCTTATTTCAGGACCATATCATCTTTATCCATATTTGTTTTTATGTAATAGCCTTTTAATTGGTCTTCCTCCTTCTAGTCCTTTTCTTCCTCAATAATTAATTTCAGGAGAGAAGGCTTTAATAAATTGGAGGATGGTATCAAAATAAATTTCATGGAACTCACGCTATTGTTTTGAGTTTGAAGGAATTCAGAGATTCAATAAGGTTGTGGTGAGGACTGTGTTAAAGGAAGAGCGGATTACGTTCGAAGCAAGAGGGACAGCTGCCAAACTGATATTAGGTTGTAAGCTCATTGAGCGCAGGGAGTGTTTTTTGCCTCTTTTTGCATTCCTAGCACTTGGCACAGTTCAACTTAGTAGGCACTTAATGAATGTTTATTTACTGATTGAAATTTCTGAAACATAGATCTTACTATGTCAATCCCTTGTGGAAAGATCCAGGTGATGTTTTTTTCTCTAGGATAAAATAAAAACCTCTTGGTTTGTCACAAAGTATTTCATAATTTGGTACTAGCCTACTTTTCCAGGCTTGTTCAACCTTGCTTTCCTTCATGCCTTCTACTTTTCAGTGAAGAAAAGGCCTATTTATTATTCCTCATGCATTTTATTCCATCTTTGGCCCTCCATGCCTGAAATGAACTTTACCTCTGCTTAGTTCCACACTGAATGCAATCCTTATCTCCTTGTTTAGAATCTATACTTCTACTTTCCTTTAAAGATCAACTCATCATCTCCCACATGAGGCATTCCCATAGAAATGAAAATGTATTTACTTTTATACTTGCATGGTGTTTCTCTCCTTCAGAATGAAAAACTTCCCAAGGATCGCTGTCTAGATTTTTGCTTCCATCTTTAACCCCTAGCATAGTGCCTGAAATACTTTTTAAAAAAGGTTTTTGAATGAATAAATGGTATAGGAGGGACCTTGAGTTCTTAAACTCAAGTCAGTGTAGTAGAAACATCTTACCATGGTAGAAAACCAAGGTTTTATCATGATATAAAGGCTTAAAGTAGACTTTCAGTGACAGTCTGTGGTTGAGGTACTAATCTAAAGTATAGAGACTTTATTAATAGGTTTGTCATAGTACATTAAATAAAGAAAAATAAAAAATGGCCCACAAAATTGTGTAGCCCATTCCACTTACACACTGTCCATGACATCAAACAGAGTATAATATTAGTAAAGTCCTACTGTTTTCAACTTATTAATAAATGCAAATTTTACTCTTTGCTTTCTGAATGTGGGATCTTTGTTCAGCCACTGAGTTAACATATTACCAGAGGAACTGAATTATACCAAAGCTGACATTTTTGCTATAAATATAACTAGAGTACATAAGAAAGTTGTAGCTAAATGGAAGGAGAGTTCATCATATTTACCTTCAGAAACAGAAAGAAAATGTGAATAAGTTGGCTTCATCATATGTTTAAGGCAATAGGAAAAATTTCTTGTGACAAATTATCATATAGCACTCAAAATGATCATAGTGCACCTGCAGAAAAGAGACTCCTTATGAAGCCCAGATGTGGAAGAGAAATGAGTCTCATATACAATCGAATGTTATAAATGATGGGGAGATGGGAAAGTTCCATGAAAGTTTAAATTAGAACTTTTAAGCTAATTTGTCATACAAGGAGATACTCGGGGTCTTTCAAATGATGATAGATGTGGCAGAAAAGAGCAAAAAAAAGGATTCAGAAGTAAAATGTACAATACCTAAGTTTTATACATTTTACCTATTTGTTATGAGTATTTACTTTAAGAAAAATTTAAAAGGTGTTTAATGTGTTGAGTCCTGAAGAATATTACCAAAATTTCAATCGACTGTGTCTTAAACAAACAAAAAGAAATCAATTGGTTATAGATGTAGTATACTGTATATGGCCAGATTATAGATTTGTTGGCACAAAGATCAATGTCAACATCAAGCTATAGGAAAGGACAAAGATAAAAAAAATATAGCATGCAATCAGTTAGTCACCACACTCTGTGAAGTAAATTCTTGGAGTATTATTTTCTTCATTTTATAGATGAGGAAATTGAATCTCTGAGAGCTTACATATCATGTCCAGGGTCACATGACTAGTAACAATTCGAGGTGAGATTTGAATCTAGCTCATACCACAATAAACAGAGATGTCTCTTTTTGTAGGACTAAGTTGGGATAGGCAGAGATTTGAAGAATCATTTTTGAAAAAAAAATATTGTATGCTATAAATGGAATGTTTTAAATCTTCTTTAAATAAAAAATGATATTTCCTGTTAGAGTTCAAGTCTCTATGAAGTATATGCAAGAGTTTGCTTGGCAATAAAACAATATCATTTCTTATTCCTTGGAAAAGCACTTGAGGAACATGTGTCTATGAGATCCTAAAGCCAAACACTGACAAAAGATGAGGGCAGGCAGATGGAAAGGGTACTTTGGCTCATGGAGAGAATGCTTGCATATTCATTACAAGTGATAAGAAAACAAACTTTGAAGATGAAGACTGCCTTTGAGGAGTCAGCATCTTTAAATGATAGTCTAGCGAAGGGTGTAACATGTACAAGTTTACTTTCCTATTCTCTTCAGCATGAAGAAAGGGTCTATTTTCAGTCTATCATAACATATGTATTCATTTACATCTCACTGCTAATTGTTCTAAAATGGCATTTGCCATTTACATAGCACTTCAAGATCTACAAAGTGTTTAACATAAATTATGTCATTTAGGTATTATGACAACTTTGGTGGAATAGATATTTCACTTTCCATTTTAGAGATGAGAAAACTGAGACAGATTAAGTGACTTGCCCAAGATCTCCATGGGAGTAAGCATTTGAAGACTGACTCCAAGTCCAGCACCCTACCTGAAATATCACATCGTAAGGGGTGAAAGTGGGAGAAAGACTGGTGATGTGTTAGGATTGATTTGAGAAGTAGAGACTATTTGAGTATTTTCTCATATCTCCATAAATTTGAAATTTGTTTGCTTAGTGGAACTTTAACAAATGTAGAAAATGAGTTTTAATTTGTCCTTTTTTGAAGAGGAACCACAACATCAAGAAGATGATGACGTGACTTAGAGTTGAACTGCATTTGAGTGAGGAAGGGCTGTGCAAAGTCACCAGCCTCTTTTTCTCCTCCAGTCATCCAGGTCCAGTGACTAGAAATAGATCAAGAAGACTGGAGATGGCACAGGGTGCAATGGGAGACCTTGGCATTTTAAGCTAAGGTCTTTCTCAGTTTTCATTTTGAGTGAAGGATGCCCATTCAGTAAATGGGCCTGTTTAAGAAGTAGTCAAGGGATGGATGCTGGCCAAAAGAGAAACAATTATTATTTATATTCACTCTAAGCCAGGAGAACCCCCCCCCCCAAATTAAATGGTTCTGGGGAAGAGACCTATTGTCCAGTCTATGAGAGCCAGAGTGAATTGAATTTAAGGCATGGCCTTTAAGGAAGAAATCTAGGCATTAAACCCTATCATAACTAGGTGGATTTCAGCTATCAAAATTCACCTTTTTTGGGGGATACAATACCCTCAAGTAAGAGAATGATATCCCATGTCAGGAGAGGGGAAGAGAGGAGAGTAGAGTAGAGCAGGAGTTGGGTTGCCCAACTAGAACTGGCTAGCTGGGTCTCCAATGGGGCAGCTTATATTACTGGGCCATCTCCAGCCATCCTGATCTATATCTGGCCACTGGACCCAGATGACTGGAAAAGAAAGTGAGGCTGGTGACTTTGCATGGCCCTTTCTCATTCATATCCAATTCAATTGCAAGTCATGTCATCATTTTCTTGATGTCATGGTCCTCTTTGAGAACAAAGGATAAACCATGACCTGTGAGTAGAAAAAAAGAGGTTTGTTTCAGATGACATCTAGGGACTCCTCAAGCTCCAAATTTATGATCGTATCATCATGAATAAGCTTTGCTTACTTTAGTAGTGGAAGGGAAAGTTTTATCTCAAAAAAACTATATGGAATGGCAGTCACTTCATCCACAAAAGGACTGTCACATGTGTGACAGCTCAATAGTTGAAATTCAGATGGCATACTTGATAGTGGAATATTTGAAACCCATAATCCCTGTGTACTGTATACTGTGGTTTGAGTATGAATATGCATAGCCTTATTGTATGGAATACTTACTAACAGTGAGAAAACTTAAAGAATGTTGGTCTTTATGTGCATCTTTTTGAGATAAATGATAAATTTTTAATAGGATAAGAACTTCTTAGAAGAGAAAATTCCCTTTATCAATGTAGGTTGGCATTTTCTTGGCAACCTATAGTCCCACAGAGTTACCTAGAGCACTGAGAAGTTAAGTTACTTGCCCATGGTCACAAATACCTTGTTTCAGAGACAAGACTTAAAATCCAGTCAACTTGACTTTAGGTAAGATCGCTGCCCAAGATAACTACCTCTCAACCCTTTCAAGGAGTAATAAAATGTGAATGGTCATAGTCATCTACTAAGGAACACTGACATTGCAGTATTGTGGAACTAGTACCTCATACTGAGAATTGTTTTGGGATAGTGGTAAGAATTCTGGACTTCGAAATGAGACATTTTGATTGAAATTCTGCTTCTAATACTTAGCTTGGTGACAATGAGCAAAACAATTTCTCTTTCAGCTTTCTTATCTGTAAAGTTGGATAGTAAAGCCTATACTCCTTAATTTTAATGGGAGGCAGAGGTGGTCAGGTCAGTCAAGACAGTATGGGTTTAAAACCATCCTTTGATGTACACTGACCATTTGACTCTTCATTGTCCCATTCAATTTTCTAATATTATAGCTTATAGGGCAGTTACTTATTGACATGAGTGGTGTTGGTGTTGGTGGTGGTGGTGGTGGAAGGAGTTCTCCTACTAGAGAGCTGCTAAATAATTGAAATCTTGATCAATAGAAAAAAGTGATAGTTAAAGCATCAAGCTGTTGGGAGGAGCAATTGACATAATTTGTGTAAAATGCTTTATAACTTTTAATAAGACCTGAGAGATCTACCTGAGTTCAAAACTCTCTATGTCAAGCAGGCTTGGCCATGGGCAAGGTGGGTTAAATTTTACTCCACCTCACTGAACAGTCAGTTTCAGTCTTCAATATTTCAGATCACACTCTAATGATCACACTAGTCAAAATGCAAATGAAAAAATAGGTACCTACAATTGTAAAATTGTATTATCAAATAAATGTTCTGGCCAGTGACTAATTCAAACCTTATGACAGATTGTCCTATGTATGAAAGAGATTTGACTAGGCAGAGAGAGATGAAAAATGTTCTGAACATCAACTTAAGATGTAAGATCTCTGCAGAGAATTTCTCAAAAGCAGACAAGCACTAATTAAACAAAGTTCAGAAAAAGCAGTCATTAATTTACCAAAGAAAATCAATAGAAAACTATGTGAAAAGAACTGGTTCTAGAATTATAGGAGCTCTGTCACATATGACCTGTGTGACTTTGGGCAAGTTTCTTCACCTCTTTGGGTCTCAATTTCCTCATATGTAAAATAAGGAGATTGGACAAAATGGTCTCTGAGGTCCTTTCCAGCTCTAGCTCTATGATCCAATGATCTTTTTATGTAACAATAGCTAAGGGAAGTCTTCCCCAGTCCCCAAAAATTTTAAGATCATAGAGACTACATCTTTTCCATAATTCAAAGGCTCACCAAGGTGTAGGGACACCATGGAGAGGAAATTTAAAAAGAAGCATTGATTCAGAATAAGGAAGCAAGTGACTGCCTTTCTTAACTAACTGTACCCCTTTTCTCCAAGCTTGATTTCTGATTCATAGATGTGGCAAATCTACCCCCACCTCCAAGAACCTGTTCCTTTCCTAGCAGCTGCAGCTGCATGAAGCTAGACTCACAGCCCATTTCCTGGTCTTAGGAGAGTTAAGTTGTGTCTTTCCCCTATCTCTTAGCAGGTGAGTTGATGGTAGGGACTATTTGTTTTTCCTTTCTTAGTGCCCTCTGTTCTTAGAAAAGTGCCTGCAATATAAGGGGTGAACAGGTAATTTCATTGGGATAGGGAACTTCCAGTTGAGGAAATTCCCCCTACCAAGGTAGAGCACCTTCTCGAAAATTTATTGTCCCCTGTGTAACTGCCTGGTCAGTGACTAACATCAAAGGCCACTCAAGATGAGTATAGAATTAGTGAGACCTCAGCTACTGCCCCTCACCTACTGTTTTAGGTCCTTGCATTGCTGAGAAGGACGAAGTCCATCAAAGTCAACCATTGTTCAGTGTGACTGTTATGGTGTACAACATTCTTCTGGTTCTGCTTATTTCACTCTGCATCAGTTCATATAAGTCTTTTCAGTTTTTCTGAATTCTGCCTGATTGTCATTTCTTATAGCACAATAGTATTTCTTTACATTCATATACCACAATTTGTTCAGACATTCCCCAATAGATGGGCATCCCCTCAATTTTCAGTTTTTGGTCACCACAAAAAAAAACTGCTATAAATATTTTTGTACATGTGGGTCCTTTTCCCATTTGTGTTATCTCTTTGAGATACAGCCCTGTATAGCCTTTTGGGTATAGTTCCAAATTGATCTCCAGAATGGTTAGATCAGCTCACAACTCCATCAACAATGAATTAGTGTTCCAATTTTCTCACATTTTCTCCAGTATTTATCATTTTCCTATTTTGTCATGTTAGCCAATCTGATGTGGTACCTCAGTGTTGTTTTGATTTGCATCTCTCTAATCAATAGTAATTTGGAGCATTTTTCCATATGACTATAGATAGCTTTAATTTCCTCCTCTCAAAACTCTCTGTTTTTACTATTTATCAATTGGGGAATGACTTATATTCTTGTAAATTTGACTCAATTCTCTCAATATTTTAGAAATGAGGCCTTTATCAGAGACACTAGTTGTGAAAATACTTGCCCAGTTTTCTGCTTCCCTCCTAATCTTGGTTGCATTGGCTTTGTTTGTACAAAAACTTTTCAATTTAATGTAATCAGAATTATCCATTTTGCATTTCATAATGTTCTCTATCTCTTCTTTGATCATAAATTCCTGTGTTCTCCAAAAATCTGACAAATAAACTATTCCTTGTTCCCCTAATTTGTTTCTAATCTCAGCCTACCACCCACCATTCTTCCATGGTTCGATGGGAATTTCTCTGCAATACTCGAATCCAAATGGTTTTAGCGGTTTCTCTTTCATTTAATAACTTCTTTTTTTGTCATGTTGATTTTCTCTGGTACTCCACCCAAGTTGACGAGTCTTTGTAGATTTGGCATATTTTTAAGGAAAGTGCAAACATTTATTAAGTGCCTATGATGTTCTAGGCGTGTTGCTAAGTACTTTACAAATCTCATTTATCCTTAGAATAACCCTATAAGACAGATGCTATGATCCTATTTTACACTTAAGGGAACCAAGGCAGACAGAAGTTAATTGACTTGTCCAGGCTCATGTAACTGGTAAGTATGTGAGGCCATATTTGAATTCGGATCTTCCTTACTCCAGGCCAAGTGCTCTGCTCTGCCACCTAATTGCCTCTGTAGTAGTTCCTGCTGTTAAATTGCAATTTCAAGAGAATCTTCACCATATATTTTTGGTTCAGTTACAGTGATTAAAAAAAAAACCCAACTCTGATGTCCTGCCAAATCTATGCATATATTTCTAGTATTTTTCTGAACTCATCTTATACCTCCAATACACATTTCCAGCTGAGTGTCCTGCTGGCTCTTCTAATATAACTCCTTCAATTTAAGCTCCTACACAAATGTTGTAGCCTTATTTCATGTTACTTCATTTCACAATTAAACTGGACTACTTGATTCTATCCAGTCTCAATATGCTGTTTCATATTTTGGTACATTTGGGTAGTACATCCAGTGCCTCTCCCACTATGGTACTTATGGCAATCTTTTTGGGACTCAGTTCTCCAATATTCAAAAGAAAGAGATTGGAACAGAGGACCACCAAAGTCCCTAACAGCCATATATGTATCAATCATGTTTATAATTCACTTCCTCCTCATCTGTGCCTTCCAGATTTCTCATTCTTTAAGGTTTAGCTCTGACCATGAAGCTTTCCTTTCTCCTCTTGTCACCTGCACACTTTCAGCCTCTCAAACACAAAACATTCTCTTCCTCACATTTTTCTGGCTTGCTTGTCTAGATCTCTTTTTTGACCATATCCTCTTTACCCTGTGTCATGGGTAATCAGGTGACCACCCACATTATGGTACCTTATACTTTACAGGACTTACTCTCTGAGATGGATTGGTCTCATCATGGTGTAGGGACACTGTGGAGGAGGAAGGTCTCCCTAACCTATTCTCAAAATAGTAGGACTAGGTTCTCAGGTAAGAGCCCCCATCGATACTTGAATTATCTTGGGACTAACAGTGTAACCCTATAAAGGGGATATATACTTCCCCTACTCAGCACATCAACTCCAGTGATCAAAACCAGCCACTCATAATAATGAAACTTTTAGCTCTTAAATGTAACAATTTACTTTAATAGTGGGACAGAAGAAATAATCACATCATAGATGTTCCTGTGTTAAAGCAAATACATGATTAATGAGTACAACACATTCTACATATAAACTAGACTTACATTCTTCCACCAATCCCTCTTACTCAGTATTTCTTAGGGGAGATTGAGTACATACTCAGAGACATCTTATAGGGAAGCATAAGGGAGGAAAGTTCATGTTCCCAGGGGAATCAACAACTTCAAAACTCTATGTGTCATTGTCTTCTTTCTCACTTAGGAACATGTAGGTCCTTTTCCCATTTGTATGATCTCTTTGGGATACAACCCTTTATGGCACCTTTGGGCTTAGTTCCAAATTGCTGTCCTGAATGGTTAGATTGGCTCACAACTCCACCAACAATGAATTAGTATTCCAATTTTCCCACATTTTCTCCAACATATATCATTTTCCTGTTTTGTCATGTTAGCCAATCCGATAGGTGTGATGTGATACCACAGAGTTGTTTGATGACCTTGCATAGCCCTCCCTCACTCAAATCATAGTCAGCTGCAGTCATGACATCATCTTGATGTCATGGTCCTCTTCGAGAATGAAGGACAAACACAACAACTTAGGAATTATGTGGTTGGTTGGTTGTTGTCCTTCGTCATCAACTTGTCATCAGAGAGGACCAAAATTACATCACCATTGTAAAGTGAAATTTCAGTGTGTCCAGCTGTGACTGATCAGATCAATAGGAGCTCAGAATGCTCTACCACAGGTTGGGAACAGATAGTACATTTGAATATTTTGGGTGGATATCCCAAATTTGTGCATCCTGTGTTTACTTTGTGCTGTCTCAATTCTGTTTTGTTCGAAGAGCACAGCACCCTTTCTTATGTGGGCATGCCATGCTGAGTGGTCCTGTGCCAGTGTCTCTCATGTTGCACAGTCAAATCCAAAGTTCTTGAGAGAGACATTGAGAGTATCCTTGTATCGTTTCTTCTGGCCATGATGTGATCACCTGTCCCATGCAAGTTCTCCATAAAATAGTCTTTTTGTCAAGCATACATTTTGCATTCAAACAACGTGGCCAGACCATCAGAGTTGAGCTCTCTGAAGCATAGTTTGAATACATGGCAGTTCAGCTCGAGCAAAGACTTCAGTGTCTGGTACCTTATCATGTCAGGCAATCCTCAGAATCTTCCTAAGACAGTTCAAATGCAAGCGATTCTGTATTCTGGCATGGTGCTGGTAGACTATCCATGTTTCACAAGCATGTAACAATGAGGTCAGCACAACAACTCTGTAGACCTTCAGTTTGGTAGTCAGTCTAATACCTCTTCTCTCCCAAATCTTTCTTTGGAACTCCCAAACACTGAGGTAGCTCTGGCAATAAATGCATCAACCTCATTGTCAATGTGTACGTTCCTGGAAAGAATACTTCCAAGGTAAGTGAACTTATCCACAGCATTCAAAACTTTTCCATTTGTTATAGCAGATGGTTCCATGTATGGATGGTGTGGTGGTGGCTGATGGAGCACCTGTGTTTTCTTGGTGTTAATTATTGGGCCAAAATTAGCACAGGCAGCAGAGAATTGATCCATACTTTGTTGCATCTCAGCTTTAAAGGCTGCATTGAGTGCACAATCACCTGCAAAAAGAAAAACATGCACC
>CM053772.1:177424472-177468666 GCA_028658325.1 Potorous gilbertii | reverse complement strand
CTGTCTTCCAAACATGTCCTATGCTTTCCAATTTTCAAATTTAGACATATGCAAATCTCTTTGCCTGAAATGCCTTTTCCCTACAGTATCTCTTTTTAATGACATTCAGTCCATTCCTTTTAAGATCTAGCTCAAATGATACCACTTTCAGGAAATCTTCTCTGCTTCTTTCAGTTGGAGATCTCTAATCTCATAGCATTCTATACTCATTTTAAAAAGTTATTACATTTTTTCCTGTGTATTAGTTTTATCATCTCTACTAGAATTTAAACTCCATATCTAACTTATGTTTAAATCTTTCTCCAGATCTACCATATTGTAGTGCACAGAATTGGTGCTTAATATGTTTGTTGAATGAATGAATGATCACATAGTACTTACTTAGGATGAAATTTAAGCTTTCTGTGAACCAATTTTGTGGTATTTGGCAGGAATGGATGCACTGAAAATGTAAATGTGTCTTTAGTTTTTATAAACACCAGATTGTGTATATGTATATACAGATTCTTTTAAGCTATAATTTATTCATAGACTTACTGTATGCAATATGTGTTCTGGCTAGAAATCTGATGTAAGCTATTGTCCCTCAATAGAGAAGACACTTAGCACATTCATGAATTATATTTCTGATTTGAACTTTGAAAGCTTATTGGAAAAAAGTGAGCTCATACCTCTGTTAGAGGTATTGCTGTGTAAAATTGATGGGTGAGCATAGCTTCTTGGGGTGAGTGCAGCATGCATCAAATTTAAATATGTTTTAAAGTTCAAACCAATTTCATTTATTAAGACCACAGATGACCTATAAATAAGGTGCAGCTTTTTGGCTAGATGCTAGTTTCTACAATTGAAATGAAAACAGAAGGGAGATTCATGAGTTCAATTTGCTACATTTTTATGGTATACATCTTTAACCATGTATGTAAAAGAGAGATCTTCCTTCCTTGTCATTTATTATAAAGAGATTTCCATGGCTTGTTCTAACATTATGTGATGTGCTATGAAAGATTATTTATTTTTATAGCTATTTTCAGTCTTGTGTTTTATTCTTTTGATTAAACTACAGAAGGCAAAATAATCCTAGGATCATTGCTAATCTCTACTATAGCCATACTTAAACAAATTCAACCCTTCAAAATAATAAATTTCAATTTTTGTCTGATTGTTAAACTATCAACAATAACCAACAGCAGATAAAAAGATAAAATCCCTACAAAGTAATGGGGACAAAAGAATAAAATATCTTGCCATTAATTTAGAACATAAAATATACAACTTTGCAAAAATAAATTCAAAAGGCTTTCTTTTGATAGTAATCAAGAAAAAGCCAAAACAAAAAACTGAGGGAATTTTCATGCTCACATCTAGATCAAGCAAATACAATAAAAATATCAATCAGTTCTTTCCAAATTAACATGTGAATTTAATGCAACACACATCAAAATGCCAATAGGGTTTTTCCCAGAATTTTAAAGTTGTGATAGAATTAATATAAAAACAATAGAGGAATGGGAATATTAGGAAGAAATAAGAAAATAAAAATTGTTCATATACTATCATACCTAAAAAGAAATATTAAAAAAGTGTCATACCTGAAAAACAGAGAAATTAATCAATAGAACAGGATAGAGAATATGGTAATAGGAGCCATCTACATAATCTATATACATATTTACATCTATATCTAATCTTTATTCCTATCTTCCTTCCTTCCTTCCTTCTTTCCTTCCTTCCTTCCTTCCCTCCTTTCTTTCCTTCTTTCTTCCTGTGACTAATTTATAACCCACACTTGAAAAAACATGCCAGGGAATGGAATCACTATTCAACAAAAACTTCTGTGAAACTGGATAGTTTTATAGCATAATAAATTATTTTAGATCTATACTTCATGCTATTAATACTTTATATGCAACTATTCACTTCAACTGGATTAACAATTAGAAAATGATTTAAAAATTGGAAAAAATGGGATAGCATATATTTCCCAAAAACATGGAATAAGGGCATTTTTATTAACATAATGGGAAGGCTATTGAAAACAAAATCAATGGGTTTGAATAAAGATATTATGCAACAAAAAGCAATATGTCTAAAATTAAAAAAATGGAAAATAAAAACATATTTACATAAAAATATGTGCTAAAAGTCTATGTCCAAAATGTCTATGTAACTAAGATTAATAATCTCTGCTCCTTAAGGAACATTGGTGAAGCGACAAAATCCATTTAAAAGGGAAGAAATATAAACTATCAATAACATGAATATATGTACAATTTTTGTACTAATTACAGAAATGTAAATCAAGTTATTGTTAGGATTCCAGTACATACCCAAGGGGATAGTAAGAATAGCAAAAAAAACCCCAAACAAACAAAAAGGTCCCTGTATTTTTTGCTAGGCTGTGGGGCAATTTTCTCTTAATTTGTGGTTGATGGAATTTTAGATTGGCTCATATAGGAGAGGAATATGGCACTATTAAAAAAAGTAAAAAAAAAATGACCACGTGTTTTTATCCATTTAAGTATCATAAAAGAGGGTGAAATCTATGAAATATTTAGAGTTACGGTTTTTAATGATAAAAAACAAAAATAATTTTTGTCTAGTAATTGATGAATGGTTAAATTAACTAAGCTATATTCAATCAATAACCAAGTATTAGCCTGGTACCATACCAGGGAATGAGATAAAAAGGAAAGAAACAGTCCTTACTCTCAAGGAACCGACATTCTTTTGAGGAGACAAGATGCACACATACGCATGTAGAATAAATATAATGTAAATGTAAAAAAGTGACAGAGGAAAGACACTAGTAGATGGGGTTAGGAAAGCTTCACATAGAAGATGATATTTCACCTGCATTTTATAGGAAGAAAGAGAGGATTAAATGCCTTGTAGGCATGGCCAAAGACATAGTTAGTGCAAAGGCACAGAGAATGCCATGTGTACAGAACAGAGAAGAGGACTATACGCTTAGATTATAGATATCAGAAAGGAGATTAATATATAATTATATTGGAAAGATAGATTTAGCCAGGTTGTAAGAAGCTTTAAAAGACAGAGGATTTATGGTTTATTCTAGACACTATAGAGAACCATTGGAGTTTATTGAGTAGTGGAGTGACATAGTAAGACTTAGAGTAAGGAAATCACTGGCAGCTATGTACAAGAAGGCTTAAAGTTGCAAAAATGTGGCAAGGACAATAGGCCATTGCAATGAAAGGTAATGAGGGGCAGAAGTAGAGAGAAAAGGTTGAATGCAAGAGATATAAAGGTACGAACTGAAAACTTTGGCAACTATTTGTAGGTGTTGGGTGAAGAAAAGGAAGGGATCAGTCACAGGAAGCTGAAAGACTAGAAAAATGGCAGTGCCTTCATCAGAAATAGAAAAGTTTAGAAGAGGGCTGAAATTTTGAGGGAGAAAATAGAGATCTATTTTTGACATTTTAAGTTTGATGTGAGACTGATGCTCAAGAGAGTAAAATAGTTAGGATTATATTTGCATCCAAAAGGGTCATTTCTTTCATTGAAGAGTGACAATATTAAATATGAGTTCTTAATCTTGAGTCTTTGAACTTAAAAAAATTTGACAAATGAATTTCAGTATGATTATTTTTCTTGGTAAATTTTGTATTTTATTTCATGCAGTTAAAATAATTATTCTTAAAAGGGGTACATAAGCTTCACCAGATTGCTGAAGTGGTCCACAATGCAAAAAATCCTAAGAAGTTCTGAATGTTAGCTAGATTCGTTAGTTTTGTATTGAAACTTACAACTTATTCATCCTCTTTCATGTAAAAAAATGTCAGGTAAAAATGGTACTATCATATTTTGAAAGTACTGGTTTGTTTATCAAGAGTCTATAGGCTAAATTTGGTTTGGTTTTCAATGCCTGTTGAATTTAAATAGCATTGTTTTAAATAGTCGAGTTAGATATACCCCAAAGAGGACTGTTTATATTTCATTTAGATGAGAAATTCTAAATGATTGTGTTCAAATGATGATATCTCAGATGTGATAATGAAGGAGAGAAGCCCTAGTACTCCTTGGGAATATTTTTGACACTGAAATATTCAATTGTATCATTTTGAAGTGACTGATTAAATGAGAGAGAGCTCAAAGTAAGATTATTAATGAACTTGGCTTACATGAATAAAGGGGAACTTTGGTGAGTATGGACAGGGCTGAAGAAAATTTGGGGCCAAGTAAAATCTTTATTAAAATGAAGAGTTTTACTTTGCCTAATTTCTAGTCAAATTAGGTTTGTAGGAATTGAAAGTGGGGCTTGGGGGAAAACACTCCACATTGTTTGGGAAGGAATTTATTTTTCCTTTCCTTTCCTTTCCTGTCCTGTCCTCTCCCCTCCCTCTCCTTTCCTTTTCCTCCCCAAAACTTTAAACCTCCTGCTTAAGGACTCTCTTCTGGACCCTTCTGGCTTCAGAGTGATTATCAATAGTGACTGTTGCTGTTTCCAGCCTGAAGTCTTTATTTTTCTTTGCCTCATTAAAGGGGCCATCCCCTTCTTAAATAGGCCTATTCAATGAATGGGTGTTACCTCACTCTAAGTGAGTACCTGAATAGACCTTGACCTAAAGGGGCTAAGGTCTCCCAGTACATCCTGGGCCATCTCTAGTTATCCTGATGAGTATCTGGTCACTAGATTCAGATGGCTCTGGAGGAGAAGTGAGGCTGGTGGCCTGCACAGCCCTTCTTCACTCAAAACAAAGTCAAGTGCAAGTCATGTCTTCATTTCTCTGATGGCATGGTCTTCTTTGGGAACAAAGGACAAACACAACTGTTTTCTGATATGTTGTAAATGGAAGGGCTATCCAAGAAACTTTTGGGTGTCCATCAGGAATGTAGAGAATGTTTCAACTCTTCTCCCAGTGGTTTTTCTGAATGGTCATACAGGTCAAAGATGTGAAACATGCAGAGTGACCTGTAACACTTCTGAATGACAATGCAGCCTGGATCAAAATAAAATGTAATTGAGGAATAATTAACAAAATAAACAAAAATATAATATGAGATAGATAATGTTAATTTGTGGTTTCTAAGACAATATGTGGTCTGTAAGGATTCTCATGTATGACTTAGCAGTCTCTATTTCTATTTGACTTTTATACCACTGATGGAGACTACACATTTGGAGTCCAGCTTCACCCAGCAGAGAAAATATAAGAGAAGGAAGAGAATGGTCTTTTTTTTTTACATTTGCAGTTGAGAAAAGAAAGTTCTTCTCTGTAGGAAATGGAAGGGAATAAGAATTTACATAGTGCCCACTTTGTGCCAGGTACTGTGGTAAATACTTTTTACAAATATTATCTCATTTGATTCTAACCCTGTGAAATAAGGGCTATTATTATTCCTGTTTTACAGTTAAGGAAACTGAGGGAAACAGAGGTTGAATGTTTTGCCCAGAGGCACAATTGAGGTTTTCTTGACTCCAGGTCTAGCACTCCATCTACTGTACCCCCAGCTGTCTGCTATGCTGGGAACCACTGCGTAGATTATTTAAATAAAGTTACTAATCAGAATTAGAGCTAGAGGGACCTTAGATTTCTAGTCCTATCTTTTCATTTTACAGATGAAGAAACTGAGGTACCAAGAGAAGTAGTAAGAAGAAAATCTTGAAATTTAAAACCATATTTTTTTCATTATAAATCCAAGATTCTTTATTGCTCAATATAGGCTCCAGAACATTGCCATTTATGAGATGGAATTAGGTGTGATTTTATTATATTATTCTTCATTAAATTCATATTCTTATACTTTATCATGGCATAGATCAAAAACCCTACCCATATCTAGTTTTCAAACCTGGAAAGTACATGCCTTGTGTGACTGACCAACTGTATATTTATTGTCTGAGAACGACCCTTGGAAAATGATGCTCATGATCAATCACTTTGGTCACAGTATGATAGATTTGGGTCTACAATGACTCTTATTTTTAGGGGGTGGTGGTAATTTGGCTAATAAAAATACAGATCCTAGAAGTTTTGAAGTAGATTTTACTATATAAGAGCGTTTATTGTTGGTGTTTTCAGAAGCATATAATCATGACATTGCTTCACCCATGACTTTGGAGCATGGAGTCTCAGGACAGGTTTATGGTGACACACCAGAGCATAAATTATCTTTACATTAAAATGCATGCTTATATACATTATTTTACTTTCTCCCTATTTGATGAACCAGAGACAATGTGTGCTTCAACAAAAGAAATCTTTAAATGCAAGTTTTAAGGCTCTTGAAGATTTTATCTTCTTTCAGTGGGCATACTTAACTACTATTAGCATTAATACATCAAGGAGTACATATACATACATATATATAAACATATATTACCTTTTATAAGTTCAATTTGATTCCTGCTAAGCTATTTTGCTCCTTATTACACCTAGTGCTGGTCTAAACTATTACAGAAAACTTGTATGTAACAAAATTGTAAAAGGCAAAACAAAGTTTTTTTATTAGAAGGAATCTTTTAAACTCAGATATATTTAGGCAGAAATCTTTTTACTTTCCACCTGTCTCCTCCTATAATATTTCCTGTCACAATGACTGGTTGTCTAAGCCACTTACGCTTAAGGTAATAGCCTGTCTTTCCTCTATCGATCCTATTGTATATCCTGAATTTGATGCTATCCTATTTTGTAGTCAGGATAATTTCTTAACAACATCATATTATGACCTGGGCATGCTGGTGAACTTATTAAGAGGATCAGACCAAAATATTTAGAGAAAAAGAATGATGTTAGTGAGAGGATTGCAACCATTACCAAGGGCATTTGCTTTTTGGATAAATGTTCACTATTTGGTTCAAGAGAGGCTCAGACAAGTCTCCTTCAGAAAGTGCTATTGTTTATTTTTCTTTAGGGCACAAAATCAATGTGATTTTTCTTCTTTCCAGAGCTGTTACATTAAAATGTCATGACATATGTGTTTAAAATGTAAAATCCATACGAAGGGAAAAAGGCCCTTAATGATGATGGCATTTCAGTTTTACCCTTACTTCATGGTACAAGAAATTGTCCTTTTTTTGTCTTTTAGTCATGATCAAGTATATCTGTTGTATATTTACAGACATGTGTGGAGAATTCCCAGAACTCCAACCCATAGAAAAATTCTTCCAGCAGACAGCCAGTTACTTAATGATGAAAGACTGTCTCCTCAGGCCTGTCTTCCTAAGAGACCTAATGTTGTTTGAGTTCATGCTTGATCATTAGCTCTTTAGGGTTCCAGGTGCCTGTGGCTATTTATACACTAAGGCTATATCTACCTGGTCAAACTGCGTTTTTGAGGTAAGAGTACAGAAAGTTGTTAAAATATAGTCAGTGGCACAGAGTGGAGAGGGGGAGAAAAAAGGGGAGGAAGAAAGTTTTCAGAAGAAAAAAATATCAAAACTGAATAACTACAGTTCTACTACAGGTTAAAAAAAATTAAGATTTTAAAAAAATCTGTGAAGCTGAAAGGAGGGTTCCTAGAAGAGCCAAAACACAAGATAGAGAACTGTGAAGGAAATGGAAAAGTGGGCAGATTGGAAAGAATAGATATAAGCTAGCCATCAAGGAATGCAGACATATAATAAGAGAAACACGAAAGCGAAATGAAATAATGTAGCTAGGGGACTCAAAGGAAATAAGAAAAGGTTCTATAAATATATCCAGGAGAAAAAGACTAAATGGGGAAATGCACTATAATGTGAAAACGTTGAGCAGACAAAGACTTCATGAATGACCACCAGCATTTCAGATCACTGATTTTCTGTTGTGAATAAAATGCTGATAAAGAAAAGGGTAATGAGGGAAGCTGATAACCTTGTATGGGAAGCAAGGGAATGATTAATGACAATAACAAGTGATGCTATGATCTGAGGAGAACAAGAATGATAGAACTAAATTCTGAATTGTCAGCCCTGTACTAAAACCAAATGCACAGAACATTTTTAAAGAAACAGCAGGAAGAGTGGTAAAACCTCTTAAAGCAATTCACCAAAGTCCAACAGAGAAAAAAAAAATTTAAGAACAGAAAACCAATTCTGAGAAATTAGTAGTGGCATATTTAGCTTAAATTCCCTTTCCAAGGGAAATATAGCAGAATGTAATCAAGGAATAACTAAATGATGGATTAGGATTCTCTCCCAAACATCCGTATGTTATAAATTAGACTATTCCAGAGCTCACAAAATAGCTTGAGCCATCGATGAAATAGAAATTGTACTACAGTTAGTTTTACCTTTTTCATTCTAAGACAAGTCGGGTTTGTTTAGGTTAGGGCACAGAAATGAGAAAACACTTCAGATGGAGGCCAAAATGTCACAGAGATACTATCTTTAGTAAACTGTTAGGAAATTTGTTTTTCTTTTAAGTAGTTCTTAAAAATACATTTCCTTTATATACAATACAGGATAACACACAAAGAGACAATCCATTAATAGATTAAATTTCCCTTCCTAAATACAAGTGGGAATATTAAGAATCCTTTTCTCTTACACAAGGAGGCTAATTCCCACAATAGAGTTATAATTGAACTGAATTTCCATTTCTGGACCATGTGTTGTTTCCAGGGCAGCCCAGTGATCTTTGCTGTTCATGGTAGAAATTGTACAACACAGTTAATATTTCCAGTCTTAGGGACTGCTCTAGGAGTCCCATAATGGGAAATTGTGTGGTCACTTGGTTTTTTCTTTTTTTTACCAGTCTAACTTGAACATTTTCCTTTTACTTCCTTTCCTTACTTTCTCTCTTTCTAAGTGTCTCCACTCTTCCCCCTCAAGGTCATATCTTCTCTTACTGCAGGTTAATTTGTTTCTAGGTGGTTGAATCAGAAGAATATAGGACACACACTCCAAGGGGTTTCAAAAATATCTCCTCCTGTGGTATATGCTGCCATTCCCTAAACACTAGAGGGGCTAATTGGTAAAAGAATGTTAATATATTAAGCTGCAGGAATCTTTGATTTCTGGGGACAGTTTTTCCATTATGAGCAGCTGTAAGAGATGTACCACCAACACAAATGGGTTAATAATTATATGAGAAATAAATCTAGTTGCAAAGCAGGTAGCTTCAAACTAGATAATTTAGGAATAGTTTGGATAATTACTAATTAGGTCTACTGACAGGGGGATTTGAATTATTCATGAAGGGCTGAAAACAGTGGGTAATTCATTCCTACATACCTCTAAAACTAATTTGAAAGTTGTTTATTATATTTTTCTCAAGCTGATGGGCTGATATTTATCTCTGGTTTTATTTTAAATGATTTTTTTGAGTAATTCTTTCTGTGAGGCAGAATGGTATTGTGACCAGAGCACTGGAAATAGGAGTCAAGAGAACTCAGTTCCAACTTTAGCTCTGTCACCAACTAGCTTTATGACCATAACAGGTCACTTCATCTTTACAGGCCATAGTTTTTTTAGCTATCAATTGGGGAGGTTTAAACTAGATAATTTCAGAGGTCCTTTCCAGCTCAAAAAGTCTATGATTTCATGACTTTGAGTGTCTTCAGATAACAGAAGGGGAGAGAAAAATTTGTCAGAAGTCATGTTCGTTTATTAAAAATAACTAAAAGTTCTAGATGACAATCTAATTCTAATGTGGTGGTTCAGATCAAACCTTTTGCCCTTTAGAATTTATTTCTTTAGAAGATTTAGATGAATCAGTGTGGGAAAAGTGTTCTCTGTTTCCTGCCCTCATTTGTCATGTAATATAGGTTTAAATTGCTCAGAAATAGATTGATAACTGATTTGCAGTTCAAGGACTGTAGTGCTCTTATTTGTCTATAGTTGTATCTTTTACCGGTGGCATGATATATGGCATTATCCTTTAGAATGTCCCCTTGGATCCTTTGATTCAAAGTTTATATTCTATTATTGACATTTTAATTTTATTTTTATATAATCATTTGTAAAGTGAATGCTTCGTAATCACAATGATGCAGATACGGCTTGAGCTTCTGTCCCTCACCTCAGTAATAGGTGGCAGAAGTAAGGTTAGCACAGCCTAACTTTTCAGATTATATATTTTATATATATATGTTACATATATATAATATATATGTGTATATGCTAAGGACCTAAGGTACACAAGGGACCTATTTTTCACCCAATGAAGGGAGAGTGGATGAACTCTGATAACTTGGAACGAAGAAAATAGGCAATAGAAGACTATTGCATGGGCTGCACAAAAGCAAGTGCACCAGTAAATTTCTTTTACCAGTATTGATTCATGCCAATAATTTAGACCTTTCTACTCTAATGCTTCCAATCTTGCCATAATAGCACCAGACAGTGATTTCTAATGAATCCAAGGGCACATACTGCAGGGGACATACTTAATTTTATTATTCGTGTTGGATTCCTTTGCTTCATGCATATAACTTAGCTATCTATGGGAAAGATGTTAAACACAGAGTCATGTTAGATATAGGTTAAAATCTCACATCTAACACACATTTACTGTGTAACCATAAGAAAATCAGTTAGCATCTCCAAGCTTCCATTTCCTCTTTTGTAAAATTAGTTTAACAATGATTTCACTTGAATCTGCCAACACTTTCTACCCCAGGTTCGGTGTGAGGTATGTTTAGTAATCACAACGATGCAGAAATGGCTTGAACTCCTCTTCAGTCTCTTGTCTACGAACAGATCACTAAGGAACCATACATCAAATAACACAGCTATCAAATAGGACAGAATAGCAGAGTAAATAACCAGGGGCAATGAAATTTTAGAAATCATTCTCAGTCTCCAGTAGTGACCTCACATTCATATGTAAAGAAAGGTGGTTAGGTGGCTAGAACTCTAGCTGTGACTTTCTTTTGCCCCACTGAATCTCTAAAGTTTCCATCTCATTATGCTTCTCACACTGTCACTCACTGGTTCTCCTGCCATGTATACTATTATTGCTTCCCATTCTTCAAAGGAAATATTACTACTCTTTTGTGAGACCATCCAAAGCCAAGAAGCCTGAGAGCTAAAATATATATTTTCAGATCTTTTGTTTGTTAGCTGTACCGTACCTGTCTGACACTCAGGTGATTGTAAACACCTTGTTGACTAGCTTATCTCCACAGAAAGTTCCCAGCTTTCATAGCATGATGAGGGTGAATCAATTCCTTTCAATTCTTTTCTCATCCTGCCACTTACTACTTGAGCCATGGAGATTGCCTTGAAAAATTTTGGTAAGCCTCAAAAAAGTACTTAGTGCCATACCAATCAAGCTACCAAAGAATTATTAAGAACAAAAATCCAAGAATATTAAGGAAATCAATGAAAAAAGGTAAAGGAAAATGATCTAGCAGTACCAGATGTCAAACTATACTACAAAATTGTAATCATCAAAACACTCTGGAACTGGATAAGAAATAGAGTAGTTGATGAATGGAATAGATTAAGTACATGATATACAGAAGTAAATGACTACAATAACCTAGTTGTAACCAATGCAGCCTAAATTAGATGGAAAACAAAAATTTGGGGAAAAATTAGTCAGTTTCTCTGATAAAGATCTATTTTTTCAAATATATAGGGAATTGAGTCAAATTTATGAAAAATAAAATTCATTCCTCAATTGATAAATGGCCAAAGAATATAAATGGATGGTTTTCATAAGAAGAAATCAAAGTTATCAATAGTCATGTGAAAAATGCTCTCAATCGCTAATAGAGAGAGAAAACAACTCTGAAGTACCAACTTACACACATTATGCTGGCTAACATGACAGAAAAAGAAAATGACAAATGTTGGTGGGACTGTGGAAAAATGGGTACAGTAATATACTGTTGGTGGAGCTGTAAAATGGTCCCATCATTTTGAGGAATAATTTGGAATTATGTACAAGGAGCTATAAAACTGTGCATACCCTTAGACCTCACAATATCACTACTAGATCTGAATCAGAAAGAGAGAAAAGAAAAAAGAAAAAAATGTAAAAACAAAATTAAGCAGCTCTTTTAGTGGTGGCAAAGAATGAGAAACTGAGACCCATAAATTGGGCAGTGACTGAGCAGGATGTGGTATATGATTTTGATGTAATACTATTGTCCTTTAAGATATGATAAAGTGGGTGATTTCAGGAAAACCTTGGAAGACTGATACAAGCTGATGCAAAATGAAGTGTACAGAACTAGGAGACCATCGTATATCCTAACAGCTATATTGTAATGATAATCAATTGTGAAAGACTTACTCTGATCAATACAATGATCCATGACAATTCTAAAAGCATTGTAATAAAAATGCTATCCACTTCCAGAGAGAAAGAGAACTGATGAACTTGGAGTACAGATTGAAGCATATTTTACCACTTTATTTTTCTTTTGCAATATGGATAATGTGGGAATGTTTTGCATGACTTCATATGTATAATTTTTATTGTTATTTCATTTTTCAGTTGTGTCCAACTCTTTGTGGTGAGTATCCTCTGTCTTGTCTTAATGTGTGAAGGAGGGGTGTGTGGGAGGGAAAGGATTTGGAATTGAAAATAAAATGAAAAAATAAAATAAATTGCAAAGAAAGTACTTAGCAGTGTTGAAGGTAGAGGAAGAAAATGGAAATTTGTGTTCTGGTTCCTGCTGCCATAGCAAAGTTCCCTTTTGTAGTTATAGGGAATATTTAATCTTATAGGGATATAGATTCAGATGACATAATGTATGTAAAAATGTCTTCTAAAATTTAAAGGACCATGCAAAGTTTAGCTATGCTTATGATAATCTTATTAAGTTGGGTATTCTTTCCAACAGTGCACCTTTTGTGCTTTATTAATGTAACCCATTTGTGCCTTAGCAGAGAGACTATAGGAATTAGGAAGATCTGAATTCAAATTGTGCTCCTGACAGTAAACATATTGTCCATTGCCAGGCACATACTCAAAATTCTTTAGTCTGGATAGCATCTCTTAGGGGTTTTTTTTCTCCCTCTGGTAGTGTGTTCAAGGTCATTTCACTTAATGGTGAGGCACGTTGGCTAGTATAGAGGATGGTCAACTGTAATAATTGCTACAGAAAATTGAAGTAAATTAGGTACTAGAAAAAAAAGGCATTGAATTTGATGTTGGGAATGAACATATAAGGAAATATAAATCTTTTGAATTCAAATATAGTTATGTCTCCATAGGCCATAGTTAACAATCCTGGAATTAAATACATTCTGCTTGAGTTGAATTGAAATTCAACTCCAGATTGAGAAGAGTTTTAAATGCCAGTATGAAAAGTTTGTATTTTGTCCTAGAAACATATGAAAACCATTAAAGAATTTCGTAAGTAACATGATCAAATGTGTCAACCTGGGACTTTTGTGAAGGATTGATTGGATGGGATGGCAAAAGTCTGTAAATAGAGAGACCATGTAGATATTTGCAGTTGTCTATGTAAGAGGATGCAAGTGCTTGATTAGGGTCAAGATTTTATGAATGGACTGCCCAGGACAGGTGAGGGAGAGGCTGTGGAAGTAGGAATAACAATGTTGCATTGTTGTTCATTATTTGTTCTCAAAAAGGATCAATGACATCAGGAGGGTGATGTCATGACTTGAAAGTGAATTGGCTTTGAGTGAGGCAGAGCTGTGCAAAGTCATCAGCCTCACTTTCTCCTCCAAAGTCATCCGAGTCCAATGACAAGACAGGTTAGGATGACTGACAGTGGCCCTGGATGCAGTGGAGACCTTGTGTATTTAAGGTAGGTCTTTCCTGGATCTTTGTTTGTCAGAGGCAACACCCATTTAGTATTTAAAGTCTATGTAAGAATGGAGGCAAAAGATGGCCTAACTTGTCTTCAACGAAAGAATTAAGGAGGGGAAGACGCTCAGAGTTTCTGGTCAGAATAGGAACAATAGCTATTTATATTCACAGTCTTTACCTTCACTGAGTTGAAAGATGGTAGTGCCCTAAATTAAAATAGGTAACTCTAGAGAAGGGATAGGAAATATTGCAATGAGTTTTATTTATATATGTTGAATGTGAGTTTTTTGAGTTAGAAATGTCCACCAGGAAGCAGGTAATCTGGAGAAGTGAGATTAGTGCCGGTTATATCTGTTTCGAAGTTATATATGAAAAGAGATGATATTTGCCCCCATGGAAGATTACCAAGGGTGATTGTCTCAAGAGAGAGGAGAATGTCTTTTACAGGAGATAACAGGGTCCAGAATTAGGAAAGTGGGATCCAAGAATTTAGAGTTGGAAAAGACTGTTGAATTCATTTTGTCCAACTCGTTCATTCAATAGATGTGGAAGTGGAAATGGAAAAATCAGGAAAGGAGAATCAACTAGAATTGATGACCAGTTTTATATGAAAGATGAAGGAGGAGTCAAGGAAAATTATAAGGAGTAATTTGAGATAAGCCTCTCTTCTTTTTGATTTATACTGTCAATTTAAAATCACATCAAGAAAGAGGATGAAGGCCAGCAACGGAGATGGAGAAGGAATGGTTAAGAGAAAAGACAATCAATATAGAATATTTTCACAGGGTCCAAGAAAGGAGAATTCCAAGAATGAGAGTGGTCATTTAGTGTTAAATGTTTCAGAAGAGTCAAAGCAAAATGAGATTGAGAAATGAGACTGAGAGAAGGACATTGAATTTGGTGTTGGAAATACACATATAGATAAAAAGTAATTATTTTGAGTTTAAATATAATTACACATCTCTATAATCCATGGAATCATAGATGTTGAAGGGACCTTAGAAGGCATTTAATTCAACTCTCTCACTTTATAGGTGAAGAAACTGAGGCCAATGGAAGTGAAATGATTTGTCCAAGGTCTCAAAGTAGTGATTTTCGGAACACAGATTTGACCCCAGATCTTCCAACTCCAAAACCAATATCTTTTCTGCATGTTGACCCTTACACCTTAAAAGAAAGATAATTCCATGATGTCTTTACTATTCATCTAATGAAAAGTACACTGACTGGTTAGCAATCTGAAAATTTGTGTTGTAGAACTAACTGTGCCATTAGTTTGCCCTTGTGAAGTCATCGAAGTTCCCAGCCTTCACTTTTTTAAAGGAAATAAAGTCCATTGCATTAACAGTATTAACAATCATTAATAATAATTACATTAAAAATATCCACAACTAAGATACTATAATAAAAAATTTTGAGTTGGAAGACAGAATAGGTCATCTTGTCCAAGTCTCTCTCATTTTGAAAAAATGGAAAATGAAGATATACATATAAGAAATATTAGGAACAATCAACATTGTCAAATATGACAACTTTCAATTCACTTTGATTCTACTCTCTTGATTCTAGATGTTATTAATGTAAAGAGATTTGATCATTTCCCAGGTTTACAATTCCATGATCCTTCAATTTTTCTAAAGAATGGTTTTCATGATATGAGGAGCTATTGTTTTTGGAAAAAGGAATGATAGTTTTATGTAAACACAACTGCTTTCAGAGATACCTGTTCATGACAGAATTCTTGTCCATTCTTCTTTACTATATGAGGCAGTCAAGGATTGACCTACCCAGTTATGTGGTATTGTAATAAAATGTGATTTTCATAGCTTTAATCATCAAACTAAAAGTCTTCATTTCTTGGGCCCTTTAGATAGCCAGACATATCTATTTATAAGATTACTAGAAAGTTAGTTTCTGCCTAGACTTTTGCCTTGGCCCATCCGCTTAGAATACCATGCCTGGCCTCTGGATCTCTCCTTGGAATCTAGACCTGAACTCCTTGATTTTACTTAATTTGGTAGACTATTAGCATGGTAAGAATTAGAAATTTCAATAAACTTTAAATGTTTCTTGACATGGCATATATACAATAAAGTTTATGAATTATTCCTCACTCTTACTATGTGACTGGTTTATCTATCTTTTTCTTTCCTGGTCATACATTTATTTCACTGACGATATCCTTTACAATGCTTTTACTTTATAATTCCTTATTTTTAGTGTGCTGAAACATGCTCATGCCCATTCAAGAGTTCATCCTGCCTCCATAAATATTTGTTGAATATATGTGGTTGTGAAAAACTTGTTTTAAATTGCTTCATGAATTTCAAAGCTAGACTCTATATGATAAAGCAAGTATTTGTTTGGAAATGGGGAAAAAAGAGACCTCTTACAAAATCTCAGCATGCAAAAAGGGCCACCACAACATTCTTCTAACTTTAAACACTCTCATGGTTTTTAAATAAGAAGCTATGAAAGCTTCAGAGATCACAGAAAAGATAAATTTAAAATTTTAATGGACACAAAATCATATAAATATGTCACACTGTCACTGTTAATGCTAACAATAAAAAATGTTATCTGCTTGACTAAAGTCATGGCACAAAAGAACAGTGATACCGATATTAACTGCCAGGCAATCTCATTCTATATTTTTTGAAAGAACATTTCACCTTAGAAAATTATACAAATAGATTCATTTCTAAAGGAAAATTCGTAGGAAAACTTTCAGATTCTTTCTTTGAACATAATGCTTTTGAAATTTCATTCCGATCATCAGGATCTCTACTAATAATCCTGAGGCTAAGTTCTACCTTCACTTTTGGTGCCCTGCAGTGCCTGGGACCATGAGGAGAGAGAAGGACACAAAGAAATGTCTCTTTAGGCTTCTGGTGGGCATCTTTTATGTATTATGATAAAGTGTCTTCACTTGCAAATAGTCTTTTGTTTGATAATTCTGAAATCTCTTATGATAAGCACCAATGCACTGTATGTAGGTTTCTTAAGGAAATAATGTTGTATCATTATAGTGGAATAGATACAGGGTTTGGAGAGAGATTTTATTCACCATTGGTGCTATAAGTAGTCTGTCAATGTTAGTCAGCAAGATCGTTAGTCAGTCAAATATCTGTTAAGCTCATACTGTGTGCCAAGTAGATACTGCTAAACATTGGAGATACAAATAGAGGCAAATCTGCCCTCATGGAACATGTATTCTGGTGGGTGATCAAAATACAAACAACTAGGCATGTGAATCTTTCTCTCTCTCTCTCCGTATATAAACATATATTCCTATTCATATCCACATGTACTCATATGCATATATCCATATACTATATGATGGATGTGTGTGAAAGAGAGACACGGAGAGAGAGCAGATAAAAGCCAGTCTAAGAGAAGAAGGTATTAGAAGTTGGGTGACCCATGAAGGGCCTACATATGTGTAAAGATTAAAAGTGAGGAGTATAGTATGATATTGAAGCGCCTAAGCCTGAATAAGTGGGAAGATGGTTGTACCACTAACAGTATTAGATAAGTTCAGAATAGGAGGGGTTTTGATGAAAAATAATGAATCCTGTTTTGGACATTTTGAGTTTCAGATGCCTAAGGAATATTCATTTTGAAATGTTCAAAGAGATAGTTGAAGTTGTATAACTATCTCAGAAGAGACAGTAGGACTGGATAAATCATCTTAGAAATGATTATTGAACTCATTGGAACTGATAAAATCAAGCGAAATATTATAGAGTAAGACAAGAAAGAGACTAAGGCTTGGCACTGGGAACACTCAATGATAACTCATAGATGACATGGATAAAGAACCAGAAAAGAGGACTGAGAAGGAATAGTATGACAGATGGGAGAGGGACTGGGATAGAATGCTGTCATGGAAACCCAAGAGGAGGGACATTACAGGAACGACAATCAGTGGTACTACTGAGATGTCAAGGAGGATAAGGATTGAGAAAAAGCAATTAGATATAGTAATTGTGAACACCGGTAACTTTGCAGAAGGCAGTTTCAATTAAGATAAGTTTAGAGTTAGATTTAATGTGTTTATTATATGTGATAGTAAGCTATCTAAACTTCTGCACACACAATGTATGTACCATGTGTGTGACCTCAAGATTGCCCAAAGAGCACATAAGTTGTCCATTCCACACTTTCCCAACATGAGTTGTTCATCTTCTTTCCCTGTTAATGAGAATCTAGGAGGGCCAAACCACTGCATTTGAGTCATGGTAACATTGTGTGGTGCCTCATCCTGAATTTGATCCTGTTTTGTTGCCTGTACTTCACTCTGGGCACCTATGTATTGCATACATTCTATGTATTCTATGCATATATGAACAGTTTGAAAGTTACGCTCTCCATATTGGTGCTAACCATGACTAAGTTCATTCCCTACAACATAGACTTTGAATTGGACACGATGAAATTTATTGCTAGTGAGACATCTGTGAACTATTGCTGGAGAATCCTGAAAGAAACTCTGAATTTTCCCTTGTGTTAGGCCTTTAGCTGTGCTTTTCTGCCCTTGCATACTTTGCTTTGTGCTAAGAGAAGGATAACTCAAGCAGTGGTGAGAATCAATTTATTGATAGTTAACACACCTAGTATTGTTGCATAGCCTGGTGGCCCAGTGGAAAGACTACTGAACCTGGAATCATAAGACTTGTGTTTAAATTTCCACCTTGCTACTTACCACCAATATAACCAGCCAAATGACTTAACCTTGGGTCTCAAAATGATGGAATTTCTAAGGTTCTTTTGAGTTCTAAGGCTATACTATAATATTATAGGGTTTATCCAGATCAGGATCTAGCTCTGTACATCTCTTTTTCTTTCAGTGTAGGAAAATATTCATGAATAGTATCCCCATCAGAAGCTTTAAGTCATTAGTTATGTTGGAAAGAAAAGAGAAGGAAAGGTATTAATCTCCTCTTCAGAATGAAAGTTCTCTTTCATCCTGTCTTCTAGGTGAGTTTTTAGTGCATAAATACTTCTGACCCTGTGATTGCTGAAGATGTTGTTCATTTGTGTCAGTCATGTTTTCTTCATGACCCCATTTGGGCCTTTCTTGGCAAAGATACTATAACGGTTTGCCATTTCCTTAACCAGTTCATTTTATAGATGATGAAACTGAGGCAAATAGGAGTCATATAGCTAGTAAGTTGCTGTGGCAAGATTTGAACTCAGGTCTTCCTGATTCTAGGCCTGGTGCCCTATCTACTGTGCCACTTAGCCGCCACAATTACAGAAGCTAAAATTTGTCAAATATGCACCTTAGCCTTTGGTTCAAAATTGGTATCCTATAGACAGCATTGTCTTGGATATCTGATGGATATTTGATCGTACATCTTGCTCTATCAGTTGTTTTAATGTGGAAGATAGGGAATGTATCCCAGAGACTTTCAGAAAGTTGCTCTGGATAAGTAATTCTCAGACTTTTTAGAAGATCATGACTATTTTTTGTGCCCTGATTAAGCAGCACAAAATATATCTGGAGTAGGACACAAAATGTGGCTGTCTGGTGAGGAGAAGAAAAGAAGAGGCTATATTTTATCTCTTTAAAAGACTTATTCTCAGTGGCTATATATTAAGAGATATTATGCTCAGTTGTTTTCTCCGAGGTAAGGCCCTGGTTATCCTACCTTAGTAAAACTTTGCTTTCAATGTGCAGATCACTTCACCATGCATACATCATCCATTCATGGATCTGAAGCATTTAGGATCCTAGATTGTAAGGCTTAGATTTCATGATGGAAGGAAGCTTAGAGGTCATCATCTCCAATTCACTTATTATTAAAATTAGTATCACTGTCTCTTTAAAAATGATAACTGTCTTTGAGTCTTAAGCTGTACTTAGCGAGTATAAGCAATGAAGTCATTCCATGAAAAGAAACAAAATCTCCCTCCCCTCAAAAAAACCAGCTCCATTTTCTCTTGTTCTGGTTGGGAATTGCATCTCATCTTAGATCTCAGTTCATCTTTTCCTTTCAGTTTGAATTTGCCCAATGTCAGCTTGGAGAGTTTGAGAATTAGTACTCCTAATCCTACAAGTAATTTTCTAGCCATTTCAAGGATGCCAATGGATATTGAATATTAAGGGATGAATTTGTTGGGAGAAAATACAATAGATTCGGAACCATTTTTTTTCTGGTTTTGAAATGTGAAAATTGAGAAACCGAATGCTTATCAAATTGACATATGATAGTCATTAGGCAGCAGATTTTGAATCACTTGGCTTCAGCTCTTACCTCTTGCCTGGATAAACTTAACATCAGATGGCTTTGTTCTGGCATTTTTTTTTTTTATTTTTTGAAGTCAGTCAGGACCATATTTGATGTCTGTCCAAAAGAACTGGTATCCACATGCACTAATACTATTTAATTATTTGATTCAAAACAATATATAGGAAGTGCCCAGTTTATCTACCTGCAAGTCATATTCTCCCTTACATATGAAAGGCCACTCAATAATCTCTATCTCGCTATTTTACTCTAGAGGTCCCATCTACTCTGAGCTGTGGTTTCTTCTGAAGTGTAGGCAAATCTTGATTTCGTCCTTTGCAATGGTAAGATTCTCTACATCATAGATTTTTAAAAGCAGAAAAATAGTTATAAATACATAGAATTATAAAGAAAACCAATTATGCTGAAATATACTTACTAAAATATTGAAGCAAATTCACAGATGCTCTAAAAACTATTCATGTTAAGATGCTCTATAAGGGGTTGAACTATTCCTTTCTGGGCTCCACTCTCGGTTCTCTGAACTACTTTTCTCTCCATAACTCAACAACCTTCTCAGTCTGGAAAATTACTTTGCTACTGCAGCCCATTCTTCGGATTGGTCAGTTTTTCCTAGAGTTTCCATGTAAAGAAGAGACCAGCTGTGAAACCAGCATGTTGATGCCTTCATTCCTCTCTGGACTCTCTATGACTCTCTGGATTTCTTTCTCTGTCATGCCCCAGGGCACTTTTCTTTCCATCCCCTCCCCTTTCAGTTCCCATTTATATGTTATCTTTCCCCATTAGAATGTAAGTTCCTAGCAGCAGGAACTGTCTATTTATTTATTTTTTGTTCCCAACACTTACCACAGTGTCTGGTACATAGTAAGAGCTTAATAAACCCTTGTTTTCTGTCTGATTAATTCTAGTTTCCCATTACCTAGAAGGTAAGAGGAAGGGGAGTCCTGAATTCCCCTATGACAATAGTTGATATATTTTTATAACTAAGAAGGGAATCTACTAATATCTTTTCGATGGAAATATTACAAAGAGTGCTTGGATTTTTCACTTTTGTGAATGTAATGCAAAATTTCAGGCACATAACATATTATAAGGAATGACTTGGACATACGTTATAGATGCAGAATTGATGCATTACATTGTTTATATGTGAAAGTAAATTAGGGTAAGGACTGGACCTTTGATTCCACTGATGTAAGGATATCCAGATGATGAAATTCCTTATACCAGTGCAAGTTGGTTCTTTCTCTGCAACTTACTTCTTAAAGAGTTATCTGGAATCCTGAAAGGCGGAATAACATACTGAGGATCACCGAGCTAGTACGTATCAGAGTCAAGACTTGAATCCAGGTTTCTTGCTTTAAGCCTTCATCTCTACCCACTGTCACACTTTTTCTCATGAAAGGCTGTTAGCTCAAAAGAACCAACTTCCAAATGAATTTACAGAGAGCATAGCTATTTTATAAATTTGAGACTTTCTATCCATATAAAATTAATGTGAATTATAATTTGCCTGCATTCATTGTTTGCAGTTGCAAATTTTAGTTGAGGGATTATGTTGTATTTGTTGAAAATGTGGTTGAGCAGTCTTTTGCAATCTAATTTTCTTAAGTGGTACCATGAATTTTCACAAAAAAGTATGATTAAAAATATCTTCATCATTCAAAGTCTAACCCCTTCACAGAGGTCTTTAGATGCAGAAGGCCAAATTCTATATAACAACTTACTGACTATATTGGAAAATATATATTGCTATTCTTTTTTATAACCTCTATTCCATGTAAAAATATTGCTTTAAGAAGTTATTTAGCTTTTTAAGTGGCAGTTAAAGACACATTTGTGTCTTTATGAGATCATTTTTTCCTGAACAAATTTAATATATTTATAGCTTGTCTATATACACATCATGGCAGAGGACATTTTGAATATGAATTTCATTGAGTGACAAGCCACACCAGAACTTGTTTTATTGAGCCATTCATTTTTTGTGAGTTCAAAATCTCAACCTACTATATGACAATTATTTCATGAAATCAAGTCAAAGAATTATTCTTATTTTAGAGTGCATTTAGATTTCAGTTTTTATATTTTTTTCATTGCCTATCAAATAGCCTATGTGAAATTTCCCAATAAGGAAATCAAAGAGACTGAATTGGTCATACATTCTGCAAGCTCAAAATGTGTCAATATTTTCATTGTCAACAATGTGACTTGGCAGTCAAAAATTCTAGTGCTGGCGTAGCCTACCTCAGCAGAGGCATTGTGACCAGAAAAAGGAAGGTTATGCTTTGCCTTCACTCTGTCTTGGTCAGGCCCTATCCAGAATGCTGTGTTTAGTTTAAGATGCTACATTTTAAGTGTTACCTGAAGCCTAGAGTTGGAGAGGTGTAGAAAAGTGTCTGGCTGTATCGCCAAGGCAATAATTCACAGCACCGAGGGTAGTTTGGAATCGCAAAGTATATCAGACTCTCCATATAGAAGGCAGAAGAAAAACATTTATTCAGACACTAGAAAGCCAAATACATCATAGTAACCGAGAAGTCAATACACATTAGCACTGCAAGGGACAAAGCCATTCCCAAGTAATTCCCTTTGCCTCCCCCGCTGCAACACCCACCCCACCTCCTGCTGGGGCCTTCCCACAAACACTCATGATCCTAGCTGTCTGCTTGCCTATGTCCTCTCCTCCCTCCACTCTAACTGCTCTCACTACCTTCCTCTCAGTTCTGCTTCACTTTTCCTGTTCCACCTAATCATCAAGCTCCTCCCACCACATGGGACTTAGGCTTCCATGTGATTTAAGCAGGTCACATGGGCCTATTAATGAATGGGAAAGATCTTCCCATTTAAATTACCATTACACTGACCCTAGAGTTCCATGGATCATATTCTGCCCTAAAAAGACCTCTCCCTGAGGCCAAAGAAAGGGTATCAGACATGGTTTATCCTAAAAATGAGAGAAAATCTCATAAAGCTAGGAACAGCTCATATCTGGGGTTTCCCCTAAAAGAGATTAGTAAAATGTTTTCTAGAAAATTTGCTTAGTTTTTTAAGTAGATATCAGGTGTGGAACACTTGCTTTCTCTACTTCAAAAGAAGTTATTCAGACACAAGACTAATAAATGCTCATTAAAAACAACCAGTATTTTCAGTTGAATTCTATCTAACTCCTCAAGGCCAAAGAGTTAATAAAGATACTCAGGGTAATCTAACAAAGGAATTGTTATGGTATTAATGGAAACATGATCATTAAATTTTAAGCCATGGCATTCCTATCAACCATTTATTTATCTATGGGGAGAATCAGGGATCCTTGAAGTATAGCAGTAAAATTGAAACAATAATTCACTAAAGTTCTTTTCTCATGACTCATCATTAGCATCAAGTTAACCCTGGGTTTCTTAATATTATTCTAATGGAATAATTTCTTGTAATTGCCAAGTTGAAAAACATAAAATAAAAAAGTCTGATGATAGATTCTTGTTTGATTATTCCTCAAATACCCAGCCACTCAGTTCTTCAAAATATTCACCTCCCATAAAGTACTTCTTTACCCCACCACACAGAAAGATGGACATACCCTTGACCTTGCCATCACCCACTGATGTGCCACTTCCATGGCCAAGAATTCTGAAATCCCCCTAACCAGCCATAATCTATGGGCTTTTCACTTCTCTCTCTGACTTTCCTCATGTCACCATGCTCTAAATGCACTATGACCTTCAGTCCCTTGATGCCTTAATTCTCTCCCAGTCTATCTCTCCTATACTAGGCACTTTCTCTTCTCTCCTTGGTGAATCAGTTCAACTCTACATTGTCAGTTATGCTTAAATCCTTGTTATATCAACAATTAGGCCTAGCCAGACTGAATCTTGAATAACTCCAACCGTTTATTACCCTTTTCTTACACATGTGCTGCTGAGTGAAATAGAAAATAATATGCAACCATTCTGACTTGGTTCACTATAAACTTATGTTATATGACCTCAATGGATCCCTCATTGCCGCTAGGCAATCCAACTTATATCTCTCTTATCAACTCATTATCTCACTCTTCATAGAAGTTTTCCAAACCTTTTCATCCCCCCCTTAAACTTTTCATGGCTTCCTTTCCCTTAACTCTATCAGCTGAGAGCTTTGCCTCGTATTTTACAGAAATATGGAGGCCATTCACAGCAAAATCGCTCTTCTCTCTTCTTCCTCATCCCTATAACTTAGGTACCTCCTGAAACTTTCTCCTCTTTCACCTCTGTCTGACATGATGAAGACTTACCAAGACTAACCTCATTGCTTGTTCAGCTGACCCCATTCCATTCCATCTCCTTCAACAGATTGGCTCCTCTGTCATCCCCAGGCTTTCAATTTTCAATCCCTCCCTCTATCGGTTCACTTTCTATTTCCTACAGACATACCCAAGTCTCCTCTTTCCTGAAAAAGAAAGCTCTCACTTGATCCTTCCATCCCTACTATTCTTTATCTCTTCTGCCATTTATAGCTAAACTCCTTAAAAAGGCCATCTACAATGGGTGCCTCTAATTCCTCTCCTCTTCCTCTCTTATCTTATCATTCCACAAACAATTCAAAAAACAAACAAAAAACCCCTAATCTGCTCTCTTAAGTTACTAAGTCTGTTGGTTGCCATCTCCAGTAGCCTTTTCTCAAACCTCATTCTCTTTGACTTTTCTGTGGCCTTTGACACCGTTGATCACTCTCTTATCCTTGATACTCTTCTGTCTATGTTTTCAGGACACTACTCCCTCCTGACTTCCTTCCTACTATCTGACCAATCCTTTTCTGTCTCCTTCACTGAAACCCTCTCCAGATCATATCCTCTAACTGCAGGGGTCCCTCAGAGTTCTCCTCTGGTCCCCGTTTTCTTCTCCCTCTACACCACTTTACTTGATGATGTCATCAGATCCCATGGATTTAATTGCCCTCTCTATATGGATGATTCTCAAATCTACTTATCCTCCTCCAGTCTCTCTACTAAGCCTTCAATCTCACATCTCCAACTACCTTTCAGACATTTCAAAAGTATGTCCAGTAGACATCTTAAACTCAATACATCTAAAATGGAACTCATTATCTTTTAAAACTCTTCTCCACCTTCTCTATTACTGTACAGAGGGCAATACTATTTTCCCCAGTGCCCCAGGTTTATGACCTCAGAGTCATCCTTGATCCCTCATTATTTCTCACTCTCCATGTCATAGTTAATATCAAAGTCTGCTGATTTCACCTTTGTAGCATCTCTTGAATTCATCCCCTCATGTCTTCTGGCACTGTCACTACTCCAGTGCAGATCTGTATCGCTGCATGCAGTGGTTATTGTCACTGCTTGCTGGTGACAAGGTCCTTCTCACTTCTTCATTCAGTCATAAAAGTGATTTGCCTAAAATTCTGGTTTAATCATGTCACCCTCCTGTTCATTAATCTTCAGTGGCTTCTTATTGCCTCCAAGAGCAAATACAAATTGCTCTGTTTGGTATCCAAATCCCTTCATAACATGATCTCCTCCTCCATTCCCAGTCTTATACATTACTCACCAATTCAGTGACCCTGGCTTCCTTCCTGTCCAATGAACACTTCATCTCTTGACTCTGGACATTTTTCCAAGGATGTTTTCCCTCCTCAACTCCAACTACTGACCTCTTTAGCTTCAAATCTCAACTAAAATCTCACCTTTGACAGTAAACCCTCTCTAAGCTCTATTAATACCAGTGCCATCTCTTAATTATTTCTCATTTGTTCTCATATAGTTCCTCTTGTATATATATTTTTTGCATGCTGTCTCCCCCATTAAATTGCAAAATCCTTTAGGGAAGGGACTGTCTTTTGTTTCGTTTTTGTATCCCAGGTATTTAACACAGTTCCTGCGCATGGTAGGTACTTAATAAATATTACCTGAATAATAAATGTTAAGTAAGGTGAAGTTCATAAACAGGTAATTATTTCTTTCCTACCATAGAAACATTTTCCTAAGGTGTGTTGAGTTTCTAATCTGTTTTAGTAGAAGGAACAAGAAGAATGATGAAATCTTAGATCTTCAAAGTATTAATAACAAGAAACAATTTTTTATTGTTATTTTTCTAACCTATTAATGTAACCTATTAATAAGTCAACAATAATATTATCAAGATCAAATGAATGAAGTGATTTTATTACTAACATTATTAAAGTAAAAAAGAAGAAAGGAAAAGAAAGTTATGTTTGGCACAAACAATTTCAAATGAACCCACTTGCTAATGTGACTTCTCGTAGTCATTTCTTTTTTTTCTAAATGTTTATAAGGCTTCTGTATAGTGACTCATGCTGGAATTTTACAAGGAATTGCTGTTATGCTTACCAATCTATATTTTAAAGAAAGTACCTTTTCTCATATTTTAGAAAAGTGTGGATACTATTTCCCCAATTCTAGTTGTTTGGAACCACTTCAATTTTCTGTGATTCCTTAAAGATTATTAATATTACTTGGCAATTCTTTCATGGATCACAAGAGGCAGCATGGCATAGTGCATGGAGAACGAGCCTTCAAGTTCTGTCCTTAACATATGTTGGCTATGAACCCTGGGCAAAGCATTTAACCTATTTTTGATGTAGGCAGTTTTCTTTGACTATAAGTTTCAGAGAAAGTGCCAAATCATAGTGATAGAAGAGGTTTACTCACCTGAGAATTTCCTAATCCAATTAGATCACAGGTCCACTCCTTACCACTATTCATTACCCTCATTATTCATATATTTCTTATCTTCCTAACCTGTAAGCTTCAAGAGAGGAAGGACTTTATTTATTGAAACTTTGTACCTAGAATAGTGCTCTGCATACTGGAAACTTTTAATAAATATTTAGTGATTGAAATTGAATTCCTTTATATTTCACTCTATTTCTAGAATACGGTTTCACAGAGAGTACTTTTGCATCAACAAATTCTAGTCATATTTGAAGCCTTCTTGTCCTTTGTCTTTTTATTGATACTTAATGCATTAGCTACCTTAGAAATTTTTTTCTTAAAGGTATCTGCTTGTAAATGTCATGTTATATCTTGTTGATTTTGATGACAATTATTTGCAGTGTTGATTTTTATCACTTTTCCTATTTATAATACTTATGACTTTTAGAGTGACATATTCCCATGTCTCAGTTTCCTTATTTATAAAACCAGAACAAACTTCTAATGTCCAGTGTGATGTTATGAGACTGAAATATATTGGTGATAATGGCATAATAAATATTAAATAAAATATGCTCTTTTATTTCTTGAGCTTCAAAGTTTTTCACCTGTAGTTTTATTCATGTGGTAGTATTTAAAGACCTTACACATAAGTTTCTATTATTGAAAATACTGAGAGATTTCATATCACATGCTCTTCTTGCTTGGGAAGTTTGAAGGAATAGGAATGGTACACTGTGTATTTTATTAATTGTTAATATCCCTCTATTATGCTTGGAAAACAGTTGCAGAGAGCCTTTCTTTGTCCAGAGCCTGACTAATGTCTCTGAAAGCATTTGATTTCAAGGGGAAAAAATCATACACTTTATGAACATCGCCTGTGCTAGTGTCAAACATGTTACTTAATTTTAGCACAGCTAAGATGTTGTGAGAAAGAAAATGTATTGAAAAAGGCAAGATTCTTGGGGTGATTTGTATGATGCCATCCTCTCTCGCTACCATTTTTCAGGTTACCTTCAGGTGGGAACAATTTTGCCTTGGTAAATGAGAAAGTAAAATCTCATTTATCTCATGCCATTGGCAGAAGCCTCTAAGTACCCATCATTGCTGCTCTAAGACAACTACACAATGAGCAAAACCCAGTACTTTGCTTTCTGTTGATTGGATATGTGTGGTAATGGATTTTGTCATTCAGTTGTTCAGTTTTCAATCAAGTCCAGTGATTTGTGACTCTATTTGGGATTTTCATGGCAAAGGTGCTGGAGTGGTTTATCATTTCCTTTTTCAGCTCATTTAACCAATGAGAGATCTGAGTCAAACAGGGTTAAATGACTTGTCTAGGGTCATACAGCTAGTAAGGGCCTGAGGTCAGAAATTCAGAAAAATGAATCTGTCTCCAGATCTTGCACTGTGTTCACTGAACTACCTAACAATGACCATTTATTGGTGCAGTTTTAGATTTGCTATTACAGGGGCTATAATGTTTTCTCTTTGTGAATTGTGTAGTTTAACAAGTATAATAGTCATGATCAAAACCATAGAAAGATTTGTATATTCCCAATACAATATTTTAGATATGTTTATTTTCATATTTAAACAGAATTCAATTTGATAGAAAGACATTTAGCAATTACTCTGTGCAGGTCGCTATCACTACACAGACAAAAATGAAGATATGAGTATGCTCTCAAGAACTTTACTTTAACTGAGGGTTGACAATATATATAAAAATAAATATATACAACATCTCCATAAAGTTGATCAGGACTACAGAGATCCTTTATTCCAACTTTCTTATTTTACAACGGTCCAGAGAGGAAAGGTGACTTTCCACTGCCACAGAGTTGTCATAACTGATTCAAATCTAAGTTTTCCGACTACAAATCCAGTGGTTTTTCTTTTTATGCCATACTATTTTCCCCTGAACTTGGAAGCTATCTCCTTTAAGTAGCGTAGAAACAGGAATTTAGGCCTGCTTTATTTTGTTGTGCTCCTAGGTACCTTGACATTATAGCAAAGGACTGTGGGTAGGCCAGATTGAAGAAAATTTCTCTCCCTGAAGAAAATTTCTCTCCTGAGAGAAATTTTGTGGCCTCTAAAAATAGTTGAAGTCACCTACTCAACTTGTTATAATCAATTATCCAATACTGTTTTACTTTTCACAATATTCCAAAGCACCATACAACATACACGTTGACTCTCTCTCCATTATATACCTTTATTAATGTTCCAACTTTGTATCTGACTTTCTCACTGACTTTGTGTCACTCTTATGTGTATTTTTTGCATCCTCAAAATATTATAAATTGCTTAACTATACCCAGATCAGATGAAGAGTTTAGCTATCCACAGGCATTAGTGTATCTATGGTCCAGTTCTTGTGCATGATAGAAAAATGTCTTGATTAGGATGAAATTGTTATGCTCTGGGGTACTTCAATAGTGCAACATGGATAGGTAGGAATTGAGAATTTATCCTGAAATTAAGTTACCTAGGGAAAACAACGTAAACCTTGTTAATAATTTCCATCTCAACCTCCTCTTTAACATCTCTTCTCCAACTATGAGATTTACCCTGGTCTTTCAGGATAGTTGATATTCAGCTAACAATTTTAACAACTGATGATCAGCTAACAATTATGCCCAGCAGGGGGATGATGATGATGAAGATGATGATGATGATGATGTAGTTGTAGAAATAGAATTACAAATTTTAAAGTCTGACGGGATTTACAGCCATTAATTTCATGTATACTCAGGAGGAATTGTCAACAAGTAGTCATCTAGTCTCTGCTTGAAGACCTCAGGTAAAAAATGAATTCATTACTTTACTAGCTATGGCATTCTACCTTTTGATAGCTCTGACTATTAGAAAATCAGATGGAAGACGTATTTTTGAGTTTGTGGACCTTTCGGTATCTCTCAGTCATATCATTTAAACAGCCATCTAGTCTCCCTAAGTATAGGATTTATAAATAAAAACAATCATTTCTTAGCCCCATTTCTGGCAAGCTTCCCAACTATCATAAAATATGTAATTCTATCTCAAATTACTTTGAAAGAATTGCTTATGCATTAAACTTTACTTGATAAAATACATTTTCAAAATTGTAAGCTTATTTTGTAGAGGCTGATGACTTCAATTCCTGAATAAGCCTCTGCATAGAGTCAAAACTGCTTTGGGCTCCTTATAAATATATCAACTTAATAATGACTATTAAGCTTTCTGGGGATTATTTAAGAATAGTTGCAACATTTATTATCCTTCAAAGCAAATATAAAACATCAAGTTAAAGAAAATATTTTCTAAAGATTTTTTTTCTCTTTCAAGAATTTTCAGGGTGGAGCCAAGATGGCAGAGGAGAAGGACAAACCTGTAGATGGTCTCCCCTCATGGCCCATTAAATACCTGTAAAAAATGACTCTAAACAAATTCTAGAGCAGAATAAATGGCAATACGATGTAGTGAAAGAGATTTCCAACCCAAGGCAGCCTGGAAGGCTGACAGGAAGTGTTTATCGCACCTTGGTACAGACAGAACAGGAGCAGGCTGCAGGGTACAGAATCCTGGGTAGTAGCTGCAGTTTTTAGATTCCTCAACCCACAAAAACCAAAAACAGCTTCAAAGGTCAGTGAGAAAACTCTTTCACCTGGGTGAGAAGGGAACAAGGTCCTGTCCTAACTATGGGCCCAGGGCAGTGGAAGTTTACTTCAAAACAGCATCCATTTTTGGAGCCCTTAGCCTAAAGACCCTGGGAGAATCATGCAGCTGATCTGGTTTTCAGCCCTGAGTGGCAGCCCTGGGGTGAGGAGGGGCACTGGCTGGTGGAGCTGGTGGAGGCTCTGGAGAGGGAATTCTACTTACAGATCTTGGGCACAGAAGCTTGTGGTTTCTCCCAGACCGAGTGCAGGCTAGGGGAGGAGTAAACTCCTGTCCCTTGATTGTGCCACCTTGGAGGAACTGAGAACTTACAGGTCCCTAAAGTATGCCCTCTACTTGAAAAAAGACTTAAAAAGCAAGTGACTGACTGGGAAAATGCCCCCCAAAATGGCAAAAAATAAGACTAGAGAAGGTTGCTTTCTTGGTGAACAAGTATTTTCTCCCATCCTTTCAGCTAAGGAAGAGCAATGCATACTATCAGAGGAAGACATAAAAGTCAAGGCTTTTGCATTCAAAGTCTCCAAAATAAGTATGCAATGGTCTCAGTCCTTGGAAGAACTCAAAAAGAATTTTGAAAATCAAGTAAGAGATGTGGAAGAAAAATTGGGAAGAGAAATGAGAGCAATGCAAGAAAATAATGAAAAGTGAATCAACAGCTTGCTAAAGGAGACCCGCCTCCCCCACCACCAAAAAAAAAAATGTTGAAGAAAACAATACCTTTAAAAATAGACTAATCCAAATGGCAAAAGATGTCCAAAAAGCCAATGAGGAGAAGAATGCTTTAAAAAAGCAGAATTAACCAAATGGAAAAGGAGGTTCATAAACTTACTAGAGAAAATAGTTCTTTAAAAATTATAATGAGCAGGTGGAAGCTAATGACTTTATGAGAAAGCAAGAAATTACAAAACAAAACTGAAAGAATGAAAAACCAGAAGACAATGTGAAATATGTCACTGGAAAAACAACTGACCTGGAAAAAATAGAACCAGGAGAGACAATTTAAAGATTATGGGACTACCTGAATGTCATGATCAAAAAAAGAGCCTAGACATCATTTTTCATGAAACTATCAAGGAAAACTGCCTTGATATTCTAGAACTAGAGGGAAAAATAGATATTGAAAGAGTCCACTGATCACCTCCTGAAAGAGAGCCAAAAAGAAAAACTCCTAGGAATATTGTAGCCAAATTCCTGAGTTCCCAGGCCAAGGAGAAAATATTGTAAGCAGCCAGAAAAAAAAACCAATTTGAGTATTGTGGAAATACAATTAGGATAACACAAGATTTAGTAGTTTCTACCTTGAGGGATCAAAGGACTTGGCATATAATATTCCAGAAGTCAAAGAAACTGGGATTAAAACCAAGAATCACCTACCCAACAACACTGAGTATAATACTTCAGGGGAAAAAATGGTCATTCAATGAAATAGAGGACTTTCAAGCATTCTTGATGAAAAGATCAGAGTTGAATAGAAAAATTGACTTTCAAACACAAGAATCAAAAAGAAGCATGAAAAGGTAAATAGGAAAAGAGAAATCATAAGGGACTTACTAAAGTTGAACTGCTTACATTTCTACAGGGAAAGATAATATTTGTAATTCTTGAAATTTTTCTCAGTATTTGGGGAGTTGCAGGGATTATATACATATGTACATACATATCTATATGTGTGTGTACATATATATATGTAGATAGATAGATACATACATACATACATACAGAGGTGAGTTGAATAGGAAGGGATGATATCTAAAAAATAAAATTAAAGGGTACGAGAGGAATATATTGGGAGGAGAAATGGAGAACAGGAATGGGGCAAATTATTTCTCATAAAAGAGGCAAGAAAAAAGTTTTTTCAATGGAGGGGAAGGGAGGGAGGCAAGAGGGAAAAAAGGGAAAAAGAGAAGCTTACTCTCATCACATTTGGCTTAAGGAGGGAATAAAATGCACACTCAATTTGGTATGAAAATCTATCTTACACTACAGGAAATTAAGGGAGAACGGGATAAGAGGGGCATGATAAAAGGGAGGGCAAATGGGAGGAGAGAGTAATTATAAGTAAACACTTTTCAGGAGGGACAAGGTCAAAAGAGAATAGAATAAATGGGGTGCAGGATGGGATGGAGGGAAATATAGTTAGTCTTTCACAACCTGGCTATTATGGAAATATTTTGCAAAACTACATATATATAGCCTATGTTGAATAGCTTGCCTTCTCAGTGGGAATGGGTGGGGAGGGAGGAAGGGAGAAAAGTTGTAACTCAAAGTTTTAGGAACGAATGCTGAGAATTGTTTTTGCATGCAACTGGGAAATAAGAAATACAGGTAATGGGCTATAGAAATCTATCTTGCCCTACAAGAAAAGAGAGAAAATGGAGATAAGAGAAAGGAGGGGTGTGATAGAAGAGAGGGCAGATTGGGGCATCGGGTAATCAGAATGCATGGTGTCTTGGGGATGGGGGAGTGGGGAGATGGAAAGAAAAGTTGGAACTCAAAATCTTGTGGAAAGGAATGTTGAAAACTAAAAATAAAAAAGAATTTTTGGTTTGTCTCCTTCAGGCACCAGCATTGAGGGTGATATTAAAGTGACCCTCCCCCATGTCTTTCTTCTCATTCCCCCATCTCTCTCTCCCTCTCCACACACACACACACACACACACACACACACACACACACACGTACATACACTCTTTTTCTCCTCTACCAGGAGACAAGACTTCTTGAACAAGTCTCAGATAAGAGGGAACTGTTTGAATGTGTTTAGATTATCAGTGATTTGTCATCCTATATCACAGTGTAAAAGTTACAAAATAAAAACTTCATAGTTCACATTCATGGTCAATGAATTTTCATAATGTGACTAAAATAGTAATAATTTTGTATGTAGGCTATGCTTAATTTTAGAAATAAAGGAAAAAACAATGGACAATAGCATGTTGTGAATACTGGAACACAATGAATGTCTGACTCCCCAGTTACATTAGATACATTCAGTAACCATTGTCTTGTGAAGGCTATAAAATATCCAATGTATTTAACCCACTTTTATGATGTGCCCTTGTAAAGTGTAATTGGATATTTTATACTACCATCCTTTTCTCCTTGACCTCAGCACTCCATAGTGAAGGTCTTCATAAGTGATAGTAAGAATTCCTGATGTGGCAACTGTACACGCTATGAAAGTCGTATGGTCATCAATCATAATTAACCCCAATGTCTCCATCCCATGTGAGGGCTGACCCCATCACATCTGGTTTCCTGTCTGAAAATCCTTCAATTTGTGTAGGTTTCACTGATAACAATGCTCAGAATGATCTTCAGGCTATAGGGATGGACAAAAGATGAATTATCTGTCACTCAGAAGGATGCCTTGACCATGGAAACAATCAGACACATCTATCCATTTTTATTATTTTTTTCTTTTCAGATTTCTGTATTTTTCATTGATTCTCAGTTCAGTTTTTTAAAATTTATAAAAGAAAAAATGTGAAGAGTGTAGAATACACAAATTTATGGAAAATATATTCTTTCTTCTTGTTACTCAATTAAGATTTACCATCACAGTATTATTATACATCTTCCAGAAGATGAACATGTACCTTTTATTTATAATTACAGTGAATATATGTGCATGTCTATTCACAGATTTTTTGTGTTAAGTGTTAGAGAACACATTGTTAGTCTCTCGTTTTTTGCACATAGGGAGAAAATATTATTTATTTTCCTTTAGACAATTCTAGTGAAATAAGTAAAATGTTCATCAGTAATTAAGTTGATCACAACTTCCTCATTGGAATTAGTGTCAGGGGCAAAGTCTAAGTTCCTTGGTGATGGAGATACAGGCAATATATTCTAATGTATTCATCCTGTCATTCTCACTAGTCACTTTCCATTTAGCAATTTATTGTTCTGGCTACGAGTTGCATAGGAAAATTGTTACACACATTTACTAAGTATTATGTTTTTAGAAACTGCTAAGACATATTTTCTTATTGTGCTCACTTCCATTGCTCAATAAACACTGAACTAACCTTAAAATTGTCCATAGCTTTGCAAATAAATTGCTGCTATTCAGAAAACTCCATTTCCTTTACTTCTGGCAAAAACAGGCTATCTTGTCTATACACAAAAACGAGTTTTTCCCTTACCACTCTGTCTTTCTCTGCCATCTGTAAATGGCCTGTCTATCTTTTAAGTGAAATCTCTGTTCAGAAAAGCCAGACAATGATGTAGTCTGACTCATTCTAAAGGTTCACTATGCTGTTACTGTTGCTTTTTGAGCAATCCAAATCTTCTAAAAGCACAAAGGTTAACCAGACTAGTAATTCCATTACTTGCATCAGTCATAGCCCTTTCTCTCCCTTAAAAAACACAACAAAACCCAATCCTGATACCTTTTTGCAATAATAGTAAAATGTCATGTAGGTACTATAACTCTAATGGTATCCACTGCCTCAGTGCTGAGACTCAACAGCTACTTTCAACTTCGTCATTACCATTGGCCATGGTGCTGATGATCAATATTTGACCATTAGCAGGATGACTGATGGGAAATTTTACTTTTCAAATGTAGAAGGACCAGAAATTTAGACTACCTCAAATGACCAAGCGTATTTTTGTATCTATTGTTGCCTCTGGCCCTCTAATCCTAATGTTTAATGTTGTATCATCTGTCACCTGTAGGGCCAGATAAACAAGTACACATTTATTTAAATGATTTTACTAGTCTTTAACAGGTAGAAATATTTTTTAGCAGGGTGAATTTTTAAAAATTAATATTAATGATAATATATAATATACTGTATAATATTATATTAATATGATATTAGCTAGTATTTATGGATCACTTTAAGATTACAAATCACTTTATAATTGTTATCTCCTTTAATCCTCACATGTACCCTGTAAGATAGATGCTATTTTTATTTCCATTTTATAGGTGAGGAAACTGAGGGAAATGTTAAGTGACTTGCCCAGAGTCACATACCTAGCAAGTATCTGAGGACAGATCTTAACTTAGTTTTCCTGACTCCAGGTTTAGCTCTTTATCCACTGCACCACCTTTCTGATTCTGTCTTATTTTGCCTTTCCCTCTTTCTAATAATAGAATTTGCTTCGATAAATAACACTTGGTCATTTTCACCTTCTTAGTTTTCTTGCTCTGAATAAGAATTATTGCTCAAGATTACCTTTAACTTCTTAAGCTTAAATAACATTCCTTGCCATTTTGAAACTTCTTAGCCATTGGGGGTCTTCCCCAACCACTCCTCCTTCCCAATCTTTTTCAGAAGTCACAAAACATTTGAAATTAACAGTTACATGACAGAATTGTAGAAATGCCTCATGAAGAAGTCTCTCAACTATCAAACAAAGCATTTTATTTGTATCATTTCATCCTAAATGTTTACAGTAAAAATAGACAGCTTTATTGTGTTTTTCCTAAATTCATTACACCTCCCATTCTGCCTCCTAATTGTCCCCTCCTGTTGTGCTGTCCTAATGGAAAGAACCCATTTTTAGCCAGTACCCATCCATTGTAGTCTCTGTGTTGCCATGGAAACAAAATCATTTGTTCTAACATTGTCTGCTGTACATATTTACAGCATATTAGGTAACACCTGGGAACTGAAATCTTACAATACAATGGACTCATATTTGAAAGGAGCATAAGCAATACTGCTTTTCCTTAACCTTGGTTTCTTACTATTGTGATAGATAAGCATGCAAGTTATAATTATAGGCAAAGGTAGCAGGTTGTCAATGACATGAGATTTTGCTTTTCAAAAACATAACAGTTGTAACTTCATCAGAATCTTTTCAGTGGGATTATAATGAATTTCATGTAAGCGTATATTTTTAATTACATCATAAAACCTAATTTTGCTATCTATTGTCCATGTGGCCTTGGACAAGTAGCTTCACTTCTTACAGTTTTTAGTTTCTTCCTCTGCATAAAGAGGTGATTGGATGAGATGATATCTATTGTATCATCTAGCTCCAAATCCCATGCTAACTTTCTTGAAACATTTGACATACACATATAAAACATAACTATATTTTCTTTTCTTTAATATTCACTTAAATACAAAAATCACCTGAAATTGTAAATTTAGGAACTACAAGATCTTCAGAAAAAAAGCCCATCTCAGTTAAAATTTAAGACTGAAAGTTAGATTTCCTCCATTACTCTAATTCTGATAAAGGCAGTTAGTAAATATTATTTGAGGAAAATGATAGTTATTCATCACAATTAAATAACATTTACTGACTATGTTCTAAAGGAATAGGTGATTGTACTCTTGAATAGAGTACAGTCGTACTCTAAAAGTATGTCTTTGAACATAGAGGGCACATGATCTTTGCCTTCTAGGCCTGCATTGTATGAAGAGCAATATTACACCTCAAGTTTAACAATGTTGTATGATTAAACCCAATAAGGAGATTAATTAGAAGGTTAACTATGCCCAAGTATGAATATCAACTCAAAGAATGAGTTTAACAGCAAGTATGGGGTTAGATTTTCTAGTACAAAAGGCTGAAAAGTCAGTAATAGTTTAGGAAGGTTTATTACATTCATTTAATACAGAACTTAATTTATTCACAATTCCCTCATTCAGGCATAAGTGAGGGTACAAAAAAGTGGTTTAAATTCCTGCATTGACTATTCATATTTATCAGAATCATAATTTCTAGCTAGAAAAAGCTATCTATTTGAACCCTCTCAATTTAAAGATGAAGAAACTCAGGGTAAGAGAAGTTGTGATTTTACTCGTCACATAAAGGAGCGTGGCTGTGATTCCCATGAATCCTCTATCTCATTATGTTACCCTTATCTCTCTTTTCAGTGCTAGACTTCCAAATAGAGTAGTCTATATTCACTGCTTCCAATTTGTTAAAGTTCAGATACTCCTTAACTCATAATCTGGTATCTGCTACCACCACTTTATTCAATTGGTCTCTAAAAGGTGACTTCTGTATCTCTTCCAGTATTAGATTCTCTTCCTTGTCATTCCCTCCAACTATGGGGCTGGCCATAAAGATGAGCTTATCTTCAAGGCTTTCAATTATCTGGTCTCACCCTGCCTTTCCATCTTTAACTGTTAATTCTCTACACATATCCTACAGTTTTTCTGTCTCTGATTCCTTTTCTGAGATTTGCTGCACCCGAAGAAAATCTGACCATCCTTGTTTCTAAACCTGATCCTTTCATATAGAAGTGATCTTTCTATCATCTCAACTCTTTTAGAATTTTATTGCATTTCTTTGGGCTTTATCATTCAATGCTTTATATTTTGGTTGTTTGTGTTATGTCCCATAATAGAATATAAATTCTTTGAGGGCAGGGACTTCACTATTATATACCCCAAGAGTCTAAAGTGATATCTTGAACACTGTGCGTTCTTAATAAACAGATGCTGAATAATTAAAGAATTCCAAGTTATTTTTTTGTGTGTGTTTGTACTTATACTTAGCGTGTGATACCTAGGGGGAGATTAGGTTGCTGAAGCACTTCTGAAATGTTAACTAATCAAAATATACAAGTCTCTTTGATAATCATAGATCTGAACTGGAAAGGATATTAGAGGTTGGCTAGTTCAACCTTCCTATTGTACAGATGAGGGAGTTAAGATTTTAAAACTTGTCTAGTAGCAGAAGTCAGATCCAAACCCAGTTCATTTGACTCCAAATCAAGCATCCTTCTGTTGCACCAAACTGCCTTATGAAGACAGTAGGTAATCTATTTTGAGAATGGAGAAAATTCAGGTATAGGTGAAAAAAAGTTTATTCATTCAAAATACCTTGAATTGTATGTTATCCCTCTTTTTTCTTTATTTGCAAGATCTGTTTTTTTTCCATTAGTATAAGCATTTCCTCTACTAAAGAGACTGTAAACCCTCAACACCTTAGATGGTCTCCCTAAGCCCCCATCACCCTTTCCAAGTTTAGTTAAGATAGTTCTTAGATGAAGTAAAAATAGTTTGTAATCAATGTCATATTTGAAACTTTGCGAGGTTGGTAACATGTGCCAGAATTTTCATTTTACTGACATTATCTTTAAGAACTAATAATCATCAATTCACCAGGAGTTCAGATACTTTATACTAGTGAAAATCCATTTCACTGAGGAGATGGTGAGAAACTTTTCTTTTAATAATGTGTTTTGTATGACATTTACTAGGTGCACATCAAGGCTTATTCATAAGTTTCTAGCTTATATTCTGGGTTCAAGTTTTTCTCCTTATTTGGCAAGAAGTTACAAACCATCCAACGAATACATATCTAAGTGTTAAGTCTTTGTCTAAATGGATACTTTTACAAAGTTGAAGAATCTGTAGAAAAATGAGTTTGGATTTCACTTCAAATGATGATGGTCAACTCCAACTCCATGATACCACTCATAGCTTCTGAAGAAGTATTTGAAAAGTGGTCATCTAATGGAGGTGTTAGATTTCTTTTTCTTGATCTCAGAAAACTGAAGTAGGAGCTGGGAAAGAGATTTGGCTCCATGTAAGGGGATATTTTCTAACAGAATGGTCTAAAAGTTAAAATGATTTGCTTCAGGAAATAGTGATTTCTTTACACTAGAGTTATGAAATCAGAGGCTGGATGGTCATTTGGGCATGCTGTAAAAGGGATATATATTCAAGTATAGGTTGGAGCCAATGATCTTTCAAGCTCTTTTCAACTCTGTGACATGGTGATTCTACCAATCTATAATGTATATAATGAAGAAGAAAAAGCATAAACTTTTTAGTCTGTTTACAATGGAAAACAAAATGGTGCACAGAATTTCCTGCATGATCTCATGTTAAATGAGGAGCTATCCTGATGTAGATATGCTGAAAGTAGATGAACTTGGGTTATGAGAATGATAGAGATGATAAATGGAAAAACCAAATTAATGATTGAGTTCTATAAAATTCTAAATAGATGATGGGGGAGTAGTGTCAGATTTTCATTGTGATACATCAAAAGCTTAGTTGTTGTGAGAAGTGGAAACAGTGAGTAAAGGGTTGTTTTTCTGGTGTTTCAGTTCTATTTAATATTGTGTTGGAGACCTGGATATCAGTTTGACATTTCTTCTTTGGCTTTCATGTCTTACATAGCCTGTCCCACATACAGGGATTATCATCCATCTTTTATTTCTCTTCTTTGAATTTTTAGTTCCCTCCAATACCATGCTCTTGTACAGGCTTTTAACTGAAACCTTTTTTGTTTCCCTTAGTCAGTGCTCTTTCCCTCCTGAGAGTGCTGTGTATGGAATAAGTAGAATATAAACCCTTTGAGGGGGAAGGACTATTTATTATTTCATCTTTGTAATCTCAGTATAAGGTAGGCATTTAATAAATGTTCTTTGAATTGAATTGGTTTAAATTTTTTTCTTCCCTCCTCCGCAATGTGATGGGCCAATAGAATTCAAAGATATGTTGTCATATTGCTTGTATGCAAAATTCTACCAAAAGGAACTTATCCCTTGGAAAATTGTCAAGCAAAGCAACAGACAGATCCAAAAGTGACCTAAATGAAATAAAGATCAAATGTTATCCAATCATTTTCAATATAATTAGTATTAACTATTGAAATCTATATTTGAGGTATATTGCTCCAGAAAGTATGAGTCTTAGGATTCCCCTTTCTTCAAATATTGAACTTTTCTTTTTTTTTGTGCTAAATAGATGAGTGAAACATTAGATTTGCACACATGAGACTTGGGGCTTAATTCTTAACCATTAAAGGAGTCACCTAACTTCCTTATTCTTAAGATTTCTTTTCCATGAAAGTGCATTGAAAAAAGCTACTACCTTTCTACCTTGAAGGAAAAGGATGAGAGTTAAGGAAACAACAGTGCTGGAAGTACTCCAGAATATTCAGAAAAAAGAAAAGTTCCATGCAGAAAAAAGGTGTCATGGTACTCAGAGAATGGCAATAGTTTCAGTAGCCAGTTTATTTTTTGGGAAAATCTCTCTCTCTGATATTTTCCATTTTTAAACAAGCAGAAGTTGTCCCCCCACACTCAACCTTCTTTGTTTGTTAGAGTTGTTTTCTCTAAAGCAGTTGTGGAATCTTTCAAGATTAGAAAAAGATAGTGATTAAGATTTTCTTGACATTTAAACCAAAATAGCACTGTGCTTCTAGCTGAAATTATGTAGGAACATTTGGAAGACTAGAACGATAATTTTCAGATCGCAAAAATAAAAAAAAGTGCAATGATTTTCATTGCTTTTGTTAAAAAGTTTCTGCTTGACATATTATGCTACATCTTTTCTGAGATACATTGAAAGTTGTCTTCAGTTCGATCCTTCAGACTGTGTAGCTGCCAGTTCCTTCCCCAGCACTCTGCTGCTTGGCCTGTCTCCAACAATGCCATGTGTAGTTCCCTCTCTCTCCCCAACCCTTCCCATTTCTAAATAGAGAAGAAAACAAGTCCATTCTGGCACTCACTTATATGCTGTATAATTGAAATTAAAATTCAAGACACAAATGTCCCCAACTGCTGAGGACTAAGTGCATTCCCTACTCTTTAAGTTTCCATTTCCACCAGCATCTTTCTTTTGTAATACAGTAGTCTTAGCTTCAAGGATACCACCTGGGCCCAAACCCAGACCTATATTGATATGTTTTTTCCATTTCATTTTGGGCATTTTCATTTTTCAAAGATGCTTCAAACAAGTATGCCCATTTCACATTCCCATGTCTTTTCATTTTAGAATATTGCCTGTGTTTGGGAGCTTCTTCATCAGGGGATAGGCCATGCCAATTGCTGATGCAATGTCTTAAAGTGAAAAATGGGAAATTGCTGTACAGTGGTAATATGAACAGTAGAAATGTAAATTTGCTCTCCAGTGGATAGAACACTGATACACCACATTGGAAAGTCATGTTTTCCTTTTAAGCTTTGCTATATTTTCTTATATTTTGATCTCTCTGTGTGGTCGTAGTCATGTTCATATATTAGGAATAAGTTCATCCATCTAGTCAATTCCCAGGCAGAACAAGTCTTTCTTCCATGAAACATAAGGCAGTTTTGGTAGGAGATAATACTGACCCACACTAAATTTAAATGAGATCACAGATGTTTTCACATTACAAATGACTTCTCATGAGGCTCCACTTGTGGTTTACCACCTGGAATGTTTGTGTAGTCCTTCAACTCACTACAGTGTACCTCTGTTCTAAGAATTCCAGATGCTCTGTCCACCTGACAGCAATATGAGATAAAAATGCACAATGGAAGTATTTTCTACCAGTCTCTAAAATTTCCTCTTTCCTGAAGTCATACTGATTTAAGAGAGCAAGGTAGAGATTTTTTTTTTAAAGCTAGCTTTTCCCTTGCAACTTATTCAAATTAAGGCAGAAATTCAGCTAAGTGAAAGATATCAATCTTGTCCACTGAGTTTAGTTTTGTTGTGTGTCTTTTCTCTCACTCGTTTGGATGGCAAATTAAAAATCTGGTGATTGAGAATCTGGTGTCCCTGAACCTCCAAAGTCCTTTTCTATTTATGGGAAGGGTAGCTTCTCTATAGATATTGAGTGGACAAAATTTAGCAATTAGAAATTAAGCAGAAAGCCCCAAGATATTCTTTACCTTAAGTAAAAGTGAAACTTCTGGCAGAGACCTTGTACTAGATGAATTTGAAATATAGACTTAAGCTTGAAAAGACAGATTAACTAGGGAGGGTCTAGCTCTATGTGCCAAAGCATTTGTTTCTAAAGGAGAATTTTCTTCTGAAAAAGAAACAGTCTTTGTAGCAGAGCCATGGAAAAACAGTCTGCCACTAACTCCACATTTTGAGAAGAAAAGTCACTGAAGTCCCCCCTTCCTCTTAAATCTAAATAGTCTAAATCTGTGACTGGTAGTATGTAGGTTCTCTGTAATTAAAAAAATAATAATTATTTTAATCAGCCAGATCAGATTTTTAACCTTCCTACCTTAATTGAGAAGATAAGAAAAACAATGCTCATATAATTAATAAATTATATATAGGTAAACAAATTATATATACAATTCTTTTACCTCTCTTTCAGGGCATGAGTATTTGTCCTCTGGATTCCTGATGGTTCATTATTCTGATGAATCTAGCACAATAGTGTTGCATCACATTTATATAGCACGGCTTGTTCATACATTTCCCAATTTTTGTTTACCTCCTAAAATTACCATTTTTGATACCTCAAAAAGAGCTACAGATATTTTGTAAATCCTTTGAGTTTGTTTTCCAATGGGAAAGCGCTTTCCATGGAAAAATTTCTTACATCCTGGGACCAGGGGAAGCTCTTGGTTGAATCAGAATTAGTAAAAAAAAAAAAAAAAGGCACACTATTAAATTACGTGAAATTTGGTCTAAAACGGTAAACAGTCTCGCTGTTATTTTTTGGGGCCCCAACATGGCACTTTTGAATATTGCAAACTAAAAAAAATTGAGATCAGCTATAGAAAGACTCCATCCATATCAGATGGAATATTTGTTTTGTTGGGTTGCTTTACCTTATGGCCTGTGCCTGATGCCGAATGAAGAGTATTTTTCCTTTCTTTCTGTTCTCTTTTGTCCTTTCCTCTTCAACCTCTTCCATCTAGCACTGATTTCTATGCATCTTCCTCCTTCCACTCCCTTGCCTTACCCTCCTTTTGTACAACAAGAAGATTAATGTTATTAGTGATTTCCATGGAGGAGTGAAGCATACTCTCTACCACCTTAAAACCATTGGGGCCTTTGAGTTTTGGGCTTATCATCACATTCATCAGAGTGACCTTGACATATGGATATTCCTTCCCGCTATAGAAACTGAGACCATTCTGCAACCACCATGACTGTAGGAGCTGGTTTCTAGATCTCAGGAGAGGATGGTGAATTCATTCAACTTATAGACCCCTTTCCTCCTCTTATTCTGGCTAAGTGCTTCATAATACACTTAGAGGGAAAAAACTCAACTGGACAACTCTCTAAACTATTATATTTATATAATGAGAAAATATTAGATTTGTACATTTTAATGACTCCATCACAGCTTATGAGTTGGAATACTGCCTGACATATATTTATGCCCCATGTCCCCACTTACAATCCTGAACTATATTTTTGTTCTTAGGCTCTGCTATCTCCTATTGTACTAAACTGTGTGAAAGAATGCTTTCCAGTAGTCTTTTCTTGGTATGTAATACCAATGATAAACACATGAAAAACCTTATAGATATGGCCTATAATCCATGAGGGATAAGTCTCTTAAGTATAAAAGGGAAGAATTGTGATAACAAAACTGACTCAATTTTTGTGAACCACTTGGATTTTGAGACTTAAATTTTGTTTTCTTGTAAATTACCTGATTTGGAGAAATCAGAAGGTCACTCCCACTCCCATTTCTGAAAGTGCCAAAGCTTTCTTTCAGTAAGAAATAAGATGTTTTGATCTTCAGGTTGGGGTGGAGCCAAGATGGCAGAGTAGAAAGACTCACCTATGCTAGCTCCGAACCCACAACCCATTGATTTCCTTTAAAAGGAATTCCCAACAAATTCTGGAACAGTGGAAGCCATGCAGCAATACAGTAAAGGAGATTTCCGTTCCAGAGAGCCCTGAAAAACTAATCCCAAAAGTCCATCGTGCACGGGACGGGAGCGGAGCCCTCCCCTGTCCTGGCCACGTGACACTGAGAGGAATAGATCCGAGGAGGCTTCAGGGATGGAATCTCCAGCGGCCACTAAGGTCCCTCCACCCACAGACGCACAGGTCAGTGAGAGAGATGGGCTGAGAGGGGAGAGGGGTGTCTCCAGGACTCAGGCCCCCTTGGGAGGCAGCAGCAGAGACAGCAGGCGGCCAGAGGCTCCCTGAGCAGGCTGAAGCTCCATTACAGAAGGTCTCTGCATAAACCCCCTGAGGGAACTGAGCCTGGGAGGTGGCCCTGCCCCCACCTGAGCACCAGTACTTAAGCTCCCATTG
>CM053772.1:177335672-177423972 GCA_028658325.1 Potorous gilbertii | reverse complement strand
GTGAGCTTTTGAACTTCCTTTTCCATTTGGCTAATTCTGCTTTTGAAAGCATTCTTCTCCTCCTTGGCTTTTTGAACCTCTTTTGCCAGTTGAGTTAGCCTATTTTTCAAGGTGTTATTTTCTTCAGCATTTTTTGGGGTCTTCTTTAGCAAGGTATTGACCCATTTTTCATGCTTTTCTTGCATCTCTCTCATTTCTCTTCCCAGTTTTTCCTCCACCTGTCTAACTTGATTTTCAAAATCCTTTTTGAGCTCTTCCATGCCCTGAGCCCATTGAATATTTATTTCGAATGTTTGGGATACAGAGGCCTTGACTTCTATGTCTTTCCCTGATGGTAAGCATTGTTCTTCCTCATCTGAAAGGAAAGGAGGAAACATCTGGTTTCCAAGAAAGTAACCTTCTGTGGTCTTAGTTTTTTTTCCCTCTTCTGGGCATTTTCCCAGCCAGTTACTTGACTTCTGAGATTCCTCTCCACACCCACCTCACCTCCAGATCCATCCATCTAGTGCTTGGGGTCTGAGATTCAAATGCTGCTCCCCAGTCTCAGGGCTTTCAGCGGGGGGTGGGGCTGCTATTCAGTGTAAGATTAAATTCAGGAGCTCAGATGGGGGCAGGGCCACAGCACAGGGCTCAGTTCCCTCAGGAGGTTTACAGGGAGACCTTCAACAATGGATCCAAGCTCCTGTCTGCTTTGAAAGCCCCTGTCTGCTGCTGTCTCTGCCACTGCCTCCCAAAGGGGCATGAGTTATGGAGACACCCTGCTCCCCTCTCGGCCAGCCAAACAGGCTCTCTCACTAACCTTTGGCGTCTGTGGATGGATGGACCTGCATGGCCACTGGAGATTCTGTCCCTGAAGCCTGCTCGGATCTGCTCCTCTCAGGGCCACGTGGCCAAGGCAGCCCTAGGCTCTGCTCTGGGTCCCGTACGCGACGGACCTTTGGTGACAGTTTTTCAGGTCTCTCTGGAACAGAAATCTCCTCCACTCCATTGTTCTGTGGCTTCTGCTGCTCCAGAATTTGCTAGGAGTTCTTCTTTACAGAAATTTTATAGACTGTGGGTTCAGAGCTAGTGTATGTGTGTCTTTCTATTCTGCTATCTTGGCTCCTCCTCCTTTTAGGCACTTTGGAGGATGCTGCAGCAAGATAAATTCCAGGAAACATTTGGACAAGGCAATTACTTTGGTAAACTTTTAACTTAGAAGTTTGGGGAAAAGTCTAAAATTTTGAAGATTCTCACCTTATTGATTTACTGTGTCACCCAGTTATCTGTCTTAAAATGTTTTTCCAGAGTTTTCTCCATTACATTGAATATCATCAATGTAAACATCCTCTCTACTAGTGCAAATTGTAATCCGACCATGCCTTCCCATCCTATGTAACTTATTCCTGTCCTCTTACAAATCATCCATGTGGGGTCCATTCTTCTCTCTGATGGCCTCTATTATTAACACTTTTTTCACATGTAATTCTTCATTGGCAAAATGATGCAGACTACTGATGTCCATCATATGGAGAGAGAGACAGAGAGAGAGAGAGAGACCGAGAGAGCTGAGCACAAAAATAAAAATCTATCTTTTCCAACAAGGAAGTATGCAGAGAAAGGGATAAGAAAAAAGGGGTTGGGGAAGGTAGGGAGGGAAGTTTAAGGGAGGTCAAATCCAACCTCTGACACTCATTAGCTGTCACTGACACTAGCTTACTAGTTACTTGAGCAAGTCAAGTAATCTCTATTTCCTTTGGTTTTCTCAGCTTTAAAATAGGATTTGTCACATGGATCAAATGAGATGTCTGTAAGACACATACCACAGTGTCTGGCACATTGTAGGTATCATATAAATATTAGCTGTTATTAGAATTATCCTCATCTGTAAAATGAAGGGATTGTACTCAATAAACTCTAAATGTCCTTTCCAACTCTAAACCTATGAACCTATGATCTGAACTACACCACTTTAATTTATTCATGATTTTCCATTTCTAGAAAAGGATGCCTAGCACAAATACATGACAGACTGAGAGCTAGAAAAAAATAAAATTAATCTGAAGCAAAATAAAACAATTCTGTCATATTGTGTACCAATAACATGGGCAAGTGATAGTAGACCTACAACATAATAGTCCTCTTATTACTGTATAGTAATCTTGGCAAACCCCACTCAAAAATTAACTCAAAAAAATTCCAAAGCAACTTAATAGAAACAAAAACTCCAACATTTCACAAAAGTACCCCTGTGATATAACCATTTGAAAAATGGGAAACACCCAAAGCAAGTTAATAGCAAAATCTATATTTTTTGCCAAAGTATATTTAATTAATTCCAACATTTTAGATAAAATATTAATTCAGTGAGAGGTAGCTTGGAGTTGTAGATGGAAAGTTAGCCTTGGATTCCACACCTGACTCATTCTAGCTGTGTGACCTTGAGTAAGTCACTTAGCCCCTCAGTCCTTCACACTACTCTTTAGAACTACAGTTATCCCTTTCACATCATGACTTTTTCCATAACAGTTTCAATATATCACAGGTTAACATAAGAAATTAAATAGAAACTTAGGGGAAGTTTTCTAGAAACCACAGAGGATCTGCAAAGGCCAACAGATAACACAGAATCTATGACCAAATACTTAACCTAAATTTTGTAATAAGGTACTGTAAATACCCCATAAAAGAAAAAGAAAAAAAAAATCAAACCAGTACAAAAGACCAAAAAACTTTATGTGGATTTTCCAGATCTCAGAGGCACCATATCCATAATCCCCATAATGTGGAAGAGTTAACTGTATAAATTAAAGAGATGGGAATGACCTGAATTGGGAAAGGAAATTCATCACCAGTAACTCCCTACACTGATCAAATCATAGGACTACAGAAAAATACCAAAAATAATAATTCCATAAAAATGTTTTTTTTGCTCTTAGGCAAGTCCTACCTTAGAGCATCCAGATTGCTCCGATTTTAAAATGGATTTTTATATGCAATCTTAACATATATAATTTATCTAATCATGAAAATTTAATCACAAACTTGAAGAAATGTTTGTAACTACATTAGGTGGTGTTTGGGTTCACATTCAAAACAATCAGTCAGTATTAACTATGGATCAGACAGTCCTTTCTCTGAGGCTGGGCTTTAGGCTATGACATAATCCTACCCCTATCTTCACCTATACTCTCCTCCTTTCCTCTGGTCTCAGAGGAACAGCTGATCCTTCTCCTTGCCAAAGCCAACCCTTCCAACTATACTCTCATTTACAAACCATCTTGTCGCCTCTACAGTCTAGTTCCAGTAATCACCCATCTCATGCATCTTATCTTTGATCTCTGTCTAATGGCCTGTTCTACTCAGCCTAGAGTGTGCTTCCTCATCTAAGGAATTCCTTCCCTGCCCATTACTGCCCCCTCTCTCTCTTCTCCCTTCAATTGCCCAACTTCTATAAAGAGGAGCCCATACTAGCTGTTTCCACTTCTCTAATTCTGTGTAGTCTGACTTCTGCTCTCACCACTTTCTTGAAGCAGCTCTCTTCAAGGTCACTTGGGACCTCCTAATCAACAAATCCAATGGCTTTTTTTCCTGTCCTTTATCCTCACTGAACTCTCTGCGCCATTTAACACTGTAGAATAAATGCCTTTATAAAGAAAATTATCAGAATCTACTAAACCCAATTATATGCCAACAAAACCAAGAACATAAATGAAATGAATGGTTACAAAAAATAACAGAAAATAGAAGTCTCTAAAGAACACAATCTTAAAAACAGAAATCAACCAAGTCATGACTAATTCCCAAAGAATACTTCAAGAATGGAAGAATTTACAAGTGGGTTATAGCAAAATTTTAAAGATAGTGAAGGAGAGGGGCATAGACATTTACTAAGTATATATCATGGCGCTTAAAGATATTGGTATATGTATGTTTGTTGTGTTGTTTCAGTCATGCTCAATATTTTGTGATTCTTGACAAAGATACTGGAGTGTTTTGCTACTTCCTTCTCTAGTTCATTTTACAGATGAGGAAACTGAGACAAAAAGGGTTATGTGACTTGCCCAGGGTCCCACAGCTAGTGAGTGTCTGAGGTCAGATTTGAACTCTGGAAGATGAGTCTTCCTGACTCCAGGCCTGGTTCTCTATCGACTGTGGCACCCAGCTGCTCTCTGTACCACCTAGAGCTACCCAGTATGTATGTAATGCAATATTATTTTACCATGAGGAAAAGTTCAGAGAAATATGGGGAAGTTTATATGAATTAATTCAAAGTGAAGAAAGAAGAACCAAGTGACTGATATACACACTGAAGATAATATTAAAGTAGACAACAAAACTCAAGTCAAATATAGAATAGACAACGTTGATTCCAAACTACCAAAGTAAAAGCACAAGTCTTCTTTTTTAAAGTTAACAAAAGGTATGCTCCTAAAATGCAAAGTGACATATGTTGTCACTTGCCATTACTCAGTAAGGCATTTTGCTTAACTAGTTTTTATAAATAAAAAGGTACCATTGGGTGATTGTTTGATGGGAAATGTCAAAATAATATGTCAAAATACACATTTTGAAAACAGAAGAAGAAAAAGTTAGTAGCCCAGATTACTGTTATAGATAATCAAAATAGAGAGACCACTGTTGGCTAATGTAGTCAAGAAGTGCTTCACAGAAGTTGGAGACGTAGGAGTAGGACTTTTAGGATGGTCAGGATTAGGAAAAGCAGAAAGAAAAGGGAAGTAAAGAGTGAACCACAAAAGGAAAAGTGTGGAGGTAAACTGACATAATATGTTGGTAGAGATGGCCAAGTTGCTCCAGCCTGGGACCTTGCAGGGGTTGAGAACCAATGACCTCAAGACCACATGTGATCTTCTAGGTCCCAGGATGTGACCTTTTGACTGAGTCCAAGTTTTACAAAACAAATCTCTTTATTAAGGGGATTTGCTCTGTGAAGTTTGGACTCAGTCAAAGGGCTACACCTGAGGATTTAGTGGGTCACATGTGGCCTCAGGGCTACAGGTTCCCTACCCCTGCTTAGGCAATAAGTCTAGGTTGTGGAGTCATTGAATGCCTGGCTCCAAAGTCTGAATTTTATTCAATAGGCGATAGAGATTCATCTAATAGTTCTGAGCTAATAGGTGACCTGACCAGATAAGTGTACCTTGACAAGAATGTGAAGGACAGTGGGAAGAAAGTAGAACTAGGAGACCTGTTGGATGTTATTCCAGCAATCTAGGCAGTGGTCGATAAGGGCTTGCGGCTATCATGAGATGAGGAGAATTAAAAGACATAAGAGTTCTTTCAAAGGTGGAACCAATGGCCATTTTGCATTCAGATCACAAATCATATAACTTTTGTTTTCACACTTCAGAAGCACAGGATGGCTACAAAGCAATGCAGGGAGATGATGGATGCCCTGTCAGAGGATGGCACTGCATAAGTAAAAAGGAGTGACTTGTTTATGTGTCTGCATTGGGAGTCAACTGCATTGATCACGGTTTTACCATCATGTTAACTTTATATATTTCTGGTGTCCACCCCTTGCTTTACCCAAAAATAATTCAGAAAACACCTACCTCTGTAGTGTTAACCCACTGATTTTTAATAATCAGAGAATTCAAGGATCACAGATATAGGGGAATGAAGTTGGAAGGGATCGCAAAGACCACTTAGCTGAACATCCTCATTTTCCAGATGAGGAAACTGAACCCCAGGGAGATTAAGTGACTTGACCCAGTCACATAATGCTTAAACAGGTACCTAAACATTATCTGCTTTGATCTTCACAATAACCCTGTGAGGTGGATGCTGTTGATATCCCCATTCTACAGATGAGGAAACCAGCTCAGAGTTTAAATGACTTGCCAGGATAACATAGGAATAAATATCAAAGAAAGAATATGAACCCAGATATTCTTGATTTCAAATTCAGTTTTCTGTCCACTACGCCATGCTGCTTCATGATGAAAATGAACAAGTAAATGGTCTATGAATCCCAGAGCACAGTTATATTTTAGAGGATGCTGAAAGGGCCATTAGGGAAAAGATAAGGAATTGGAAAAAGTCAGGCTAAAACAATATATGGGTGTTTACAAATGCAGTTACTGGCTGCTGTATTTAGAACACATCAAAATTTTTGGGATTTGTTTTGTATATTTTATGAATTTTATTTACATGTGTATGTGTTGTTACTCCAAATAAAATAAGAAACTTCTTGAGAGCAAGAAGTGCTTCATTTGTGTCACTATATACCCAGTTCCCAAAACATAGAGGGCAATTCATAGATGTTTAGTGGTGGATTGAGATCCTCTAGTTCAAAGTCTTAATTATATAGATGAGGAAAGGAAAGTCCCAAGAGGTTAAATGACTTCTCGAAGATCACACAGTGAATTGATGGCAAATCCAGGACAAATTCTTGTGGCTATAAGAGTTTAGTTCTGGTTTATCCTTAGTCTTATTTCCCTTTTTTCATGAACTTATCATACCCAAGATCAGCAGTCAGTTGGCAGAAGCATCTTCGTGCTCCTTGCTAAACAAAGAATGACAGAAAAACAAGATCTGGCATTACCCAACAATGTATTTCAACTGAAAAAACTGCTATAACCAGTAAGTTCTCTATCAATAATAAAAAAAATAGCAGGGATTTTCTCTCACTTAAAGTACAAACATAAGAGTAAATAAAGTGGCAAAACTCATGATTTTTTCCCTAGGAATTCCTATAAATACAGAGGGGCAACAGTTGGTACTGGGTTTTTATTTGATTGCCACAGGAAAGCAAGAGACATGAAAAATTTTAGCTCTCGATTTTATAGCCTGTTCTCTGACTCACTGTTTATTTGTTTTATACTGGAGCATCAACAGCTTATGCATCAACTGATCACTGCTGTTTGCTCAGTTTTAATAAAAATAAATGTCATCCAGCAGTCTGACTTGGTTTGCCAGGATTGTAAAAGCCAGAAAGTCAGCTTGCATCAGGAAAAAGCTAAACCAAACCTTCTTCATTTCAACTGATTTGTGGGCCGTCTGTCTTGATTTATTTCCCCAGATGGGCCACCTTGTATCACTCCAAAGGGTTGGTTACTAAACATCCATGCTGAGGAAAACAGCATGATTACAAAGATTCTGCATATTTGGAGAAATTACCAATCGCTGGAACTTTAGAGGAAGAAAATTAATGCCAAAGATGGTTGCTTTAACATGTGTGAAAGTTCTTGTGGTTTATGGAATATGAATAGACTATTTTAAAAAATGCTTCTCTTCATTCACTTTTTCTGTCAGTTACTGCTCCTATTGAGATGGTCTAATAATCAGAAAATTGGGCCAGTACATTGAGTTATGAGGCAAAGCACTGAATTGTGAGAAGGAACCCTGGGGTTTTTGTATCCACCTTGAATGGCTAAGTGACTTGTGATAATCAGCCTGCTTCAGTTGCCCTTTCCTAAAATGGAGATAATGAAACAGAATTATAGTGGTTGGATTCCTCTCCACTATATAAGAAGACTTCATTTCAAATAGGTTTCATTGTTTAGATTGCATAAATATCTGTCACCAAAAAGCTAAATACTATGAGATATCTAGATCACCCCTAGGTCAGTTAAATATTATTTTTCTTTGAAAACATACCTCTTACACATTCCTCAGAGCAGTTAAGAATTACACCAAAGGACTAAAATGTCCATGGCCTTTGATACTGCCTCTATTGGTAGGCATATGTATATACTGTTAGGTCAGAGATCAATGATAAAAACAGATGCACCAAGCAAACCAAAATATCTATAGCAGAGAAGTAGAAGCAAAGTAAATATCTATCACCTGACGAATGACCAAAGAAATTGTAGTACAGGAAAGCAATGGAATATTATTGTGATGTAAGAAACAAAGATGATAAACAGAGAATCATGGAAAGACACACAAACTGATGCAAAGAGAAATAAGGGATACAATATAGGAATACAATATACAAAATATAGGAAATAAATATATGCAGTCACTACAATAATGCAAATGGAAGGAAAAAATATTGCAAAATAATGCTGCCAAATTATGGCCAAGCAAGACTCCAAAGAAGATTTTTGGGAAGACACTTTTCCCCCTAGTACTACCCACCTCCTCTCCAGAGAAATAAGCTCCTGGATCATTGAATATACTATCATTTTTTATGTGTTATTCATTTTGCTGAATTTTTGCCCATTCTTTTTTTCATTCTTTGTTTGAAAAAAAGAGATCTCCAAGGGAAAGATACTGGGGGAAATGTAGGCTATATAAAAACAAAATACATCAATAAAATCTATTTTAATAAAGAAAATATACTTTTTTAGCCTTTAGCTTTCATGATACTCAGATCTGCATTACCTATACATCAGAATATTCAATAATTCATATGAGATGTATCTGATGCATTTATATGAATGCTAAAATCACTACTTTCTAAAGTAAAATTACCCAAAATTGGAATCAATTTGGTCAATGAAAGAGTATCCAGCTTTGGGTGAATATGAACACCTAATGAAGACCCCAGGGATGTTGACATTACCACAGTAACTCTCAATGTGGATGAACTATAGTGCTAATAGCATTAGCCTGAGCTCTGTATTCTGCGATGAATGAACGAATTAAAAAGTCTTTATTAGGCATCTGGCAGACACAGGTGCTAGGGTTACAAATGTAAAAGTGAGACAGCATCTGCCCTAGAGGAGTATATTACACACGGAGAGGTAAAAGTCCAAGGCAACATGAAGGCTCTAGGAGGTGGGAATAGGTTGTAGGAAGTAGAGTGAAAAAATGCTAACTACAACTAATTTTAAATATCTACCTTAATAATCATCTGTTGTTAATTTCAGTCATGTCTGACCCTTTGTGGCCCCATTTGTAGTTTTTTGGCAATAATACTGGAATAGTTGTCCATGTCCTTCTCCAGCTTATTTTACAGATGAGGAACTAAATTAAACAGGGTTAAGCAACTTACCCAGGGTATTAATAATAATCCTAACATAGTAGTATCAAAAAACTAAGGCTAATATTGAACTAATAGGTTGCCCAGGGTCAACACAGCTAATAAGTGTTTCAGGCAGGATTTGAACTCAGATTGTAAGTCTAGTGCTATGTCATCTAGCTCCCATGGTTGCGGTCGGTCATTCCTAAGCTTCCCTGGACATGAGCTTTTAGAACTTTTCTCTCCTTTCAACTCATTGCTTTATTTTAAATTTTTAATTTAAATGCTAAGTTGAAAATTTTGCTGAATATTAACCCCTTACATAGAAAAGGGGACAGTCACTTTTTTTTACTCTCCTTTTTTAAATGCATAGACCCTCAATCCTGTCCTTATTAGTCCAGCTCAGAACTGATGTATTAACTGAACTGGAACTTGATCGTCTATGAGTGTCTGAGTAATGTCTTGGCAATACAAGTAGGAACTTGTTCCATCTAAATATATGGCCTAAATGATTGGCCACATCCATCACTTTGACTGAACAAAGTTTCCTTTTCCTGAATAGAAAAGCAATAAAATGTTTTCTCCATAAACCTGGTGCACATTCTTTCACAAATACATATACTATCAAATCTTGGGAACACTCATGGAGAGTCATACATATAAGGAACATCTATCACCAGGACACAATATGGAGGGACAGATATATAGGGGACACTTGTAACTGAGGCAGACATGTGAAGGGACATACTCATAGAAGGTATGTGTGAGCAGGTTGCTTACGTTAAGGGATAGAATCAAAGAGAACATGTGTGACTATTGTGTGTATATATGGAAGAAGTCAGTCCTCATATAGCAGGATGACTTCTAGTGATAGCATACTACGCCTACCAGATCTGCTCTGTCTTGGTTTCACATGGCATATAACCATTGCTGGGTGAGCTCTGACATGTATATATATATATGTGAAGTGTATAGTTTCTCTGAGTATAGTTCCATGAAGGTCTACTGTGGCCAATTTTAATGGTGCTTGACCAGTCCCATTGTCACTGCTAGTTCCTCACAAGTGTGACCCCATTGGGCATGTGGTTGTAGAGCTCTTCTGTTTTCAGCCTCTAATTTCAGTTTAAATTCTTAACTAGGATATCAAGATGAAAATGGAGAGGGGTCTCTATAATATCTTTTTTTAAGTTTAATAGCAAGAGCAACAAGAAGTCATAACCATAGCACATAACAGTTATATAACACTTACTTTGTGCCAACCACGTTGTTAAATGCTTTATATATTAACCCATTAATTCACAACAATGGTTGTGAATTAGGTCTGTTGTCCTCACTTTGCAGATGAGGAAACTGAGGCAAAATGGAGGTTAAGCGCAAGGTCACACAGTGTCTGAGGTCAGATTTGAACTCATGTCTTCTTGACTTCAGGCCAGTTGCTCTGTCCATGGTCTAGCTATCAATCCACAGAGCTCTGGCTGTGTGATTGACTTTTCCACTTCAAAATTAGTCTTCATCCCACAGGTCTAGCTCATTAGAAGACAGAATGCCCAGATTATGAATTGACTTAAGACCATTTTTTAATCCAGACTTTCTGCTTACCAAGGGCAATGTCTCCATTCCAAGTCTTTATTTGACTCAGAGTTAGAAAATCCTTGCATCTCCCAGTTACTATCCAAATGTCAAAAACACACCTATTCATTTTATTCATCATACATCTAATAAGACACAAAAGACTGTCTGGATCTGAGTCCCACCTAACCTCTTGTCCCTTCCTCCATGAAAATGGAATAGAGCAAGGAGAGGCATAGAGCAAAACTACAGAGATAAGGACACATCAGACATCCACAGCTGCTTCAAATTCCTGCCTTCATTTTGAACACGTGTACCTTATCAAGCCATTCCAGGCTTTGAGCTGTGTGCTCTGTAGTTGTTTCTGAGTTGGAGATAGCCTGAAGGCAGTTGTTCCTAAGTTAAAATTGCTTTGCATGTTTCAAGGAAGCTAAAGAAGCTAATATGCTTTTCAATGGCACTGCGGCAGTGCATAGTAAGTTGAGAGCTGGTTTACATTTTGTCCATTAGCCCTTATATTTTCAATATTTCTCAGATACACAGATGAGTCCCAGTGATCTGTCATAAATCACAGAAATTTTCCTACAACTTTGTACCATTCAAACAAGGCAAAGAAGACATGAGTCCTAACAGAGGACCATATCCTTCAGAAAAGATTCACCAACAGAGGAAAAATTAAATATATTCTTGAGATCTGTGCTGACTTGTAATGGAGAGACAGTCATAGGAGGGCAGTTAAAATTTTGTTATTTCAATCCTATTATGGCTGATCAATAAAGCAATTTTGGCACCAATTAAGCTAGGATAAAATGGCTAGCAAGCATGTGACATATGAATGGCATCCAAATTTCTGAATCGATTAGATGACACCTTTTCTTTCCTTGTCGTCCCTCTTCTCTCAGTCCCACAATTTGAGCCTTAACAGAAGCACTATTTGTCATCAACACAAACCCAAATGCAACTTTAAAATAGCTATGTTTTTAGAATGCCTATATTATACACGATGCCTTTTAGACGCCACTGAAATAAAGGAGCTATAATCTCTGTGACAGTTGCTACCGTTCATGCTGATCATAAAAGCTGGTAAAGAGGCAGATACGTTGATTTATCATGCATTGCTGCTCCCATATATCCACTTACTAATAAAAATCAGTGAAATTATAACTTGCTGAGAGCTCAGTGCTTCAACATTTGTATTTCTAACTTCATCTACTATGAGATTTCAGTCTTGTTCATGCTATTTTTTTCCTCCTCAAAGTACTTCCAATTTGAATGTACCACACTTGAGTACCATGGCACGTTAAGCTGAAGGATCATACTTCCTGTATCCTTAGTGGAAAATGTGGTGTTTAGGGAGCAATGAAGCAAGCTGTAACTTAGAACTAAAAACTGTTTGGGAGTCTAGTTCCATGAACATATATAATATAATTTGGTAAGCATCGATAGGATAGCCCTAATATTTTTTCTTCCCCGAGCTTTATTTTAAATGTGTTGTTAGATTGTGACATGCATAACACATTTCTTTTCTTCCTCTGCTTAAACTTTTTCCATTGTATTAGTGCAATACAGTCAAACAGTACTAAGAGTAGGTTTTTAGAGATATATACCATCTGTTGACATGGTGGGCACATAAATCTGAACAGAGATATAACTCCTAGAAAATATAGGATTAATTTTATATAGCCCCTTGCTTTATATAGGGTATCATAAAAATCCAGTATTCCCATTTAACTCCAAAAATGTATATCATATATGCTAAGTTTCATATGATGTGCTGATGACCTGCCCTCACTGCCAACTGAGTTATGTCTATTACTGAAATCACCAAATTTTGGAATATAGAGGGAGTCCTAAGAATTTTGTGTTTTAAATGATTTTAACACATTTGATGTCAAGAGAGGAAGGAAGGAAGGAAGGAAAGGAGGAAGGAAGGAAGGAAGGAAGGAAGGAAGGAAGGAAGGAAGGAAGGAAGGAAGGAAGGAAGTCAGGCAGGGCAGAGTGAGGCAAGATGAGGCAAAACAAATCCGAATGGAAAAGAATCTTGGTGAACCCACAAAATCCATGTATCCAAACTAGGTCACTTACATTTTCCACATCAGTACAACATAAACACTAAAACTTAATAAAAATCAACCCCACGACCACTTTCAAATTCACAAGGAAATGATCTTAGATCCAGCTAGTCCAGAGTCTTAAGCTAGTATCTATGGTTTTGTAGGGTTTAGATATCCATGTTACAATACATATTTTTCTTTGCAATCCTGTGTATTTTATTTTACATGTTTATAAACAATATTCTAGGAAGGGATTCACTAGCTTCACCAGACGGCCAAAAGGGTCCATCACCCAAAAAAGTTAAAAAGTTCTTAACTAATCCAACATCTTCATTTTACGAAGAAAGAAAATGAATCTCCTGGCAATTAAATGACTTGCCCGAAGTCAAAGAAGCATAAGCATCAGAACCACAATTTAAACTTAACTGACTCCAAGTCAGTGTTGTTTCCACTGTGTTCTTTCTAAGTGATCGGAAGAGAACGGCCAACTACTCAGCTGATGAAGTCAAGCGCTCATCGTATCCCTGGTATCAAACAGATAAAGTAAAATAGGAAAGTGACCATTATCACAAAAGCAAGAGTAGAAACAGGAGTAAAACTTCAAGCAGGCAAGGAAATGTAGGGGCTCTGAGGGAGCAAGACCATCCTCTTCCATTTGAGAGGCAGCATGACACAATGGAAAGAACCTTGGCTCTTAAGTCAGAGTATTTGGATTCTAATCTGCCCTCTGATACTGCATGTACACTCGTATATGTCACATATCTTCTTAGCTGTCAGTTTCCTCACCTGTAAAATGAGAGAGCTAGACTAAATGGTCTCTGAGGGACTTTCAGTTCTAAACCTCTAATCTCATTTTCTTGGTCTGGTTTATGATCCCTACCAGTCTCTGCCTATTGAAGACCTTCCCATCCCTCAGGACCAACTTAAATACCACTTTCTCCAGAAAGTATTACCTGAAGCTTCCAACTGGAAGTAATCTCTCTACTTAAATCCCTCATAACACTTTATCTGTAGTTATTCTATGTACTTATCACATTTTAATCTATATTATAGTTACTCATGTCTCTGCTACATCTCTCCCCTTTGAGGGAAGTGACTAGGTCATATTTTCTGTTTTTATCCCCAGTAAATAATATATTACCTTTCACATAGCAGGATATTAATAATGTTTACTAGAATGAGTTGGATTGAATCACATAAGAAATAAGGAAGAAAACGTCCAGAGATATGACATAGGGATTGCCTTGGGAAACATTCTTTGGTAGGATATTACCTACTGAGGCTAATAGAAAATATTTTCTGATTTAGAGCTGATGAAGAAATGGAAAATATTATTATTTGGCAAAAAAAATTTCAGAGGATCATCCACATATCCTCTTATTTTTTAACACCTTTAGGGAAAAAATTTCACAACTCAAGTCTATCTGGTTCTCAGATGTCTCATCTATAAAACGAGGGGATTAGTCTCACTGTCCTCTAAGATCTCTTCCAAATGTGAGCTCACCTATGATCCTATAGTGAGCCTGTGGTCTTTCCTTGGGAACATGATTTAATGTTCCGTAGCCGTTACACTCAGAAAACTTTCCTTGTGGTCTAACCCAAATCATTACATCGAGTCTGGGGCTGCTGACGCAGAAGGCGGAAAGGAGAATCCAGATAACATTACACATGAAAACATGACTGAGCTCCCCTTTCCCTCAAGGGGGAAAGATGGAACATGGACAGGAATAATGAAAAAATCAATTAAAATTAGAATAATAAATATAATATAATAATAAATATAGAATTGCTACAGCAAACATGTTCTAGAGGATTTGAGGAAAGATTATTTCCAGGCTTGAAGGATCAGGTAAGAAAGACTCTCTAGAGCAGTGGCATTTAAGCTGGTCCCCAAGGGATACGAAGTCCTCAAAGGACAGAGGAGCAGGGAGCATACACCAAACCAGGCAAATATAGTGACCACCACAACATAAAGAAAGTCAGCATGGAAGGGCAATAAAAATCAGATCGGTTATGATGCACAGTGTTGGCACTATGCCATCAAAGTTAAGGCACCCACCCTTCCTTTGAGTTGGTAATCAGCAAAACTAGAAAATTTTGCAGTGACGTGCACATGACAGTCACAGTCATCCTCTTCAGTAAACTTTTGCTGAACTGTTTTCCAGAATTGGATGTGGGAAAGGGAGAGGGAGACATCAAAACAAACTGAATCTAAATTGAAAAATATAAACTTTTAAAAAAATCAAGAAGCAACTTTCTCCTCTGACTACTATTCCTTTTCTCGATAGATAAGCTGCTCTTCTTGTAGCCTTTGTCCAAAAAGTCGAAATGAACACATTGCAAACCATACCTAATTTGTTTCACTTTAGATGGGGCGGCTGCAACCCACAGTCAGTGACAGGATGCCAGAATGTACATGCAGCCCATGTGTTCCTCTTTGGGATAGCAGGAATTATATTAATATCATTAGTCTATCTTTTTAATTATAGTTCTATGATAGATAAAGAAGAAAACTCATACATTAAAAAACGCTTATGTCCTATTGGTCTGAATAGAAGTCAATACCACATATAGTCTACAACTTTAAAATGAGATCTTTGGAAAAAGAAAAAGAAATTTTACACACACATACATATATGTATATGTGTATATACATATGTATGAATGTATGCACATATTTAGACAGAGAAAATTAAATTCATAGCCCTGATGGCTTTGAAACTTTTTTCCACTTCTTTCCTTTCAAAGATGTTTTATTTACTATTCACTGTTCACTTCATCACATTCTCCTCTTCCCTGTTTTAACAAAAGTCTCATTTTTAATGTTTTTAATTACATGAATGAAACTCGCATTTCAATACATTAAAAAAAATCTATGATTTCCCCAATGTGTTTACTCTCTAAATCCATGAAACTCAACCTCACTATGCCTTAGTCCAGAGAGTCTTAATTTTTTTTGTTTCATGGATTCTTTTGACAATATGTTAAAAACCTCTGGACCTCTCCTCATGATGTTTTTAAATGCATGAGACAAAATACATTTGATTTAAAAAAGTAAATTATATGCAAAAACGGTAAACCAAAATATTTTTAAAATAAGTACATAAGGCCCAAATTAAGAACTCCTGTATTAGTGAATAAATTCATAAATTAGTATGACCAAAGGAAAATATTAACTTATAACCAGTCTTCTGGTCCCTGAAAGAATGAAACAATGTCTCTTACTGAGGCCATATTTGAAGTTGGTCTTCATATGCTCTAGGACTTGTGATCTACTGACATTTCCTCTACGAAGCATCAGAGGAGGATTTTAGAATAGAGTCATAAAACTATTGCCGCTCATTCCACCTTAGTGGATCTTGATCTCATTATCACTTGTCAACTCTCTATTTCCTATTCCAGATTGAACTGTTGTGACGCTTATTCTCCCTGGTTTTCCTTCTGCTTACTAACTCCTCGGATATATTTACTGTTTATTATTGATGCCCTATCCTTTAAGAGTATTCCTCAAAAGTCTATCCTTTCTTCTCTATATATGTGTCAACTTCTCTTGACTATGTCTTCACCTCGCATGGATTTGATGATCATCTCTGTCGATGACTTCCAGATTTACATAGCTAGCCCTAATCTTTCTCCTTAGCTTAGTCACTTCCTTGCCAACTACTGGTTAGAAATCTCCGTCTAAATGAAAACAAAACTTATGTTCTTCCCTAATCCCACCGCCTTCAAGTTTCATTATTTCTGTTAAAGATACCATCATTTTTCCCATTCACCCAAGTTGACAATCTTGCAAACATCTTCAATGTTTTGTTCTTCTTCAAATCTAGTCAGTTGCTAAGTTATATCAATTCTACTTTCCCAGTATAACTCACAATCTCACAAAATATCCCATTCTTCATTCCAGTGGCCAAAACCCTCATTCAGGTCCTCAATACCTCTTACATTACTATTACAACAGCCTCCTACCTGAATTCCTAGCTTCTGATCTCTCCTCCTCCACCCAACAAAGGTGAAAAATAATGTTGTATCACCAAAGTAGAGTATAAGTTCCTTGAGGGAAGGGACTATTTTTTTGTTTTATTCTATTTTTGTATCCCCATCACTTAAAACTGCCTTGCATGTTGGAGTCATATAAAATCTTTTTATTGAATGAGAATGAATTGGGTTAGATTAGAAAAGATTTTAAAGATCCTCTAGACTATCTCAATTAATCAACAAGTATTTATAAAGCACTTACCATCAGTTTATACATGAGGAAACTCAGACCAAAAGATGGGAAGTAACTTGCCTATGATCACACCTCTATGGTAGTTAATAGCATACCAGGCACTAGAATTCAGGCTTTCCAATTCTCTGTCCAATATTTGTTTGTTTTTTCCAGAATATAGAAATAATTCATCTAATGTCACTAATTGTATCCATAAAAGTGTGTCGTCAAGCAAAACAGATTTAAAGACAACTTATTCCACAGTCATATTGTTACAAAAGAACAATTTTCCTGGGCAGTCAAATTCAGCCTACAAAGGCTTAAAATAAATCTTTTAAGAGACGTGAGACTTGGATAAGAAATTCTACGTTCTGCATCTGAATTAGTAAAGTCATCCAGGTCAGGCAGTTTGGAGAAGAATTGCTTATCTGTTGTTGGTGCTGTATGTCCTCCCTCCTCAAAGAAGATCATGACATTGGGAAGGTGATGTCATGACTTGCAAGTGACTTGGATTTAAGTGAGGCAGGGCTGTACAAAGTCACCAGCCTCACTCTCTCCTCTGGAGCCATCTGGGTCCAGTGGCAAGATATAGATCAGAACAACTGGAGATGGCCCCCTTGGCGCAGAATAGGCAGTAGCTAGATGACAGGAAGAGGTGAGTACTTGGTGTGCTGCTGATACCACTTGGGAGAAGGAATCAGAGTCACAAAGGAAAAGAAATGCCTTCATTTGGGAGGGGGAAGGGGATCACATCTTCAAAGGTTCTCTGTAACTCAAATATAACTTAGGTTATAGAGAAGAGAAGAAATAGAGTAAGAAGCTCTTGTGAAGAATGAAGATTTTTTTCTAACCCTGGAGCTCTGATTTATCATGGACCAATTTCCAAATGATACAACATACCCGAAACAAAGTCACCACGCATAACACATAATAAGTGGTGATATCTCACAAAAGGCAAAAGGAAATCAGAATGCCAGAATATGGTATGGTGGAAAGAGAACTGGATAGGTAGTCAGAGGTTCTGGATTTGAAGCCAAGCTCCACTAATTAATACATACCTATGTGACTTGGTGGAAACCACTTGTCTAGATTACTGTCTTCTCTTGTAGAAAATGAGGGATTGGACTAGATAATATCTAGGACCCTTCCAGCTCTGTATCAGATATACTACACTGCCTTAGATTCAATGTCTAGATTCAGCTCTCCACATGAAGTAAAATTGGCTAAGAGAACAAGAATATTTTAAAGTGTCCTAGACCTAACACCAATTCACTGAATGAACTGTAAGGCTGGAAAGGTAGTAGCCATTAAATATCCTTTTAGAGATCAAAATTCACACCAAGCTTCTGGCAAGGTCCTTAAAATAGAAGAGATAATCAATGTGAAAAGTGCTTTGAAAAATGAGGAACTCTGTACACATATATTACTATTCCTAGAGTATCCCACCCCACCCCCCTCCAGCCCCAGGCTAACCCTGCTTATGCAGATATCATAGCTCCAAAACAGCAAGCTATATATTTCAAAATGTAGATCATTCCCTACTAACCTTGATTCTCTTTTTTCTGTGCATGCACATGATGAAATCTCTGGTTACAACATATCTGGAATGTGCATGGCCATTCTCAAATTTTAATTTCATTTGGTATTATACTCAAGACTAATGTCCCTCCATACCTCCCAAGAAAAGTATTTTAAAATAGATGTGTTATACTTCAATGAAAACTGTGCAATTGAAAGAAAATGATTCCCTCAAGGAACTGAAAAACCTAATGGCCTTACATTACTAGAAGGGCTAAAATGAGCACAGATGAAACATAGGGGATATTACATAGAATCTCATATCCAGTGATTTGGGGGAAGGGGAGGGGGTGAGCATGGGAAAAAATGGATGATGAAAATTACCACAAACAGGAATGAGAATCCTACCTTATGAAAAAAGTTCTACCAAGATTCTAGAACATATGACATTATAATGTCTAATTTCTCTTTCCAAGCTGAGTGAATTGCAAACGAAAAAGGGGGAATAAGAGTAAATTTAGATTAAGAAATTCTACAAGTTAAGTAAACAAAGTGAATTAAAATTTAAGAAATTGAACTTGCTGTCCTTGGTGTCCTCTTAATGATTTGAGCCGTTAGTCATCCAGGTGAACCTTTTTAAATATGGATAATTTTTGTCTCAACAGTATTCCTTTAATTAACTCTCTGGTCTAATGTGATCCAATTGTTTTGCAAATGGTTATTAACTTCTGCTCCGTTGCATCTACAGTGACCAAGCTGTGCCTCTCCGGTGGTTACCATTCGTACATGAAAAAGCAGAGGAGAGAACTGCTAAGGCAGTATAATAGCAAAGGCAATATAAAAATGGAAATGTCCTTGAAATTATTAACTGGTCAATGCTAATAACTTTTAGAAATGCTGCATAGGTGAATTTTTTTAAACTAGTGATAGGAAAAGAACAAGGCAGCAGGAACACTGGAGCAATCACCCACATTGGCTAAAACTAATTATAGAACTATGTTTAGATAACCAAGGTTATCCAAGCCACTGTTATCAACCTTATCAAAGAGTTCAATACTATAAGTAAAATGCTTTCCTTTTAAGTATATAGGAAATACTTCAAAATGTGCCTGTCTCTTTACTCCAGTGGTAATTATTGTCAGTAATTATTTTACTCAGGACTTGGTTTTTTTGATAATTCATTTTTGACAATTTCTTGATCTTATTTATTAGATGCTGGGGAAAGTCCTGGGGTGGCATGTGGGGTGAAGACTTAGCTCTTCCCACAAAGTGTCAGGCCCTGGAGCCTTCAAAAACAGGAATATCACCACCATCACCCACTTTCACTATAGATGCAGACAGAAAGTGAATGCAACTTTGGCCTACATTCACAGAAGTACAACTTCTAGGAATGAGAAGGTTTTAGTTCAGTTATACCTTCTCAGGTCACATCTGGAGTATTTTTTTCAGTCTTGAACATGAAAGTTTAGGTAAGACATTGAAAATCTGGAGAATATTCAGAGGAGTCAACCAGAATGTTACATAAAGGACTTGGAGTCTGTCTTGAAGGTTTGCTGAAGTATCTAGGGATGTTGAGAAGACATCAGTCTAAGAGAATTGCTGTCTTCAAGTATTTGAAAAGCTATTATGTAGAAGCATGTTGGCCCCAAGGGGTAGAAGAAGGAGCAGGGGGTGGAAATTGCACAGAACCAACTTGTAGGCTTCACAAAAGACAGACTTCCAAATAGTTAAAGCCAGGCAAAGATAGAATGGTGAGTTTTGTCCCTTGCTGGATGTCTTTGATCAACAGTTCAATTATCATTAGTCAGATGTGTTGTAGTTTGGACCCTTTGGAGGCATGGATGGATTAGATGGCCACTAAACTTCCTTCCAACTCTGATCTGAGGAAATTCTCTGAATTCCTTGTGGTCTCCTAGGCCCTACTAATTGACCACAGGAGAAGGGAAGAGGCCACAGATAAATCACTTGCCTTGGTATAAAGTTATTATGTTACCGAAGGCCACAATTCTTTCAGATTCAGTTCTTTCTACCAAGCCATGGACATATACACTTCTATCCAAATTGCAGCTAGATGATGAATACTTAAAGCTACAAGGAAGGAAGTTGCTATGTATAGAAGAAGATGCTTTCATTGTCATACCAATATATTATCTCATTAGTTGCAGGACAATCAGGATTGTGTGTGCATTCATCCTTCATTGCCAAAGAAGGCCATACCATCAGAGAAACGATGACATGACTTGTGCTTGACTTTATTTTGAGTGAGGGAAGGTCGTGCAGGTCACCAGCCTCACTTCTCCTCCAGGGTCATCTGAGTCCAGTGACCAGATATTCATCAGGATGACTGGAGATGACCCAGGATGAGGCAATTGGGGTTAAGTAATTTGCCCAAGATCACACAACTAGTGAGTGTCAAGTGTCTGAGGTGAGATATGAACCCAGGTCGTCCTAACTCCTGCACTGGTGCTCTATCCAGTGCACCACCTAGCTGCCCCACTCATTGCCTTAGACAACACTGAAACATTCAAAAGAAAAGTGACTTTAAAATTTTCAGTCTAGGGGTATATAAGAGTAAAGATCTCACCCCAGCACAGGGCAGAGGATCCTCAAGAGGACACCATTGGGAAGGAGGTTTTGCTTGAAATAGGATGCCAAGCTCAAAACAGAGAGGAATTGATACACTGAGAAAGATCAAAAACAGTTGAATGCAACAACGCAGTGTTTGACAAACCTAGGGAAGAACTCCCTTTGACAAGAATTTCTGGGAAAATTGAAAAGCACCCTAATAGGAATTAGGTTAAAGCCAGCATTTTATATCATAGCCTACAGCTAACTCAAAATACATATATGACCTGAATATTATAAGTGATAACATAAGTCAGAAAAGAACCAAGTTGATATCTGTCACAACTATAGTTAGAACCTTTTTATGTTTTGGACTTCTGTGTTATGGAACAGACTTCACAATCTGATGAAACCTATGACTCCTCAGAACAATGTTTTTAAGTGAAAAAATCAAATACATAGAATTACAAAAGGAACCAATTATGCTAAAATATTTTTTGATAATTCACAGTTCCCTGGTAAATGGGTGAATTCCTAATCAAAGAAGGCATAGAGACAATCTTAAAAAAATGTTAGACAATTTTAATACATGATACAGATAATTTTGATTACATGAAATTGAAATTGTTTTGCATGAACTGAACTAGCATAACTAGGATAAGGGAAACAGCCAGCTAGGAAAAGAATAAACCTTGTAACAAATAACTCTGATAAGGGTCTGATATCTAAGACATATCGATGACTGACAAAAATATGAGAACAAAAATCATTCTCAGTAGATAAATATTCAAAGAATAATAACAATTCTCATAAATAGAAATGCAACAACCATATCCAGCATCGCTCCAAATTACTAATGATAAGAAAGACAAAAAAAACCATCTTTGTGCTTTGACTTCATACATTAAATTGGTAAAAATAACAAAAAAGGAAATAGTCAATTTGTTATTGTTCAGTCATGTCCAACTATTCATGACACTATTTGGAGTTTTCTTGGCAAAGATACTGGAGCAGTTTGTCATTTCCTTCTCCAACTCATTTTACAGACAAGGAACTGAGGCAAACAGGGGTAAGTGACTTTCCTAGGGTCACACAGCCAAGAGTCTGAGGCCATATTTGAACTCAGGAAGATGTTTTTCTGACTCTTCCACCATGAATGCCACAGAAACCACCCTTGGACTTCTCACGTTGGAAGTATAACATCTTAGCCCTTAGCCTCTGCCTCTAGTTGCCTGGTTCCCTCCAGAACCTTCATTTTAGGGAACATACCCAGACCAGCCAGTCTTCATTCTTCTCCAGGCTCTACTACTGTCTCTCTGTACCTTCTTCATTATACCCCTCCCTTCAGATACCTTCATTCCCCCAATTCCTCCCATCCTACTTTTCAGCTTTCCTTTAGGTGTTACCTTACTCCATTAAAATATAAGCTTCTTGAGGTCAGAAACTGGCTTTCTTTCCATTTATATTTTTATTCACAGTATTTAGTACAATTACTACCATACAGTAAACACTTGATAATATAATGACTTGACTTTGCATTGTTGTTGCTATCACATAAACTGTTCACCTGCTTCTGCTCACTTTACTCTGCATCAATCAATAAAAATATTCCCAGTTTTCTTGGAATCTATCCTATTAACCATTGTAAGATACAACATACTAGTATTTAATTAAGTTAAAATAACTTAATTTATTGTGCCATTTCCATAATTAATGGGTACTCACTTTGTTTCTATTTCTTTGCTACAACAAAAAAGTATTGCCATAAATATTTTCATACGTATAAACTTTTCCTCTGTCTTTGACCTTTTGGAGTAATATACTTAATAATGGTATTGCTGGTCAAAGAGCTTGTATGTTCAATATCATTTGGTATATATTTCCAAATTGCTTCCCAGAATGGTTGAACAGATTCTTAGGTCAGACTTTTCTGAGTCTGTCTCCACATCTCCTTCAACAACTGCATTTCTTTCTATTGACATCTTGGCAATCTGATGGGTATAAACTTGAACATTAGAGTAGTTTGAATATACATTTCTCTCATTATTAATTATTGAGCCTTTCTGCAAATTACTAACAAAATCCATCAAAAAAGATGGAAAATGAAATTCTATTCAAAATAACTAACCACAAAACATGAAATATCTCGGATTCTAATGTAGTTTAATGGATTTTGCTTCCAGCATCTGAACTCAGATGTTCTGATAGTGCTGCATCTTTTCCACTGTATTACAGAGATGGCTAAGAAAAGAATTGGAAAACTACAGTGTTTGTGTTGGATGACCACAAAGGCCTCCAGGAAAGAACAATGAAGGGGAGAGAAAAGAAAGATATTGTCCAAGATCTGACCTATAAAGTCATTCAGATTTGTTGTGTGTGAGTTCAAAGCAAAGATTCCACCAGATCAAACAAGAATTAGAAGTCTCAAAAAGAAAAGCATAACAATGGCACAAAGTGGAAGACTTTTATAGACAATTCTATGAAAAGAGCTACCCAAGGAATAAGTAAAAGTCAACTTTCTCATGTGAAATTTCTTAAAAGACAAAACAGGAAGCTATCTATATAAGGGAAAAGAGAGGAATCAAAGAAATGATATGACCACCACCTAGGGTAAATGGAGAAATCATATAATAAGAGAGGAGGTAGAGCTACTAAACCAATTGATTTTTTAAAAATACTGATTTTTTTATCTGGAAAGCACAAAGCAAAGGGGGAAAGAGTTGGGGGCAGTAAGAAGTCAACATTCAGGGTAAGCAAGGACATAGGAAGTGAGTACCCTCGCTGCCCTTGACAAGTTCAATAATCAGGTTCAAAAGTATTCTAGGTAAGAGTGCTGCAAAAATGAGCAACTCTTGAGCCATTATCAGTGATCTCTGAAATATCATGATTAGTAAAACAGCACAAACCTAGAGAAGAAAAGGCAAATGTTGTCTGATTTTAGGTTGAGAAAGGAAGAAAATAGTCTGAAAACTATTGGTGAGGGAGCAAAATCCTAGAATATATCAAAAGAATGGTTAGTTAATACCTAGACAAGGAAGTAGTGATCACTAAAAGCCAGCATGGCTTCATCAAGAATAAATCAAGTCAGATTCAGCTTAGTTTCCTTTCTTAACAGGGTTACTCACCAACTAGATGTGATGAATGCTCAAATTTAGATTTTTAAAAAGCATTTGGAAAAAGTCTCTTAGACTTCTGAGAAAGATGGAAAAATGTCAACTAGGCAATAGCAGATGTATCCAGAACCAAAGGAATGGTCAAACTGAAAGAAAAATCATTAATAGTTTGACAAGCAGATTGCAACTCACTTGAGTTCTGGCCAGAAACTCTGAGGATCTTCCCCTCCCAGACTGATTTTTTTGTGAAGGCAAACTGGACCATTTTTTGCTTCAATCTTACCTACTGAATACGGTGGCATTGCCTCAGACAAAATGGGACCTTCACTTAAAAAGGCCAAAGGTCTCCCACTACATCTGGGGCCATCGCCAGTCATCTTGACCTATGTCTCGCCATTGGACTCAGTTCACTCCGAAAGAGAGAGTGAAGCTGATGGCTTTGCACAGCTCTGCCTCACTTAAATAAAATTCACTCACAAGTCAATATATCACACTCCTGATAATGTCAGTTCTCCTCTTCAAGACCGAAGGAAGTACAACAACATTTGGCTGACTGACTAGCTAATAGAGTGGAGCAGTGTTGTCAAACACAAATAAAAACAGGTGCCACTAAAATGTACATAAAAATCCCTGCTGCTACATGTTGACTTGAAAAGCCACACTGACTTAGAAAATAGTATATATGTTCTATTGTATTTTTATTTGTTTTGTTAAATATTTCTTATGCTCAATAGGAAAGTATATTATGCTCAATAGGAAAGTATATGTCGAACCTATACAGAATTATATGCTGTCATGGGGAGGGAGGGGGTAGGGGGGGAAGGTGTGGGGGTATAAAATCTTAATTTTAAGGAAGTGATTGTAGAACATTTATAAATAAATAAAATAAAAATGAAAAAAAAATAAAATAAAATAAATATTTCCTAGATATCACTTGTTGTGTTGAAGACCACTGTGAAAGTTTTTGACACCTCTGGGCTAGAACATAGGGTTTCATAGAAATACCCCCAAAGTTTTACATTTGAGTTCAAAAATATTTTCACAAGTGAAAAATGTGAGAGGCTTATCAAGATAAGTCATCTGCAAAAGATCCGGGGAGGTCCTTGTGGACAGAAAGTTCATAATGAGTCAACAATGTGATAGAGCAGCTAAAAAAAAAAAAGGCAATCTAAACATAATCTGAATTAGGAAAGATATAGTGACTAGGCCTGGGGAGCTGATAATCTTACTGTCCTCTGCTGTGGTCACACCACATCTTAAGTATTATATTCAGTTTAGTTCTTTATTAGGAAGAAAAGAGATAACTGGAGACTTTCCAAAGGAGATCTTTCCCTATGAAGATAGGTAGAAGTAAAAAGGGAAGTTTGAGTTGAAGAAGAAATCACTGAAGGAGGACATGATAGCTATCTTTAGGTACTTGGAAGTCTAACATATGAAAGAGAAACTAGACTTGGTCTGTTTAGCCCCAGAGAGCAGAACTGCTCGCATTTGGTAGGAGTTTCAGAGAAACCGGATATAAGGAAAGATTTCTTAAAGATTAATCAAGAAGTTAGTTAACAAATATGTATTAAGTATAAATTGATATCCCAGGCACTGGGCTAAATTCTAGGGAACAAAGAAAAGCAAAAATATTCTCTGCTCTCAAGGTGTTCATGTTCTTATGGAAGAGACTATATGCAAAAAAAAAGTATACATACAAAATCCATAAATGAAAATCAATCTGAAGAAGAAAAAATGGATTCATTCTGTATCTGTTGCTCTGCCTGGTTTCAGCTCCAACGAGAAAGATGCCCTTCATGGACATAGTTCATCACCTCTGCTCTAGTCACCATGCTGCTAGCTCAAACCTTAAATGACCCAACCTCCATTAGCTTCTTCTCCCCTCTGATTGGAGGGCTGGAGAGTGAAGTACCAAAATTCTCCCAATGTCTTCCTTAATAGAGGGAAAAATCTGGACTTTTGGACTCCCTCCACTCTGTATCCTACTGTCCTACCTGACTGCAACTCCACAGAATAGATACCCCAGCTCTGGGGACAAGATGTTCCTCTCACCAGGTACTCCCTATTGATTCTCTCACCCCACTTTTCTGTGCCATTTGGTTGTTGTCTCCCCCCATTAGACCATAAGCTCCTTGAGGATAGGAACTGTTTTCCTTTTTTATTAATTGTATCCCTAGCACTTAACACATAGTCTGGCCCATAGTAGGCACTTAATAACTTTACTGGATCAGATTGGATTGAGTTGGATTGGATTAGGTTGAATTAGATTGGATTGGATTGGGTTGGGTTGGATTAGATTGGATTGGATTGGATTGGGTTGGATTAGATTGGATTGGGTTGGGTTGGATTAAATTGGATTGGGTTGGGTTGGATTAGATTGGATTGGATTGAATTGGGTTGGGTTGCCCTAGGAGATAATTATCAAAGGTTGTACAAGATCTTTGAACTTACTTCTGACTCTGTAAGTCTATGATTCTGCGGGAGGTTTTTGAGAGTAGCATGATTCCCTAGCCCTCTTCAATCCACTATATTTATATTGTTATAGATCCAGAAGCTAGGATAAGTTAGGTGGCATAGTGGATACAGTACTGGGTCTGAAGTCAGGAAGGCTCATCTTCCAGAGTTCAAATCCAACCTCAGACACTTAGTAACTGTGTGATCCTGAGCAAGTCTCTTACCTTTGTTTACTCATCTGTTTCCTCATCTGTAAAATGAGCTAGAGAAAGAAATGGCAAACCACTCCACTATCTTTGTCAAGAAAACCCCAAATGGGGTCACAAAGAGTCAGACATGACTGTAAACAACAACATAGAACCAGAAAGTGAGAGTTATAGGAACGCTTTTTCTGCAAGCATACTTTTCTGAAAGTTTAAGATTGATTTATGGTAATCAGGTATCTATTAAGTTACTCATGTTCCACTACCATCTCCAAAAAAATACTTCAAACATTTGCATATAATAGGATACTATATATCCTATATATATTAATATCCAAGTAGAATGCAATATATTTAGACTAATGCTTTCCCCTCTTCTATGGCCTTGTGCATATTATACCATACTTCCGGGTATAATTGATCACTGGTAAAATTTTAGGACAACCAAATGAGTGGTCTCTATTGACCTGTCTCCAGCACTGAGCCCTGTCCTATTCATGGAGCAGAGAACTGCCAGAAAACACCAAGGCAAGGAACTCCTATTATGTTATTTTTTTCCAGAAAATTATACTCTCCTCTAGAAAATACCAACTGAGTTTCCTCAAATATACTACTCCAGAATCACTGAAGGTCTTGTTTATCTGGCTAATAATTAGGGGGAGAACATCTTCCTAACTCTGTCTCTCCAGAGCCACAGGCAGCCTCATCAGAAATCAGCAGGATGCAGAGATGAGTTGGCCCAGGTGCAGCTCTTGCCTCACTTTGTCTCAGAAAGAGAATGTTCATCTCCAATTATTTTTTTGGAAATTACAATCCTAGCCTATTCTAATAGAGAACATCTAGGTACCTCCCTTGTCCTTTAACATTTATTATGCTGTCTGATCTTTACACACACCCCCATGATACAGAGAAAACAAATATGATTCTCCCAGTCTTGAAACTGAGAAGCTGAAGTTAGGTAGTGTTCAGTGTCACATACAAATCTAATGCAGGGTAGGGTTCAGATGAGTCTGATCAGTAGAATGTGATATTGGGGAGGGGAGCATTAAAGTTTAGGGTGTTAAATGCCTGTCCTTATGGAGAGTATAGACATGCCTACATATCTCATTAAGAAGATTAAGTCCATCTCCTGAGCCAGGAAACCTGCATATCTCATTGAAAATGGCTGATTGAGTCTTAATGTCAATGATGGCTTCTTGGTTCAGGTTATAATTAATTAGAGACAGCCCTTTAACTTGGTCTGTTCGAGGATATAGGGTTTGCTTAACTGGAAAAGGAAGAACCACAGTAGACTGAAGAGTAGACCTGAATCCAAAAAATACTCTTCATCCTATACGTAACCTCTCCAGCAGCACCATCCTGGGAGCCACTAATAGCAGCCTTGGAGGAAGGAGCACAGACAGAAGCATGTCAGTGTTACTTGCTTGTTCTCTAAGCCATTTGGCCCAAGAGATGGCAGCTAGTCACTGAATCGTTGTTCTCATCATTTGGGGGCATATTAAAGAGAATTTGTCAGTGGATTATTATTAATTATTATTTGGGTATGTTTGCTTACTTGTAGAGTTAGGATCAGGCCCAATTAAATCTCTGGGAGTTACAAAGAGCAAGCCTGACCCAAGGAGTTTTCCTTAAATGGATATGGTCCTTTGTTTTTTCCTTGGACCACCAATCCATGAGGAGATAGTAACATAAAATGGTTATATTACTTAAAGTCCCTCAGTTGTCTAAGTGCTTTAACTTTGCTTACTACATTCCCTTGTGGTACTGAGGAGTAAACAGGGAAGAGAGAATTGGTAAGGCAATAAAGGCATTGTCTAGACTCTATTTCTTATGCAGCATGTTCTTGGATTCCAGCCCTTTCCCTCCATGGGCATATTTAAAAGTCCTGATATTTAACTCTCCCTTCCTTCTCCCACAAAGTAGAAACATACTACTGTCACTTTTATGCTCTTCAAAAACCCAACAAATTCACAAAGTAGAATCAAATGTGTGTGTCATCTTTCTCCTGAGATTTAGAACAATAATTCCCAAAATGTGATCTGGGGACCTCCATGAGGGGCCTTGAGCCCATTCACAAGGTCAAAATTATTTTCATAATAGTACCAAGATGTTTTAATTTCTATTTTTATGTTAATAAAATATTATATCGATAAATAAATAAACAAATTTATATCAATAAATATAATGCACAAAAAAAAAACCCTTTGGAGGGTCCTGTAATGGTACCATTCATTAATAGGTCCGTGTGACCTGCTTAAGTCACATGGAAGCCTAAGTCACTTGAGGCTGAGTCACATGGAGCCTGTGGTGGGAGAAGTATGCTGAAGGAGTGGAGCAGGAAGGGTGGAACAGGAAGAGACTGAGCTAGAGCAGAACTGAGAAGAAGTGAGTCAGAGGGCAGTCAGAGCTAGGATGAATGCAGGCATCTGGCTAGTATGAGTGAAAGGGCTCGTTTGCAATTTTGTTTAAGAGAGGCTGCTTGTGATTCGTTTAATGGAGCTGATTTGTGGGAAGCCTAGCAGCGTGAAGGCTTGAGGATGGTGCTGTTCCCTGCATTGTTATTGTGTATAGATTTTTGTTACTATGATGGATTTGGCTTTCTGGTGTCTGAATAAATGTTGTAGTTCTATCTTCCATATGGAGAGTCTGTTGTATTTCATGATTCAGAACTGTGCTGGGATATTCATGGCCACCAGAGGTGCCTTGAATATCACGTTAGCACTAGAGGTCCTCAGTCATTTTTAATAGTGCAAAAGGATGTTGAGAATAAAAAAAGTGTGATGCTGGTTTAGAATTTAAGTTCTTAGAGAACTAAGGTATTTTATATAGTGCCTTAGACATTAAAGAATCTTCAAAAATAATGAGTGCACATCTAAGGACACAGAAGATATATATTCTTTAGAATGTCAAATTGCTTTACTTATAAGCAAGTATTTGTTACAAGAGCTTTGTTTTCCTTTCTTTTTCAAAGGTGGATGGGGGAAAGTAGGAGGGGAGGAAAACACATATTTTTCATTAAAAAGTTAATTTTTTTTAAAAAGGAGCAACTTGCACATTTGGAAAAGGGGCTAGTATATCCACACCTGAGATTTCACCAGTATGAAAAAGATTGATAATTCATCTAATTTAATAGTCTTAGAAAGTTGAGTGGTGCAATGGGGGGAACTGAGGGTTTAAGTGATTTACCCAAGGTCCCCACAACTAGCATGTGTCAGAATTAGGACTTGAATCCAGGTCTTCATGACTCCAAGGCTAGCTCTCTCTTCATCAGCCCCCACAAACTCTACTTGTACACAGCAACCACTTAATAAGTATATGTTAGATTGAACTGATTGTGTGAAGGAGAGAAAAAACTCAATTATTAGAACTAAGACCATATTATATCCTTTTTTAAGATGGATATACCTGCTTTCCCCCATGAATTATTGTTTTCCTTTTTCTATGTGAAAGAACTATTGCTAACCCACTGAGTCTCTGCATTAGGCCTTGCTTTGTCTCTTCTCTCTTTTTGTCACAGCTGGAATTAAAACAGATGGAGTTATTGAACGTGGAAAGGGAGATAAAATTAACACAGGTAATGAGCAGTAGTTTTACTGATGAAGGAGGAATTTTAGACCATTTGGAAAAATTCCAGAACCTTAAGATGGGAAATAAGATTAATCAAAACCTAGTTTGGAAGCAAGGGAGAGATGTTACAATTATTTAAGATTTACTAAGCATCAGAAGCATATGAGACAGCACAGGACAAGGGGGAAGACTTGGTCATTGACCTCTGCAACTCCATTATGTAGTACAAGAAAAAGGCTACTATAAGTTGCGAACCAGAGCATATTTTAAATAGTGCATACTGACATTTCATAAAAGGCCTTCCATTAAAAGGAGTTCACTGACAACCTAGAGGCTCTGTTTATCCTCTTGTAAAGTACTAGGGGCTCCTAACCCTGGTACCACATCCAAAGTAGGCAAAGAATTAGTTTTCATGATCTATTCAGTTCTTAACAGTTCACTCAAGTTAGAAAGGCAAAATCAATTCAATTCAGCCAGCATTTATTAACCGCCTCCTACATGCAAAGCATCAAGCTAGGCATTGAGAGAAATACAAAGTTTAGATAAGGCAGCATTCCGGACCTCATGGAGCTTTCTGGTCTTGAAGCATGTATTTGGGATATATGCTCCTATTCTTGTAGTATTTACAAAAATCTATTGGAGCTTATATTTCTTTTTTTCTTCCAGGGTACTAATAGTGCAAGGGAAATTCATCCTTGGCTATGCCCAATTATCCCTCTCTCTTGGATGTTCAGGGAACAGCCTGAAGTAAGTTGAGTGATCCTGTCCAGTGGGACTTGTGGGACAACTGGGAGGAAAGTGGGGTCCTTTACTAACCATTTAAGTTCCTGGGAAGTTTTCATGTGGACAGGAAACATACTGACCAGATGCTATGGAAAACAGGAGGTGAAACTGTTTCATTGACAAAAACCAGTTTGGAGCTAAAAAGGGAGAGATGTTTCTGACTCATGCATGACTTTTTGTGTTAGGTCAGGATTTGGCAGGATTACCATTACAAGAGAAGGTGTCAGAGTGAAGACTTATGGGAACAGCAAGGAATAGGAGATGCAGCAATAGGGATAGATGACAACTGTCTTCAGGGAAACTACATAGCACATAATACTACTATCTATATTACTACCAATAGCATACCCATAGTACAACCACTTACTACCACATAGTAGGTAATATATACTCAGGAACTCTACTACAACAAGCAATACCTCTGAGGAATGCAGATTGTAAGTAAGTGAATCTGTATAGTTCTCTGGTTTCTCTTGGTACATGTCAATGGTCTCCATGACCTCTGATATGAATTCTATTTCATAGGATCATAATGTCATAAATATACAGCTGGAAAGAACCTTAAAGACATGTAGTCCAACTGCCTCCTTTTATAGATGAAGAAACTGATACCCTGAGAGACTGAGTCAGCAAAGCAGAACAGATTCAAACACAAGTCCATGAACTCCAAATCCAGACAATTTTTCTACTAATAAACTTTTTCTTCCTGGAGCTTTGTGAATTATGATCTTATAAGGAAAGATGGTAACAATATGTTGGCTGATATTATAAAATGAAGTTCACAGATTTGGGGAGGGGGAAGAAACAAGCTAGAAAGTAGAGAAATCTTCCAAAAAAATGCACCAGATATTTCATATCACAGAAGAGTCTGACACAAGGAATTTTGAGTTTTTTAACTGGCACTGTAATTTCATTGATGAACTCCAAGTGAGGAAACTTTCTAAAATATATAAACATATACACATGTACATATATATGTATATATAGACATATGTACAAATATATGTATAGTGTATATATAGCATGTGTTTATATATACATGTACATGTACATATATACACATAAAGACTATATAATTTATATTCTTAGAGCTATTGTGATTACACTAATAACTTTTCATCTAATATAGCCTGAACTTGACAGTCATGATTTTACCATACAAGCACCTAAATGGTACAGTAGGTTGAGTATTGGATCTGGAGTCAGGAGGACCTGAGTTCAAATGTGACCACAGATACTTACTAACTGTACAACTCTGGACACATTACTTAACATCTGTCTGTCTCTGTGTCCTCATCTGCAAAATAAGCATAATAAAAGCAATGAATTGTTGTAATTGTTTCTGTTTTCTCTCCACTAAAATTAGAGCTAATGGTGTGACTGACTAAATCTCCAAAGAAAAAGAACACCATGAGGTGAGGGTGGTGAATGGAGAAAAGATCACATCCTAAATCACCCTCTATGGTGGAGATAGGAAAGACCTTGGAAAGATTCTACTCTGCCCCATTTCATAGGGAGGAAGAAGCAGAAAGGATAAGTGCCAGGGGCCAGTTCTGCCCTCCACAGTCACACCTGGTCACATGTTCCATATGTGTTAGGGGAGAAACTTGAAACCAGATCAACAAATGTTTACATACTTGCTTCCTTCCTTCTCTCCTCCCTCCTTCCCTCCCTTCCTTCCTTCTTTGAGGCATTCCATGTTCCAGGCAAATGGCCCATTTGCTATCCCAAACTCAATATTTGATCCATTGTTTCCATTCAAAGGCTATGTGCCCTGTGCCTAGAATTTATTCCCTCCTTACTTTGCCTAATAGAATTTGTTTTTCTTCAGAACTCAAGGAAACTGATCTGTCCAGGTCTTCAAATAATCTGTTAACCGCTAGACTAATGTGTTTTTTTTTTCCCTTCAGGTCTCCTTACATTCAGGTTATCCTTTTTAAGACAGTCTACATCTTGCCAACACTACCTACAATCTAGTGCCCACCACTGAATAAAATACTCTGGATGCAGTCTGCCCAGGAAAGCCTTCAAAAAAGAACCATCACCTTCTTACTCTTTTAAAACTCTGATTCTCTGAATAACAAGGGTTTTTTTAGCTCACATTGTGGAGTATGTAATGCATTGATACCTCCAGAATTATTTTATACAAATGAACTGGGACCCAACCATGCTCATACAGCCTGTAATTTTGTAGTCAATTAGTTGAACCTAAACATACATTAAATTATTAATTATATATTATATAAATATATAATATTTATATGTTTATATAATATATCTTAATTATGTATTATAAATATATAATTATATTATATAAAATATATCTAATTATATATTATAAATATAATATATACAGCTATAAAATATGACTAATAATGAGTTATTAAACATGAAATTATTAGATTCCATTTTCTCAAATTCAACCCATCATTCTAGTTTACTGACATCTCTCTGGATCCTGGCCAAAGTGTTACGTTGAATATAATATTAGTGGGATATATGTTATATGTATGTATATATATATACACATATATGAATAACATCATAAAATTAATAAATTCACCTTCTATGGCTTCATTCAAGTTAACAATAAAATTATTGAGTAAGACATAGCTACAGACAAATCCTTAGAGAAATCCCCTAGACGACTGACACTGGGCAGTAGCAGTGGGTTTTCCACCTCTGTAAGTTACTACCCAGATATTTCTGTCTCCACCCCAAATGTCTTTTCTAGCCTGAACATGCAGGCCCCTTGTCAGATTGGTCAGTTCCTGTCCAGAACTTCTATTTGAGGCAGTGTCTGTAGCAACAACATTCACTTCTCTCCAATCTCCATTTGGGACTCTCCAGATTTTTTAACACTCCCTCCCTTCACTTTGCTTTTCAACTCCCTTTTATGTATTGTCTTTCCTCACTAGAAAAAAAGCTGACAGTCTGGACTACATTTGTTTTTGCTCATGTTTTATACCACCAGTGCCTAGCATATATAAGCATTTTAATAAATGATTTATCCATTCATAATTCAACTAATTCCAAATCTATCCAGCTTTAGTATCATCTGTCTCACATTTCTCCATATAGTCTAGAGAAGCAGTATGCTTTGCTCAAATCCAAGTATGCTATGGAGAGTGTGTCAGCTGCAAAGGACTGCTTTGACAATCAAATGAGATGGTTCATGCAAGCCTTTTGAAAAGCTTGAAGTGCCATATGACATCAGCTATCATTATAAAAATTATTAATACAGCATCCTCCAACATAAAAAAAGTAAAAAGTCAAAAATGGAAATGAGATGAGGTTGGTCTGATCAATTCTTGATGAAGCTATGCAAGTGTTTAATGATTATTAACCTCTCTTTCTAAATGTTCACATGCCAATGCTTTTAATACTTTTTCTAGCTTCCCAGATTAGACTCTAGGATCTAGAGTCTTAGATCCTGGATCTAGATTCTAGATTCCCTAGTCAGGAATACTAGTTAAGTTCACTGGCCTATTTGAAAACCTCATTCTTTTTTCCTTTTTCAAAACATCAGGATGTCATCTGCCTTTCTGCAGTCCTAAAGCACCTCTCCTATTTTCTAACGTTTTTCCAAATTAGCAATCTCCTCAGCCAGTAGTTTCAGTAACCTAATGTGTAGTTATTCCAGACTTGGTTATCTGAACTCATCAAAGGTGCTCTCTTGCTATCTCTTCATTTGTGTACCTTTTCAATTTCTTATTAGTCATTTCTGTTCTCTTTCCCACTCTAAAGATCATTCTCCTTGGAAGAAAAAACAGAAGCAAAATAAGAGTTGAGTAGCTCAGTTTTCTCTCCTTCTACTTTGGCCATCTCTCTCTCCACAGTAAACACTGGTTGTATCCCTTCTGTGATCCTCTCTTTCTCCAAACAGAGCCAAAAAGTCCTTTTTTATTCTCTTTAACTTCCATCATCACTAACTTCAGCACAGTGGACATTCGTATTACTGACACTCTATTTGGAGTATGGGACTGCTCTGTGGGTCAGCAAACATTTACCAATGGCTTCTTATGTGCCAATCACTATGCTAAGCACTGGAGATACAAAGAAAAGCATGAACAGTCAGGGAGTTCACATTCTAATTCTGTTGCATGTAATTCATCCTTAATTACCTGCCTTTCATCTTATTTCTTATTAAAATACAAATTGGTGGAAGAATCTTTTCTATATCCACATTGGTCTATTTAGGCAGCTCTCTTTTTCTTTCTCTTTAATACTGTTTCTATTTTTATCTTCACAGTTTCATTTTTTTTTAGAATTTCTCATCCTTCTTGAAATGATTTCCTCCATAGAATTTTAGGCCAAGGGGCCATAACTAATCTTTCTCAGCATATTACTGTATTTTTTATGGCTTCATTAGGAAGGAAATAAAAATGAACTTTCTTTCAATCATGAAGCAAAGCAATGATCTTTTCCAGGGTCCATTTGTGAAGTATGCCTGTAACTTAAAACTCAGTACCATTGGTTCTGTCCTTTACTTTAAGTGTATCACAACAGAGACCAAGGTACAGCTAATAAAAATGACAATTAAAGGAAATATTTTCTCTAAAATCAACTTCTTAAGGTTGGCTAAATTAGATCAGAATTGAGCTGTTCTCAGAGTTCAAAAGGAAAATTTTCTATTACATTACCTAACATACATGAGGAAATTATGACAAAATTAAAAACATGTATCATCAGCTTGCAAAACGCACAGGCATCATACTACTTTACAAATACAAGAGAATATATGTTTTAGAGATACTACAGAAGAAAAAATCATTAATCTTTAGTCTTCTTTTTTATTTACCATGTGTTCAGGTAGAAAGAATACACTGTGTCCATCATTCTATACTCTAAATCTCTGAGGATCACCTACCCCTCATTGGTTTCCTGAAAATATCTTTTATAACATATTTTGCTCCAAATGTCCAGATTCAACATTTCCCAAAGTAACAACTGAAGTAAAGATGGTAGAAACTCATTGCTTATATTTTTAAATGACTCAGAAGTAATTCATTTAGAAGGTTTAGAAAGTGGAGAAGGAAAATAAATGTGATTCCAACCCACATTGTGGGAAGCAGATCTATTGTGACTGCTGAGAGCTAAATTTGGTAAACAGTGGGAGAATGTCATAAAATTTAACCTAGTCTTAATTGGTTCAGTAATCTGGGATATCAGACTGTATCCCAGTGAGGAACAGATAGAAATAAAGCTTTGGATTAAACGTAGTCAATGTTCCCTTAAAGGTTCTTTTCCAACAAGGTGTCTCCTGTGTTAGGTTGTATAATGGATAAATTGCTGAGTCTGGAATGATGAAGACTTGAATTTAAATCCAGACTCAGACACTTACCAGTTGTGTGACCCTGGGCAATTCATATAACCTCTATTTGTTTCAATCTCCTCAGCTGCCAAAGAGGAATAATACAAGCACCTACTTCCCAGAGTTATTGTAAGATTCAAATGAGATAATATTTGGAACCTGCTTAGCACAGTACCTAGTACATGGTAGAAGATTAATAAATGCTTGTTCCTTCCCTCTCTCCCACATATATTTCAAAAATTACACATTATTCCTTGAAATGTGTAACAACAGTGATAATGTTACCTAAGACTTTATTCTAAGACCCTCATTACTATCAAACAAGGCATAAAATATAGAAACACCAAAAGTATTTGCCATTGTCAAAGAAGATGTCCAGTAGAGAGTACAAATTGCACTATGTACAAGGCACATTATGAATGAGATATTTTTGAATGACACTATACTGACTATTATCAAGCCCCAGAGTATTCCAGAGACTCCTAAATGAGTTCTATAACCACCCAAAAAGGTCCAACCTCACTATCCAAAAAGTATATAGAATGTGTAAAGAATGCCTTTAATCTAAATAATAACATGAGAATGAGAGGAAATACCTTTGGAAATTACACAGTTCTTTTTATGATTTCAAGATGCTCCTTGAAATCAAACAATCAGTCCACAAACATATAGTAAGCACCTACTATGTGCTAGGCAGTAAGGATGTAGATGCACATACACACAAAAGAGTAGTACCTATCCTCAAGGATTTTATGTTCTATCAGAGGCACTAGGTAGCACAATGGATAGGCCTAAAATCAGAATGTCTTGTTTTCAACTCCAACCTCCAACACTTACCAGCTATGTGACCCTGGGTAAGTCACTTAACCTCTGTTTCAGTTTCTTCTAGTGTAAAATTGGGACAATAACAGCACCTAACTCCCAAGAATGATATGGGGATCAAATGAGATTATATTTGTAAAGTGCTTAGCACAGTAACTGACAAATAGTAGGTGTTTAATGTTGGAGGGAGGAGTATAGAATACAGTATATACATGTACTAAAATATAAAAGTAAATGCAAGGTATTTTTTCTGGGGAGATACTAACAGTTGAAGGGATCAGGAAAGGCCTTATCTAGGAGACCTGTGAAACCAAGGTCTATCTTTCTATCACAAATGGTCTTCTAGTGCTATTATAGGATAGAAAGCTATGAAATTCTATAAATTCTGAAGAGCTGAAATCGAGAATCCTCCAAAAAGACAATGGATAGATGCTTAGTAGGTGTGAGCAAGAATCAATACACAAAGAAGAAACAATATGAAGTATATCATCAAAGAAATGGGAAAAGAAGTTGATTGTTGATGTTGTTCTCAAGAAGTGTGTGTGTGTGTGTGTGTGTCTATCAAAACTTAATTAAAAAAAAAGTTTGTGCATATGACTAAAAGCAGTACACGGTGATCCAGTGGACCTGTGATCCATCCATGTGGGTATTTCTTCTAATAATGCTATCCATCTAAGTCATGTTGAAGAGTTCATGTTATGTCCATTATCCTGTATAGCATAGATCCTTGGACCTTAGAGGTGTTCATTGGTTATTGAATTATTTAACAGAATTTTGTTGACTTCATGCATAGTGTACGTGGGAGTAGAGCCATAGAGGAGCCTCTTGCCAGCTACCTATAATGTTAATGTAAAGTTAACAGTGAGTGAGGGGAAGAATTAAAGATCTTTCCCACCCTTAATAGGCCTCAATACCTTTTGTTAATTTCTCTTGAGGCACTGAGTCAGAGGGTTGTCCTCTGGCTCTGAGAAGTATATAAATACTCTGATGTGAGATTTTACTTTGGGGCTTACACATTGGAAGTGTTTGTTTGGCCAGATGAGACTCTAAGGAGCCTCCCAGCTTTGAAAACCCAGATATTGGTGCTTTTCTCTCTGGTAAGTATGTAGACATGTAATGGTCAGACAGTTGGATCTGTCTGTTGATCTGTAATATACATATTGCTTATGGTCAGACAATTGGAAGCCCTGTCTGTTGGTCTTTCTGTTTGTAATTTCTGCTTGCAGTTTCTATTTGTATGTTCCCTGAAGTTAGGGTGCTGACTTGTTCCCCTGAATTAAGTAAATGCTATATGTACTTGATTAAAGTAGATTGTTGGCTCCTCTAAAGTTGCTTTCCTATTAGAAAAGTCAGTCTAAGAACCTATATAGAAGGCCTTCCTGTGTATGTCGAGGCCTTTGCTGTTATATTACACTTAAAGGCTGTTTTCTGGACCCTCCTTGCTTAAGAGTGATTATCAATAGTAACTGTTGCTCTTTCCCTCCCAGCTTGATTTAGTTGTTTTTTTTCTTTTGCTTGTTAAAGGGGCTATCCCCTGACTACTTCTTAAAGAGGCCTATTCACTGAATGAGTGTTACCTCACCCTAAGTGAGTACCAAATATGACTTGGTCTAAAGGGGCCAAGGTCTCCCATTGTTTCCTGGGCCCTCTCCAGTCATCCAGATGAATATCTGGTCACTGGATCCTGATGGTTCCAGAAAGAGAAGTGAGGCTGGTGACCTTGCACAGCCCTCCCTCACTCAAAACAAAGTCAAGTACAAGTCATGTCATCATTTCTCTGATGTCATGGTCTTCTTCAAAAATGAAGGACGAACACAACAACAATCCTAGGGCTAATCCCAAATGACTCAGCCATGGAACACCACACTTGCCAACTCAAAATATCAAATCCTATTTTTTTTATCTCAAAAGGGCAGTGATTTTTTTAAAAAATTAAGCTATGAATCCTGCTTCTGATTTCATTTAGAGATAACACTCATATTTTTACCTCAGAGAGTTGTCATAAACAAAAGCATAACTAGTTAGCAAGTTTCCAGAAATAAATGCTTTCCCTGAATCCATTTCTAATTCATGTCCTTTCCTTCCTCCTCCATCTTCACTCCAATCTGACCAGTTTTAATCCTGGCATATGCACATTTTTCTACTCTATCTCTCCCTTCCACTTTCTCCTTCCAACCAGATTCACCATGGAGCTTCATTGGTAGGGAACAAATTTGGGGGCTACACAGTACACTTCATACAGGATTCTTAGCAACATTGAGTGGCTTGGCCCATCCTACGGACACAACTTCAGCAACTGTGGGATTGCCCCATCCTAGTTACAAAACTTCATGAGGAAGAAAAGAAACTACACAAGGGTGACCTAGGATCTGTGAACTTACTTCTAAAATATTTTTATAACTATATTTCAATATAATTGATTTCCTTTCTAATGTGATATTTTTATTTTATATATTTAAAAACATTATTCCAAAAAGGCGTCCATAGGTTTCACTCAGCTGTTGGAGAGGTGGTACAGGAAGTAGAGGGTATTAGATATTGAATCAGAAAAACCCAAGTTCAAATCTCAGATACTTACTTGCTATGGGAACCTGGGCAACTTCTATCTTTCTCAGTTTACTCAACTATAAAATGGGTATCATAAGAGCCTTGCTTCTCAGGGTAGTTGTTAGAAACACAAGCGGTAATATTTGAAAAACACTTTGAAAACTTTTAAGTAAAATATTATTACATTTACTATTACCATGGTCCATGATAGAAAAAAGTTAAGAACCATTGATTTAAATGTTGAATCTGTTCTAGCAATAATTACAAGTGCACATTTCTTTCCTGGGGAACGTGAGCCCTTACTGCTAACCAACACGACAGGCTTTCTCACTGCTAGATTTTTTCTTATTTTTTTGTCATTTTTGCTCATAAAAGAATTCCTATTTTATGTCATTGTGTATGAAATACAGTGATCTCTCATTCATAAGATCAAATAAAGGCTTTTTAAAGACACGTGAGGAAGAATTATTGCTTTTTCATCTTTCATGACTAAATTTGAATATTTATTAAAACAGCACCCATACAGGTCAAGCCAATGTCAGTGTTTGCTGCCTCTGCTCCTTGATCAACATGTCATACATACACTTGTGGCTACTGCAAGCTGCTTGCCTTCCTGTCATCCCGATATTCTGTCAAGTTCCTGTCAGTGGCTGCACTTGCCTGGGTATCCTGGTGTAGTGTTATATTGTTTCAAGCTGTTTTTCAGTGTGTCCTTGCCATGCTTTCTCCTGATCTCTCTATGAGCATCTACCCTCTTTGAGCTCATCATTCAAATGATCAGCCCCACCCAGACATTTAATTTGAGGCACTTGGCTAACCCAGGTAGGAAAATGGGAATGTTCCAAAGCACTAGAAGCTTTGGAAATGTATGGCCCTGTTGGAGTTATAGTTTCTAATACAAAGAGTCAAACCTCTACAGCATGAATTTCAAAGTGACTCTTGTCTCAACAAATATATACATGGATAGAACAGTCTTTTTGAAAAGAAAGAAAAATTTAGAAAGGAGTAGAGGGCAATTGGGCAGCTAGGAGGTACAATGGCTGAAGCACTGGGCGTGGAGTCAGGAAGACCTGAGTTCAAATTTTACCTCAGACACTTACTAACTGTGTGACTCTGGGCAAGTCACTTAACCCTGCTTGCCTCAATTTCCTTATCTGTAAAATGAGTTGGAGAAGAAAATGGCAAACCACTCCAGTATCTTCGCCAAGAAAACCCCAAATAGTGTCACAGAGTCTGACATGATTGACACAACTGAGCAACAACAGCAAAGGTATGAATAGAAAAGCCCTATAAATTTAAAACCAACACTTAGTTTTTGAGGTTCAGGGCATATCTTTCTACTTTCAAAACATAATCTGGTCGAGATGGTCATAAAATAACAAAATCCTAGAACTGGCGAAGATATCTGGTCTAGAGAAATAATTTTTTCAACAACATATCCAACAAGTAGTCACGCACTGTATTCCTCAAGGTCATTTAGTCAACTTGAGGAACCCTATTTCCTTGTGCCCCTCCAGGTGCTATGAACCTTGGGGCTGAGCTAATTCTATAGCTACTCTAGAATTACCTGGTAAGGTATGTAGTGTTGCTTATCTCGCTCTATTCTTTCATTTCATGATATTATTTGCTCTCATGAGTTAAATTCTCATCTCCAGTCACATGAGTTCCAAATATTTGTGCATCTGTATATATGTATATGTGTGTATGCATGCATGCATGTATTCAGCCTTAATTTCTTTTCAATTCTATAGCACCAAATGCCCACTGGGCATTTATAGGCATCTCAAACTCCTCACATCCAAAACAGAACTTACCCTCTTCTGTTACAGAGGTTATTGCCACCTGTCCCACCATACCAATTCTACTCTTCTTGAGATTTTCCCTGTTTTCTTGAGGATACTACCATATTTTCAGTCACCCACGTTCACCCAGGTGGCATCCTCAAAACCTCATTCTCCCTTATCCAACGTATCCAGTCAGTTCTCAGATATTAACATGACTATCTCCACAACATCTTTCACATGTCCTCTAATCTTCTTTCATCATAGCTACCACTCTGATTCAAGCCTTTATTACCCTATTACAAAATACTACGAATTGGTCGCCCTTCCTAAAATCTCTCACCACTCCAATCCTTCCCCTACACAGCCACCAAAGTAAATTTTCTAAAACACAGTCTGACCATGTCAGCCCCTCACTCAGTACACTCCAGTGTCTCCCTTCTACCTCCAGGTCTAAATGAAACTTTACTGTCTGTCACGTAGCTCATCTTACCATTCCAGATATTACACTCAACTTCCTTCTATTGACCCTATGTTCTAGTCAAACTGGGTTTTTTGCTATTCCTTACGCATGATGACCCATCTCCCATCTCCATGTTTTTGCATTACTTGTCCAACATGTCTAGAAGGGACTCCTTCCTTGCCACCACTTCTTGGAATCCCTGGTTTCATTTTAGATTCAGTTCAAGTTCTACCTCATTCAGAGATACTGCTTTCTACTCACCACCAGTAACTCGGATGTTTTGTTTACACTTTTTTTTTTTTGCTTCAATCCCTGTAATTCACTTTTGCCCACAGGAGCTACGGACCTGTTGCCTCTTCTACTACAACGTAAGCTCCTAGAGGGCAGGGACTGTTTGACCTTTCATCTAATTAAATAACTTAATAAATGGTTGTTCTTTGATGGATTGATTCTTCTTTCCACAAATAATTAGTTGGGAGATTGACCGTGTCTGCTTCACCCTCAAATATGCAACAGTCAGTAAAAGACTGCATTAAACCAGTTGTTTGGCACAGTGTAGATCAAACAGAGGAATTGCTGATTGAATTGACTAGATGTTTTGGTCTTAATGTACTGGGGGTAATGACAAGCCATCCTGGATCTTTCATTTAGATGAGGCTATAGCATTCAAGTTCCCTGTGGCATAGGAGCTCTGATTTGAGTAACCAAGTCAAGTTTGGTGTGCGTATTTATGGTGCATATTTATATAGCACATGACAGTTGGCAGAGTTCTGTTGCTGAAGCCCTGTGAGATAGGGAGTACAAGTGTCATTATTCTCTACTTTACAAATGACACTACTGAGTTACATACATTAAATGATGTGCACACAGTCACTCTGCAGACTCAGAACCTGAGCCTAGGTATTTGTCCTTCCAAATAATCTTTCCACAACCACACACTTCTTCTGAGGATATGATACATCAGAAAATGACTCAAAAAGTTCATCCGGTCCTCTCACTTCTATGCATAAACCAGAGAAAACATATTAACATAATAGAAATCTTGTGAATTTTTAGAACAAGGTCAAAGAATTATAAGATTTCAAATTAGAAGTTCTGTGAGTGATCAACTAGTTTAATCTCAACTGAAAAATGAAGAAATTGAAATCCAGTGACATAAAGTAACTTACCCAAGGTCACCCAGATGCTAAATTGCAAAATCAAATCTTCTGAGTAGATAACAATATTAATAACTAATACATACAAAGCACCTACTATGTATCAGGTACTATGCTAAATACTTTACAGTAACCCCAGAAAGTAGGTGTGACTATTATCTCCATTTTACAGAAGGGGAAACTGAAGCAAACAGAGTGACTTGCCCAGGGTTAGACAGCTAGTGTAAGTGTCTGAGACATATTTGAATTCAAATCTTCCCAACTCCAGGCCTAGCACTCTATCCACTATGCCACCTACTTGCCTACAACTATGTCCTATTTATCCTAAGTTATTTGCAACCTGGTCTGACAAAACTGTGTATTGACTTCTAGCATACAATGAGAAATTCATCTTTGCAAACTGATACATCTCAGCAAGGATGCAAGGTAAGCAGAGTGGGTAGAGCAGGTATGACCACTTTGGCTCTCAAGTCATCTCTATCTCACTCTTAAATAAGCCCAAATAAGATACTCAATACCAAATGTGTGCTCTGCTTTCAGTCTTTTAAAGCTTTTTCTTTTTATTAACTTTCATTTGGATTACAAGTCTAATAACATGAACATTAAGAAAAATACCATAATATCAGTGAAACATATTTCTTCCTGATTAGTGGTTTCCTTTTGATTAAATTATGCATTTTTAATATAGGTTCTTCATTTCTCAGTAGTCACATACAGAAGTCATACCACAGAGTGGATTAAAGGCATTTTACAGGTCCTTATATTTATATATAACTGAACTCTTTTGTACTCCAAACTCCTTCAGTGAAATGTGATCCAAAACGCTTAGTAAATGTTTGTTATGAATTCTCACAGCACTCCTGTGAGGGGCATAGCGCTATCCTCATGTTAAAGATGGGAGGAAAATAAACACATGGAAGGGAAATATCTTTTGCCCGAGATCACTAGGGAAGTGATACTGAAACAAAAATAGAACCAGGAGCTTTTCACTCTTGGACCCTGATTGTCTCCAAGAATAAGTATTTCCCATTTTCATCACCTTCCTGTATTGTTAACATATTTTACACACTGCATGGGTATTGGTCTCCTTCAATGGCACATCACCATCTCAATCTGGGAACAACAATTTATGTGGTTTTTGTGACCCTCAAGGAGACTGGGGAAAACATTTCCAAGTCACTCCACAAAGGTTTCTGTTAGATAATGCTTTCTTCCCTTCAGTTCTTATATTTGGAACTTTTGATGGATGAGTCACACAAACCTAAATAGTATAGCTAATATCCATTATGAGTGGTGCTCACTAGGAACTCCCATAGAATACAATTCATTCCATGCATCTATCCATCTATTAAGATTTAGGCTTAGAATGTCAGTACTGTAAGAAACCTAAGAGATCAGCTGGTACAAACTACAAAATACAACCTGAGAAGCACAAAAAAATGAGGTAGCATAACATAGTAAATAGAGATCCAGTCTTGGAATCAGAAGATGAGCTCCAGTCCTGCTTCTGTCACAATTATGTGACCCTGGGAAAATCATTTAACTTCTCTGGGTTCCACCTAACTATCTAAGACTATACATTCTTCAAAAGTTGCCTCAGTGAAGAGAGATGTCATATAGGTTTACCACACCAACAAAATAATCAATCTGGACCAAAAAAAAAAAAGATACAGAAAATGATTTTGTATTAATTTCACCCCTAATTTGGTGCTTTGCTCATACTTCTCCATCCATTTCTCTGGTGTTATCTCATAGGAGAGTATTTGCCTTTCACTAAAATACGATTCTATAACGCCATCATAGGTAGAGGAGTTTATTTTTGAAAACCATCTCTGTGAAGCATAAGCTCTGGGAAGTTCTACCCAATTGGAGGGGCTTCAAATACAGTACAAATTAGGGACTGTATGTTTGTCATCCAGGAACCAGCCTAATTAAATACATAGATACTCATTACTAAGTTGACAGCAAGTTAATGAATTTTTCAGTCACAACAACTCTTTCTTTTAATATGTAGCAATAAAAGGAGTACTACAACCTTCTCCTAGATGTGATCTTCTCACTGGATTCTCATGACACTACTAACTTCTAGAGACATGGAAGACATGTTTGCGAGCTCAGACACTCATTATTAAAGGTTAAAACTTCCTTTTAATAGGGTATTGTGTATAGTAAAGAGAAGCTATGAAAGACTTAGGAATTCTGATCAACCCAATGACCAAAGGACTCATGATGCAACATGCTATCTGCTCCAGAGAGAGAGCCAATGGCCTCAGAGTACAAAATGAAGCACATTTTCTTTTTCTTCTGTTTCATTTCTTTTCTGTTTTTTTGTTTTCCTTGCCTTCTCAATGAGTAAGGGAAAGGGAGTAGAGAGAAATAGAATCCAGGACTGAAAATTAAATTGAATTTTAAATTTTTTTAAATAAGCTATTATGGATAGATTGAGAACAATATGTATCAGATGGGAATACACATTGTTTTTGTCAATCGCTCATACCATAGAGACAGATGGAAAGGTTAATATATTCAATGAATGTGGCATTTTTCAGGTTTTCAGTTCAATAATTTTTAAGTTAATATACTGATTAGAATCAGGAATTTATTCTTTACTTGATGTGATGGAAAGCCACCAATAATTTTTGAGTAAAATGGTAATATGTGTACAGGGAGTGTTACATAGAAAACAAATTAGTTAAGAAGTTACTCAACAGGCAAAAAGAGATGACAGACTAAAACAAGATAGTAATATTGGGGAACTAAGAGTAGGAGAAACTAGATATGGTTCAAAATCAAAGGGATTTGCCATTGATTGATTGATTGGATAAGGGAAAAGGGAGTAGAAAAGTAAAAGTCGACATCCAAAAAGATTTGAAGGTTTGAAAGCTACATACCTAGAAAGGAAGTAGTGCCATCAACAGAAAGAAGGAAGTTGGAGGTTCTTTTTATGCTGCCCCTAGAATCTGAACACTATAACACAACAGAGGAGAGTCTGATGATTCTTTATCAAAGAATAGTCTGAAGCCTCCCTTCTTTCTTTCAGAAACATGTCTGGTTGGTCCAAAGGATATAAAGTGACTTCCCAATGTTGTCTAGGACTGGTCTCCTTTTATTTTGCTAAGTCTGATCTTTAGAGTGAAGTCTGTGCTACAGATTTTACTCCATCTGAGTCAGCACCATAAATGATTTTGAATCAGCTGTTACGTGACTTAATGTACTGGAGTCCATGCAATATTCCCTGAAACACTCTGCCCTTGTGGCACTTCTTCCTCCCAATCTGGATAGAATCCCTCATTTTGCCTGCTCACCTTGTCTCTGGTTTTTTTTACCACCCTCCCACCTAGCATTTTGGGCTGCAGCATTCCTTTCAGCATTCCAGTGATTTTTCAGACATGGTTTATCCCCCACTTTATGAGATCCACATCCATAGATATAAATGTACATTAAAGAAGAGACTGAACTGCATGTGTTCCATTGCTTTCTTCACAGATAGTCCTTGAAAAACTGTTTTAGATTCTTGACAAGAAAAGAACTACACCCACACAAGATGTTAAATGTTTAAACATTCTGATACATGCTTCTCCTCCTCTTCATTGAAGGCTGTTTTGTGTTCAAGGAATGGTTAGTAGCTCAAATGCAGAGCTACTGTGAGACTACACTAAAAAAATGACACAGTTCATAGGTTTGTGGAACAGACATCTGCAGAGCTTCAACTGTCTAACATGACAACTCAGGGGTGGTGCCCAGCTTCACTTTGAAGGGCTGTTGGCAGTTTTGTTTTTCAGTACTATTATTCTGAATTGGACAAGGGGTTTCAGGTTGTGAAACATGCCTGGTCTTTACAGACATGGGTATGTAATCCTACGCTTTGTGCTGTGTATAGACGTTTATTTATTGCTCCAATGTATCTATCATTCTTATTGGCTTATAGTTCAAACCTAGAGTTTGAAGGAAACAAAGTTCATCTGGTCCAACTCCTTCACTTCACAGATGGGAAAACTGAGCTCCAGGGAGATTAAAGAACTGCCCAAGGTCATATATTTGAAAAGTAGCAAAGCCAAGAGTCAAGCCAAATTTCATGATGATTCCAAGTACAGTTTTCCAAGTTTCAATGCTCTTTCCACTATTTTGAATAATGTGATCAGAGATGCAACTCTTTTGTAATTTCTTTCTGGAAATATGTTTGCATAATTGCCAAAAAAAAAAGGAAAAAAGGAAAGGGAAGGGAAAGGATGGGAAGGGAAAGAAAGGAAAGGAAAGGAAAGGAAAGGAAAGGAAAGGAAAGGAAAGGAAAGGAAAGGAAAGGAAAGGAAAGGAAAGGAAAGGAAAGGAAAGGAAAGAAAAGGAAAGGAAAGGAAAAGAAAGGAAAGGGAAAGGATGGGAAGGAAAGGGAAGGGAAGGAAAGGAAAGGAAAGGGAAGGGAAGGAAAGGAAAGGGAAGGAAAGGAAAGGAAAGGAAAGGAAAGGAAAGGAAAGGAAAGGAAAGGAAAGGAAAGGAAAGGAAAGGAAGAAAAATCAAGTCTATTCTTGATCCACGTATCTCTGAACTTCAATGGCACCACTGATAACAAAGGCTTACATTTTTTGAAGTACTTTACTATAGCAAAGCCCTTCCACTTAATAATTATATTTGATGCCCATAGCAACCCAGCATATTGCTAACCCCATTTTACACATGAGGAACCCAGAATGCCAAAAAGTTAAGTGACTTGCCCAAGGTCATATAGTGGATAAGCCAGGACTGAGAAGTCTAGGTCTTCTTACTCCAAAGCCATTGCTATTTTTACCACCCCATGATGCTTCTATGGCACCTATTATCATTTAGATGAAAGTCTGATGAACATGAGGTTCACCTCTAACATTTGTCCCTTGGTTTTGCAACCAAGGTGTGTGGAGAGTTCAAATGGAGAGTGATGCATGGAGGGATGAGTTTAGATTACATTTCGAATATTCAGCCTCATGAATAATGGAGGCCAGTCTGGGAAAAGATTGGATCTATTTCATTTGGTTCATTTCAATGAGTCTCATTTTTTTTCTCCCTAAAGTGGAGGTCACTTTGCCTTCAGGATGTCATGCCCCTGACTTCAGTCCCACCCATCCCCAATCTATGCTACACAGAGCAGACCAATCCTCATTAGTTATCAGTTTCATCAGTCTTTAAGAAACTTCAATTCTTCCATCTTTCTATCATTTCAAGTCCATATTCACTTAAAATCTAGTTTTTTATATCATATTCCCCTCTAATCTAGTTCTTAACCTGTGAACCATGAATTTGGTGAGTTTTTTCATACATTGATAATCAAATTTCAATATAATTAGTTTCCCTTGATATACTCTGAATTTTGTCTTATGTATTTAGAAACTTCGTTGTGAGAAGGGATCTATAGGCTTCACCAGTCTGCCAGCAGAATCCATGACCCAAAAAAAGCTTAAGAATTCTTGAATTCTAGACATACTAACCAATTTATATTCAAAAAAATAAATCCTGAGTCTACAAACGCAGAGGATTTCCTAAATTTCTTATTATATACCCTTTATTGCCGTCAGTCTCCTCACTTGATTCTACTACTAAAGAAGCACAATGTCATATCATATCCTAATATTAATCATAAAGTTGTAGATGGATAAGGCAAAGTTGGTTGTCAAAATATGGAAAGACCCTAATTTTCTAGTCATTTTTTTACAGTGGTCAAGTTAATTTCTTCTTCTCTCACTGTCCAAATATATCCTGCTGCAATTACATTGAGGTTGGTTTAAAGTCAATTTAAATAAGGTAAAGTCTGACAAAATTTCTAATCCCTCACCTTTTAAAGATGAAAAAAAGGCTGTCTGGAAACTTACAACTTTTGCTGAACAATGAAAGAAAGAAATGATCTTTAAAGTCTGAAATTTGTTTCTATCCCCAACCCCAAAGTTTTCAAGTTGAGGAGTCCAACAAAAAAAAGTCATCTCCACTAAAAAGAGCGTATATTAAATAGATTTTCTTGAAATACCACAATTATTCTTTACTTTTCATTTTTTTCATGACAATTTTGCTCCTGGTTTCAAAGTGCTAAATAGCATCTGATTTAGATCACAGGATATTTTAGATCATTGACATCAGATATTATAGAATTATCTGGACTCACATAGAAGTTGGAAAAATTCAGAAAGGAAAAAAAAACCAACATGATTAATATTTCCAAACTCTGCAATGCAAATCAAATGGAGCACATGAGCAATACTAAAAAAAATTAATTAAAAAAAAAGATTCCTAGGGTTTTAAACAGTATTCAAAATGCTAAGCATCATCAATCCACACTGAGAACACAAACAAAATTATTTTTAAACAACAAACACATTTTTTTTGCAAGAATAACTTGAATCTGAAAATAGAAGCCTGAGGTAAGAGAGAAATGTGACACTATCACAGATGCCCTTTGCCACTGCTTGTTGAAAGAGGACAGAAAGCTATGGCTCATTATTCAGGGCATTGTATTTTCTTTCATCATCATTGCTTATTTCTACTTTGATCAAGAGTTATTCCTCACAGCATTACTAAGCTTATTTTATGGTCATAGAAACAAGGAAGCCAAAGACATTGATTCTTCATTGACTGTCGATCTCCATTTTGAAAATACCAGGGCTGTGGGTGGACCTCTACAAAATTGTGAAAGAAGTAAAATTTGTTAGGCTCCCCATTCTGTTCTTTGTCTACCTCCATCTTTTCATTTTAGGAGGCAACGTTATGCAAAGGCAATTTAATCTTTAAATGTGAAATTTCAAACATAATGTTGTGGTATAGCATAAGATGTGATTAAGAAACTTCAGTTTCCTATTGACCTTGAGATAAAACTTTTAATAATGCCTTTGGCATTTAAAACCTTTCACAATTTGAATAGAACCTAGATTTCCATAATGAATTCCCATTACTTCTCATCATGAACTCTACATGCCAGATCAACTGCTCTCCCTATTATTTCCCATGTAGCTCATTCCATCTCCCACCTCCCAGACCATGTTCAAGCTTTCCTTCCTGTCTGGAGTATTTTCTCTTCTCAGCTAAACTTCTTGAAATCCTTACGACCATTTAAGGATCTATTCTATTGAAATTTCATCTCCTCTAAGAGGCATTTTCTGATTCTTACTCCCCCAGGTGCTAGTACTGAGCCCCAAAGAAATTTCTCTTTGATTCACATTGTATATATTTTTAATTTATTTTTCAGAGTACATATTCCCTTCCCCACCCTCAGAAAATAAGTTCCTTGAAAACAGGGACTGTTCATTTTTATCTTTCTATGCCATAATTCCTGGCACATAGTAAGCACTTAATGAATGCTTATTTTTATGTTTGTTGCGGTTGATGTAATCTTGTCATCAAGGGAGCCAGGTATTCTGTTATATGCAAAGTCCCTACTCTTTCACTTGAGCAGATGACCAAGAAAATTAAAACAGACTAATACTTGTTCCCCTGAAATCCCATGTTTGGCACAAAGCATTTACCGACCTAGGCACAGGAGAAGAAAGAGGTTCACTCATTTTTGTACTCTTCTTGAAGTACCCAGCTCCTGAATCTGGGACACTGGAGTCAAATGCCCCTTCTGTGCATCCCCTGGTTGTTTTGCTATACAGTCATATGTAATGTTCCCAAGCATTCATATTCTTTAACCATTAAGTAGTGACACGATTTGGAACTGAAAGAAGTCTTAGCATTCATCAAAGGTCCAACCTCCTACACACACATTTTCCAAATGAGGAAACTGAAACCCACAAAAGAAAAGGAACTGATTTAAGGTCACAGAAGTATTTACTAATAGAGTTGAGATTCAAATGCCAAGTCCTCTGATTCTAAGTTGAGGGCTTTTTTCCCTGCAACATGCTGCTTTATTAACTCTTGCCCATATCCCTTAACTTTGCCTGAACTCAACCCTTTTTTCTGTTATGTATCACCTTAACTCTTGTGAAAAAGATGGTGAGGTCAGAGATGATAGGATAACTACAAGTTGAACTAATTCATTGCTTTGGCTCTTCCAGTCCTCAAGAATGCTGAAATCTCAGCTATGATATGAAACCCAGCTGTTCATAGGCAATAGTCTTAGAAGTAGTGTGATTGGAACTTTAATAATTACAATTCACCACTGCAAGGCCAGAGCAGATCATAAAATAATTTGGAGAAATTGTCTATGCCTCAGTTGCATATGTTTCAAATAAGTCAAGATACTTTGGTCACTGAATCTCAGAGCAGGAAACATCTCAAAGGCTATTTAGTCAGTCCAACCCATACCAAAAAAAGAACATCCCTCAACAACACACAAGACAAGAGATTATAAAGTCTGCTTGAAGAACCACCTCCCCTCCCATAAGAGGGGAACCTACTATCTCCCAAAATATCCTGTTCTCCTTTGAGCCCGAGTCTTTCATAAAATGAAGGAATTGGAACTGATTAGATGTTGCTTCTAACTCTAAGATCCTATCATATGATGATTCTAAGTCTCGACATATCTGAGCAAGGTAAGACTAAACAACATTCTCAGAAATGTTAGCAGAATTTCAGTTGAAGATCTCCTACTAGATTTTCATTTTCAGCACAAACCAACCCAAATGTCAACATAGAGGCAATTCTTAACACTTGGTAAATGAGGTCCTAGAAAGAAGTTCACTTCAATTGAACCACCTGGTATATTAATTTTGAAAAGTTGGCAGAAGAGACCAAGTGGGAGAACACAAGTTGGTCTATGCATTCGCAGTTTTCAAAAGTTTCACTGTGGGATGATGACAGGAGGTGGAGGTGTGTTGTGCTACATGTACTGCATAAATATTTTTGGAAATATTTAGTAGATAATGTGGCTTCCAATACAGTAATGTATTCAAAAGCACCATGTTGAACCACCCACCAGGAGAAATTTTCCAAGCAAAAGAAATTTCTGATTTTCAATAGGGGACAAAGGAGAGATGTGCCTGCCACCTCCATATTACTTCTAAAAATGTCAAATGTTGAGAGTAGAGTCATATATGCAGCAGCTGCAGGGAAACAAGCCAAAGGATTCTCACGCACAGAACTATACTTTATGCTGGCTAGAACAAAGTTTTTAAATGGTCAGTGTTTAAATAATATACAACATCCTTCACTCACACAACACTACCATGAAATAGTCTGACAGCCTGAGAATTAAAGCCAGAATCCACTGCTTGCCAGACTAATGTCCATCAATTTGTAATACTCAGGAGTCCTTCGCTGTAAGACAAGCAAGCAGACTAACTGTAGTTAAAGTGACAATGTCCTTTGTCTACTAGCCCTTTAGCTTTAATGTAGGCCATGCAACAGAGGACAAAGAACACTTGCTTGGGAGTTAGAGGACCTGAATTCAAATCTTGCCTCTGACATTACTATTTATCTTTCCTAAAGAAAGTCAATTAAGCTACCTGGGCCCCAGTTCCTACCTTTATAAAATAGGGCGATTGGATCAAATGGCTCTTGATCCACTATTCTATATATACTTACATATGATAGAATTATGTCATAGAATAAAAGTTCCTTGAGGGCATGAACTATCTTATGGTAGCCTCACTGCTTAGTACTTAGAATGTGATTAATAAATGTGTGTTGATTGCTTGATTGATAAAGGATCACCAATACATATTCATTTTATGTGATCCCATAATATTTAATGAAAAATTACTGACAATATTTATATAGCAAATATTTCTATCACATGGGTAGCACAAGTATTATCCTTATTTTACAATAAAAACCCAAGGCTTAACAAAATGAAATGATTTGCCTCTGCTCACAAAGTCAGTAAGTGTTTGAGCTCTCACTGAACCCCAGTCCCTTAACTCTAAACTAGTGTAACTCTTTTCACTATAATATACATACTATAAGAATTAATATTGAAATAAACTTTTAAAGTTTGCAAAGCATATACCTTATCTCATTTAAGTTCCACAACAACTCAATAAGGTACTGTCCAGGAATTATTTTTATTTTACAGATGAGAGTGTGCTGGAGTTGATTATTAAATTTTTAGCATAAGAATTTACCTCTTGGAAATCTGCAAACTCCACAAGTCAGAGCTTGATTTATGGTTCTGCTGCTTCTCTGTACTAAAGAAAATGATGGGAAAAATGTTAATAATGCAGGTTATACTTTAAACTATGTCAAGTTTGCATTTTTTAGAGAGTCAGTTGTTAAATATTTACTAATACACCCCTAAAACTAAAAGTTCAGAGAAGTTTTTTAAAAGAAGTATTAAACACTGTGCTAAATGCGGATGATACAGAAAGAAAAGTAAGACATTCTCTTCTCTCAGGGAGCTCACACTCCAATGGGAGAGACAACATATAGAGGAGATTTCAGCTGCAAATCGGACACAAAATACCATGGTCCTTAGGGACAGTAGCAACATCCTCTTTAATGTTGTTTGAGTGACTTACTTCTTCATAGACATATAGCTAGCAGATGTTGGAGATAGGATTTTAATCTGGGTCTTACTAACTTCAAGTCCAACAATCTAGTCCCTATTCCATGAGATCTCATATATTATAGAGGTTATAGAAAACAGTCATTCTTCCTCCCCCAAAAAATATGATAAATAACAACAGACTTATCTCTTCATTTTATTCTACTACAAAAATATAAAGTCAAGACAAGGACTCAGTTTTCTTCCAGAAAAAAGAGGAGAAACATTTAACAATGGAACTCTTTTAAAATTCTTTTCACACATGTTCATATTATGAAAATAGGTCCTTTATTTTACTCCCCTTCCCTCGGAAAGCCCTGAATGAGAAATTCAGGTAAGAAATGCCACTTTGGTGGTTATTTCCCCAAAGGGAATCTTTCCAAAAGGTGAGAACGCTTTTTCAACAAGTTTGCTTAAAAGACAGCGACCTTCACTCTGCCTGACTCCTTCACATTTCCTTACCTTTCACTGACCTCTAGTGGCCATTTGTGGCTATGACAGGGATATCTAAATCTATTACATTGCAGATTAGCCAAGTTTCTTTCACAAGGGCATTGGTACACATCTGTACACATGGTTTTAATCATCTACACAGTCAACATTAAACAAATCCACAGCTCTGTTTAACTAATATATGTCTGGCTCCCTAGGACTTATGATTTGGACTCTCTTCATTGCTCCTTCTAGCTACTATGTGGCTTCATCCTTTTCATCTCAACTAAAGTTTACCACAAAATTGCTTTTCAAATCAAACTCACAATGGCCTTTGCATAATATTAGGTCCTTCTGCTCATATGGAAATCCTATTAGTGCCAAGAAGAGATCTTAGATTAAAAGAAACTGGTAAGCTGAAGTCAAATATCTGATTTCAGGACCCTCTGAAAGGCAATCAAGAGTCTCTATAGTTGTAAGTAAACATGGTACCACCTTATTAGATCAGGGCATAATAAACTGTACTAAGAATCAACCATTTCCCCACCCCCACTATTGCATACTTGCCTTCCTTGTGTTTCTTTCCTTCCCTTGCCCCCAGCCTCCCTCCTCATCCTTAACCTTCTCAAAATTAAATTGTGTTCAGCCAAAGTCTCAGGTCATGAGTTTAGTGCTGAACAAAAATTGTTGTAGGTGATTTATGAAGCAGTTTGGGGGAGGGGAGGGAGGAATGTACGTTCTGTATCCACTAAGCACCTACCCCTTCCTTTGTTCCTATGTGCAATTTCTCCTGAACAGCTTTCCATGAAGAAGAAATAAACTTGATCTATAAAGGAGTTAATAGGTTTGATTACATTTGTATTGCAAACTGCAGAGCTACTGTGTCAGGGAGGGTGTTCTAAATGTTAATGGGCTGGCTGCTGGCTGCTCAACAGCTTGGATGCTAAGACAATGGCTCAGTCTAGACTTCAGTGCTTCAACTTAGTGCCCAGCACTTAGTATCTGAAAGCAGATGGCATTCTTAAAAGAAGAGTAATTAATGGAATAATTAAAATTAACTGAAGGAGAACATCACTTGTACCAACGTGAGGCAGTTTGACCAAAAGACTAAGAAAATTAGAGGAGGGGGATAAGATCTATAAAGTCTTCTTAGGACCTAAAGGGGCTAGATCTTCAAGCTTCTAGGACATATCTGGCATTTAGTGGGAAAAGTTTTATAAAATAAAAGGATTTTATTACCACAGGCTGTACCCAATCCAAATCACAAGCCTTTGACATATGGTGAAGAGAGAGGCTATGAATGTAGTAGAAAATGCAGAGGCTAACTTCAGCAAAGTCTTGGGAGAGTTTAACACCAAGATGTTTACTACCTACTAGTGTATGTTGTTAAGTTTCATGCTTTGATATACAGGCATTCTAAAGTAAAAGAACATTTAGACATAAATTCCCGTCCCCTACCTCAAGTTCATACATAGATGAATAATGTGTTACACATATATACCTCCATTAAATATATAGACCACCATTAAAATCCTCCTATAATGACTTATCATGAGATGGAAGTAAGCTTGGGTTCTCAGGATATGCTAGAAAAGCACAAATCCTGCCAGGTCTCACCAAGCTAAAAAGGCTTTGATTCCAGGTCCAGGAGTTAACTCTATATCTGTTGTCTGAGGACTGGCTCAGCTAGGTTCAAAAGGATCCATTCCAGAAGATTGGTCACCAGGTGATTGATGTATCCAATTTAGTAATTCCTAAAGACTGTCTACCCCAGCTCTAACACTGACCCCTCTGGGGTCAAGTGGAACAAGTCTCATCCTTCTTTAATATGACAGTTTTTCTAAAACCTAAAGACCACTAGTATGTCCCTTCCTAGTCTTCCTGTATCCAAGATAAAAATCCTTAATTCCTTGAATATCTTCCCATGAAATGATCTCCATTCCCAACATCATCCTGTTTACTATTCTATAGAAATATTTATGCAATTCTACAAACTTTTATTAAGCACTATCCTAGGTCCTAGGGATAAAAAAATAAAAATAAGACAATTTCTGCTCTTCAGATACTTACATTCTATTTGGAGGGGAGGAGGACCTATAACATCTAAACAGAAAAGGAAATAGAAAATCACTAAGTAATTCCAAGAGGAAGAAAATACCAGAGGATCAAGAAATGTGTCTCCCAGAAAAGTACAGTTGGACTATGCAGAGTAGTTTCTTAACCTGGAGTCTGTGAACTACTTACCTATCAATCTATCTATCAACAAATATGTACACACACATCCATGTATGTGTGTATGAATAGATGTATGTCTATGTTTACATATACATATGTATTAATAGCTGTATTTTAATACTGCTGGTTTCCTTCATAATCCTATTTAAAACTATTATTCAGAGGAGTCCATCGACTCCCCCAGGTTATCATCAGGGTCTATGACACACAAAAATAAATTAGGAAACCCTTGCTTTAAAGGAAGCTACAAGGCAGAATTGAGGAAAGAGAGTGCATCCCAAATGTGGGCACTACCTGCATAAAGGTACAGATCAGGAGATAGAATATCTTTCATGACAGAACTAGTAGGCCGGTTTAACGGAAATGGAGAGTACATAAAACAGAATAATATCGAATAAGACTGGAAAGTTACACGGGAGTCATATTGGGGAGACTCAGAAATTCATTTCATCTTGGATGCCCATGTCTTTGTAGAATATGGCACCCCATATTGAGTTCAATACTCCAAATGTGGGCCTGACCAGAGAAGAACACAGCAGGATGATTTGCTCCCTTATTCTTCAGATTTGCCACTTTTAAGGTACTCTAAGAGTGTTACGTTTTCTGACAGCCTTATCACACGACTGACTCATACTGAGTTTGTAGTCTCAGTACCTTTTCAGATGAGCTGCTATCTGTCCACACCTTTACCTGCTTGCACTTGTGAAATCAAGCAATGTAATTGGTATAAAACTCTACATTTATCCCTATTGAAATTCTTTTTATACAATTATGCAAAATTTTATATAATTTTCTACAATTCAGTCCAATATTCTGGCCTACTAGGATTTTTTGGGATGCTCCCTCTGTGATGAGCTAGGTAGCTAAGTGGAGAGACTACCCTATTGGAGGCAGGAAGACTCAAATTCAAAGGCAGTCTCAGACTCTTACTAGCTGTGTGACCCTAGGAAAGTCACTTAACCTCTGGCTTCCTTAGTTTCCTCATCTGTAACAAGGAAGGCTAAGGTTACTGTGAGGATTAAATGTGATAATATTTATAATGCACTTCGAACCCCTGAAGTCCTATGCATATAAATGATAGCTATTATCATTAATTTGATGGCTATTTCTTCCAGGTTTGAGCCATCTGCAGATCTGATCCCCCAAGTCATCTATCCCTTTGTTCAAATGAAGAGCGTTCTTTTTCTCTGTCATCACTGTTTACCACTCTAGTGAGGAAATTATTTCTTTGTTCTCATAATAGCAAAAGAAACAGCAAAATTCTTCTTTTGTTATCCTTAAAATGTATCTCTTGCCTTGGCTTATTCTGAGCTTTAGCATTTCTGACAGTCACATAAGACTCTGCCACGCTTAGATTAATCTTCTGTTACCTAGCCTGGCTTCCATCTTCTATATGAGTGTGCATATATCCAAATACTATGTTTAGAAAAATCTTTCTGTCAATCACTTGTCTTATTCTTAACAGGGTAAAGGTGGAGCTTCCAAGGAGCCAGGAACATTAAGATCTCCAGAGAGGATTATGCTCCAAGGGGAGTTCAAGAAGTCCTGAAGCCCCAAGACAAACATCTTCAGAATCAGATGAGTTAATGCTTTCTTCAAATAAGAGCACCACACCTGGAGCTAAGATGAGGGACCAGGGTCTAAAAGGGACTGAAAATGCTAGCAGACATACTAAAAGCAAATCTACCTTAGCTCAGGACCTACCAGAGAGCTTGGCCAAACATCCAACCTCAAAGAACTGAAACCAGACTGATTCTGAAGAGACCTACATAAAGATGGCATTGAAGAGGAGGGAAGCTCAAAACCTATCTTTAGGTAGACCTTTCTGAAAGACCATGCCTGGCTACTCTTATAAGCTTGTAAGATTCCTTGTAACTTAATACCTTGTAGTTAGTATCAATAAAGAAAAAGAAAGATAACCTAAGGAATGATTATGTACTTCTAGGACAGCAGAAAAAAGTTGGGAATTTCCTTTTACAGAAAATGGTTAGGAAAATTAAAAAGACTAAATTAGGATCCTAGATTGCGAGCTGAAAGGGATGACAGATCCACCCCACTCTGCATCTGCTGCCCTGTTTAGTTCAATTCCACTGAACAAGATGCCCTCCCAGGTGAAATTTATTATCTCTAATATCATCGCCATGCTGTTACTAGCCTTGATATCACTTTCCTAACTCACTTCTCCCCTGTGATTCAAAGGCTGGAAGGTGGAGTACCAAATTCCTCCCAATGTCTTCCTTTATAGAGGACAGAAACTGAACTTTCAGATGCCTTCCACTCAAGCTGCTGCTCTGTGTGGTCTCCACTCCATGGAACAAGATGGATACCTCCTGGTTTCCTCCACACCCTTCCTGCCTCCTTTCTGTGGTTGTTTCCACCAATACCACCCACCACCCACCCCTTCATTAGATTGATGAAGGCAATTAGGTGGCACCATGGCTAGAACGCTAGCTCTGGAGTCAGGAGGATCTAAGTTCAAATCCAGTCTCAGATACTTCCTAGCTATGTGAACCTAGGTGAGTCAATTAACCCTGTTTGCCTCAGTTCTTCATCTGTAAAGCTGAAAAGGAAATGGGAAACTACTCTAGTATCTTTGCTAAGAAAACCCCTAATGAGGTCACAAAAAGTCAGATTGAATGAATGAACTGAAGTCTGACTGACTGAAAAGACTGAACAACATTAGATTGTAAGATCCTTGAGGGTAGGGGACTATCTTTTTATTAATTGTATTCCCCAGCACCTGACACACAGTAGTCACTTGATAAGTATCGATTGTATGGAATTGGATTGGATACAGTCATTTACTGAGGATGAAAGGATGAAAGTCAGGGGCAGTGAAGTGAAACTGACTTGCCCAGTGTCACATAGCAGTGAGCAAAACAATATAGATGGGAGCTGAACCCAGATTGTCTGTCTGAAATCAGTGGAGTCAATTTCATTTTTGTACAGGGGTTGGGAGGAGTGGAAGGAACACAAACACGCACACACACGTACATACCACACAACCTTTCCAGAACCTAAGGTATTTCCACAAGTTTAACCTTGTCAGAAAGGAACCCTTGGAAAACTATTATAAAGGGTCAGGCAAGGTAAACTCAAAAGTGTTTTCCACTTTTTGAAAATGGCTATATTAATTTTAAGGAAGTCTACAGTTTTAGATTCTATTTCATTTCTAGTTTACCTATATCATCTTAGACAAAGGGCAAAGATACTTTAATTTTTTTCTCTTACAAAACATCATTCATATTATCTTTTTTTGTGAATTGTAAACCTTACTCAATGCAATCACATATCACTATAGCTCAATCTATATACTAAATTTCATTGAAATCTATTTTGAAAATTATAGGCGATATACCACAGAAAGGCTTTATCAGCTGTCAGTTTTTGTCAAACCGGTAGATTGATCTGCAAATCAGACTTTAAGTGTATCTTGAGGTCCTTTCATAGTATACTAAATTTAGTTAAAATCAGTTAAGACTTTCAAAAGTTATTGAGGAAACGAGACAGATAAATGCAAAAAGGAGAGTTGGAGGAGGGGGACGCTAGAGATGAAAGCATGTTTTCACCTTGCTCAGTCAATTTCACTTAGGTTTAGAACCATCCTCTGAAAAGTGATGAAGAATTTTTTTTTATTCCCCTGGCATAGGATATTAAAAATAGGATGATCTGTTTTTGCACATTATAAGATAGAAACATAACTTTCCATACTTGAAAAAGAGGAAAACTAGAATGGAAAATTAGCTAAGACTACTTTGGGCTCCCAGGGATACGACTTTCTGTTGTTCATCCATTTCAGTTATGTCTAACTCTTCATGATCCCACTTGGGTTTTCTTAGCAAAGATACTGGAGTGGTTTGCTTTTTCCTTCTCCAACTCATTTTACAGATGAAGATACTGAGGCATAGAGGGTTAAGTGACTTACCCAGGGACACATAGCTAGTAAATGTCTGAGACTGGATTTGGACTCAGGTCTTCTTGATTCCAGGCTCAGCAGGAACCCACTCTTTGTGGCATAGTCAGACCCTTCTTGACACTGATCTAGGAAAGTCACACATACAGCAGAGAAGGGACTAGTCTCAGGGTAAGCAAGTCTATGTTCTAATCCAAGATCTGTAACTTAATAGCTATTTAAATTTGAGAGATTTACTTCACCCCTCAGGGCCTTAATGTCTTCTATAAATTGAGGGGTTTGGACTTGATCTCTCAAATCCCTTCTACATCTAAAGTTCTATAATAATCTACTTCATTAACTTCTTGGCAAACATATCAAGCATCTTGGAGAACCTATAAAGTTTAGATGTTTACCACATAAAATTTGATTTTTGATGATTTCAAGAAGAAGGAATGAAAGGTTGCAGAAGGACCTGGGAAAAGGACAGTGAGGAGGAAACATTGTCCATTTTTCTGAGTAGCTTTGAAATGCAGTAATGAGAATGAAGAGAAGTTTCTCAAGGATCTGTGTTTGACTTTCTGCCATTTAATATTTTTATTGATGGATAAAGGTTGGGTTGGCATCAAATTTGCCCATGACACAAAGCTTGGACGGACACTTTACATGTCAGATGAAAAGATCAAGATACAAAAAGATTTTGACAGGTTAGAATGTTGTGCCAAAATGTAATAAGACAAAATTTTAAAGCTTCACACTTGGACTAAAACTATCTTTCACCTTTTCCTCCTTTTCTTCAGCTAAAGCAGACACTGCCCTTTAGGACAGTGGTGGCAAACTCAAATAGAAATAGCTACATTCAAAATATCGACTTAGAAAATCACAAATCAATGTTGAAAACTAAAAATTAACTAATTAATTTTTAAAAAGCAATATTTAGCATAGTATCTTTACAACATGACTAATGTGAAAATATGTTTAATAAGAATGTACGTGTAGAGCCTACATCAGATTGCATGCCATCTTGGGGAGAAAGGCAGAGAAAATTTAAAACTCAAAAGCTTATGGGAATGAATGTTGCAAACTAAAAATTAATTAATTATTTTTAAAAAAGGAAATCACTAATCAACATTATCTACATTGGGTTGTATTTTTATTTATTTTTATTAAACATTTCCAAATTATATTTTAATCTATATCCTCTTTGGGCCAGAATTTGACAACTCTGCGTTAGAACATCACAGGAACTCCTAAAAAATTTCCCCTCTCTCTGATTATAAATGATATTCAAGGGCAATAAGGCCAGAGAGCTCCTCAAATGGCAGAGGATTCTGCTTTCTTCACTCATATTACAACAACTTATGAGCCTATCTGGTTTCAGTTAACTCTCTCAATTGCCTTCATCTTTCTCTCGCCAATCAGCTCTCAGCAAAGCAATGCCTCTTCCAATCAACACAGTTCTCTGAAAATAGCTAGAGACTTCACATCACCTCAGTACCTCTCAACTTCACTTCTTCTGTATGTAAGCTTCTACCTTCTAATCCTTACTCCCCTTGTGTTCTGCTTTCTTCCCTGCTTCTATTTTCATCTATATGGTTCTTAATCTGTTGGTTTCTATTATCTCAGATCAATGTGTCCTCATAAATAGTGACCTATTTCTAACTTAGAATATTCAACTTAAAAAATCCAGATATATCATATACACACACAGATATATACATATATACTATATATGTATGTATACACTTTATGTAACAGTTCCATCCTTTCAAGCAATTGTTTGATTTATTGTCTGCTAAATCCTTTAAAATTCTGAAAACAGTCGCATGGATACAAACTGATAGACCCCAACCTACAACAAACAGTGCCCTGCCTTCAGACAGTTCCTCGCGACCCATCCATCTGAGTGGTCATTTTACTCTCAGGTCCTCAGAAGAGTCTGTTTATCTCCTAAAGCCTTTTTTATCTGAGGTATTGTGTTTCTTGAGCTGATCTTGTCACTGTTCTTTATACAAATGTCATTTAGCGTCCCTTTCAGTAACCAAATTGTCCACGTTGACAAAAGGACAGCGTCTTACATACTCATTGACATACCTAGGTCATATATACAAGTGATAAATTTTACAAAACAATTTCAGGGGCACTGCCACCAAAGAGGAATCAGGAAAGGCTTCAGATAGAAAGTGGCAACTTAAGCTTTGAAGGGATCTAAGGATTCTGAGAAGCTCAAGTGAGGAGGAAATATATTCCATAGGGAATGGGAATGACTTATACAAAGATACAGAGACAGCAGATGGAATATTGTGTGTGGAACAGCATGAAAATCAATTGTGGGAATCAAAGACTGTGTGAATGAAAGTTATAATAAGCCTAGAAAAGTGGGTTGGCAGCAAGTTGTGAATGACTTTACATACTAGTCAGAATGAGTTTGTATTTGATTGGAGAGTTAATAGGGAGTCACTGGAATTTATTGAGCAAGAGAGTGACACAATCTGGTTTGTGCTTTGAGAACATCACTTCGGCAGCTGTGGGGAGGACGGATTTGAGAAGAAAGACTAGAGGCTATCTTTTAGTACTTTGGGAGAAATCAACCAATTGAGTAACATTTCTTAATGGTGTAAAATGTGCTAGGTGTTCAGAATCAAAAAGAAGAAAATGAAACCATTCCTGCTCTCAAGGAACTTACACTCTATCAGGAGAAATAACATATACCTATATAGGCATAAATAGAATATTTTTTTTGTTTGTCCTTCTCGAAGATGGTCAATGACATCTGAGGGTGGTACCTTGACTTGTGAGGGAATTGGATGTGAGGCAGAGTTGTGCAAAGTCTTAGTCTCACTTTCCCCTCCAAGGTCACCTGTGTCAAGTGGCAAGGCACAAGTCAGGACAATGAAAGACCTTGGTCTTTTTAAGCTAAGATCTTTCCCACGTCTCAGTTTGTCTGAGACAACATGCATTCAGTGATTTAAGGCTAGATAAGAAATGGCCTAGTTTGCCTACTCAAAAAAAAAGTCAGACTGGAGGGGAAGACCGTCAGGATTTCTACAAAGAGAACAAATACGAAGTTCAAAGCAGTTTAGAAAGAAAGACATCTGCAGTTGGAGGGATGAGGAAAGGATCGTGTAGAAGGTGGTGTTTAAGCTAAAACTTGAAGAGATGCCATGAAATAGAAGTGAGGAGGGATTACATTCCAGCTGTGGAAGAGGAGTAGACTTGGGCCCATACAGCAGTCTAGGAGCAATGGTGGATATAAAGAAATACTTCTTAACACTTACAGCAGAGCTGTCCAAAAGGAAACTGACCACACAAGGATAGAAATGGTTTCCCTTCATTGGAAATCTTCACAACAAAAGCTGGAAAATCATTGGTAGATGGAGTACTTGAAAGGATTATTATTCAAGTTCCTATTGGGTTGGATGATCTTTGAGCTCTTTTCCAGCTCTAAGGTCTGTGAGTCTGTAATTTAGTGATTGGTTTTTGCCATTTTTTTTTGTCTTTGGTCATTTTCAGTCACGTCTAACTCTTCGTGATCCTATTTGAGGTTTTCTTGGCAGAAACACTGGCATGGTTTGCCATTTCCTTCTCCAGCTCATTTTACAGATGAAGAAACTAAGGCAAACAGGGTTATGTGATTTGCCCAGGTTCAGACAACTAGCAAAGCCAGATTTGAAGTCAGAGGGAAGATGAATCTTCCTGACTCCAGGCCCAGCATTCTATCCACTGCACCACCTAGCTGTTACGCAGGACAAGGTAAGAGTTCTCAGACATCTGTGATTTTTTTCACATGGTTGAACCTCTGGAAATTTTCATCAAAAAGTAATGCTTCTCTTCAAATTCATTAAGATCATAGACTTAGAACTAAAAGGTACCTTAGAAGCCATCAGATCCAACCCCTTCATTTTACAGATGAGGAAACTCTGGCAAAGACAGGTTGAGTGACTTTTCCAGAATCACACAGCTCCTAAGTATCAGAGACAGGATTTGAAATCAGGTCTTCTTATCCCCAGGCTAGCTCTCTATCCACTACATTACTTCCCCAGATATTGAATGCCTGCATCTTAATGAAATTTAAGTAAAAAGTAAATCATGTTTCAATAAACTCAAACCTAAGTTCCTTCCTTTAACCTTACAAGAAGATATTTTTCTCACTCATTTCTAACCCCAATTGCTGTCACTAGTTAGTAGACAGAACTCAGTAGTCAGGTTGAATTCAATCATGTGACAACACAACCCCTGTTATACATATGAGGTTTGGTTTAGTTCTACAACTTACCCAATATTTCATAGTCAATCAATGCTTCAGGCATCCACGTTTTATAGGTGTCAGTACTCCTCCAGAGATACAGATTGCACTTCCTTCATACCTTAGTAAATGATCTACATGAGTTGTTATGACACAAAAATTTCTCCCCTAGAAGCCAACCACTGGGTAATGAATCTCTCTGAATTTTTCTAGGCTTCTCTTGGACAACAGACATGAATTTTACCCATGACCCTAAACTTAAATCCTTTCCAGCTTGGGAAGACTGGCCTGACTTTATGCAATGTGTATATGCCTTTGAAAATTCAGGATACTCTCCATACTATAATGACACATCCCTGTTAAGACTTAGACAAACATTTAACCATTATAAATAATAAAACAATACATTTTTTTCTTCCCTTGGCTTTTGATATAATTTCAGATAAATTGTCTTAGATTTTTCAAACCCTTCTAAGACATTTCACCCTTTTTTCTGTCATTAGAATGGTGATAGCAGCATGGAACATGGTATATGCTACATGGTATATGCTACATGAAGAGAACATTGACTGTAGAGGTAGAGAATCTGGCTGCAAATGACACTTGCCTTTGGGCAAGTCACAACTCTCTGGGCCTCAGTTTCCTCATCTATAAAATCAAGGAGCTAGACTAGATGGTTTCTGATGTCCCTTTGATCCTATGATCTTAATAGGAACTGGAGGTAATATGGTTCAGAGAAAGATTGTGACTGAGCCTAGATTTACCTTATCACCTCAAAACAACAAGAAATAAGCAGGGAAAGAGGGAAAGGGGGAGGAAAACAGGGAAGAAAAAGAAGGAAAGAAAAGAGAGAGGAAGGAAGGGAGGAGGGGAGAAGTAAGTTTCAAAGTTGTTTTTAGAATATTATTATTGTTTAAATAGTTCTGGTCCTGCTCTTTCTTCATCAGGTTACTGAAGTCTTCAAAATTGTTCATTTGTATAATATAGATATTATGGGTTTCCATAGATGAGTAGTCACTTAAAAAGCTAATATTCATGATTTGCTACTTGTTTCTATGATTTTCCTCCTCCCTCTTTTTCATTAATAAAATCTATCAGCTTATTATAGTCATGGATTCTTGGATTTACAGCTGAAAGAGACCTTAGAGGTCTCTAATCTAATCAAACCCCTTGCTTTGAGGATGAGGAAATCAAGACCCAGAGAAAAAAAATGACTTGCCCAAGGTTACAGAGGCGGTAGAAAGCAACAGATGTGAGATCTGAGCCCATGTCTAACTCCAGATGTCATCAAAGTCATCCTAGAACTCTCCTCCAAAAGTATAAAATAGTTTGTACTTTCTGATGTGTGGCATTCTGGTCTCAAGTCATGGCCTACGTGTCTTTGTATCTCATGTTCTGTTTCTATTTCTACCTCCTCCCACCCCAACATTCACAAAAAGTTTTGTACATAGTGGGCTCTTTATAAATGATTGAAATGACCAACTTAACTGTTCACTTCCAATGACTCCCCTACTTCTTCAGATGGGACTTGTTCCTAAGAAGTAACACTTCTTCTATCCCTATAACAAGAAACACAGTCTTTACTGATCTGCTTCATACTTCCAATGTGCTACCATAGGAATGGTAATCAACAAACATGGAGAAAAGGTAGGAGCAAACAGGGTAGGAGAGCCATTCCTACTCCTTCCTCCACACCCAGAGCTCCAAGTTCCGTATCTCCCAGATTTCATCCAGTCCCAGGGAAAGCAACATGTCCTTTTTCTGAGGGTTTCTCTTTTCTGAAGAAAACATAAGGACCTTCATCCCTTTCACTATCTCATCCTCTTCCTGCTGTCCAGACTCCGTTGTTACTTACTATGTCTTATAGCAGAAGAAGATTGTTAAAATATCCTTGTAATTCCTAAACCTAACCTTAGTCTGTTATCTTCTGCCCCTCCAAATATGATGCAGAGCTAGACTCTCCATACTGCAGATCACTGGTTAATTTCCTTTTTATCAGGAAGAAAGAAATCCTTAATTGCCTCCTGCAATACAACTGGCATAATCCTGACACTATCCCATCACAATGAACAGGAGGCCCATTAATAAACATGTAGTGCTGTGCGAAATTTCACTGATCCCTCTCCAGGTCATTAAATCTATACATGTTTGATGGACAATAAACGGGAAATGTGTAACGATAATGGCAGCTGGAGGATGCTCCGGCTCTGTGGGTCTAGTTTAGCCAGAAGAAAAGAGAAAAGAAGATTCATTTAAAAAATTATACCATTAATTAATAGTAATGAGCAAGTATATTTCTAATTTTATTAATACTTATTCGCAATGTTAATGCAGATTTCACAGGCAACTCTTCATAAATAAAATGAGGGTTGAGATTTCAACATGAAATCTTGTCTGCTGTAAGAAGAGATGTTATATCATCTTTGATTAAATGCAGAATAATTCTATCTTCCAACTCGAAGGGTTTCTGGGGATGGGTGACAGAGAGGGCAGGTGCTAATCAAAACACATTTCCATTTTGTCATCCTTCATGACAAATAGGAGGACTACTGACATATGCGGGTAGAATTAAAAGCATGAATTTTAGACAAAGTAAAATTATTTTGTAGAAGCAAATTTTGAAGCCTATGAAACCTAATTTATCATTATTTATGGAAATAAATAACTATGGAAAGCAAAGCAGTCTTATAATACAGCTATCCTTTCACGCCTTTGTCCAGATCACATGTTTTTAAAATATATGTTGAATAGCACATGGTCAAGAACAGATAAGAGCACTGGCTTAGTTGTCTTTGAACAAAAAACTTGTGCACATATCTTACCTCTTCTACTTTATTGCCTGTGTGACATCTCTGGTTATCACTTCCTCTCTAATTTTCTCATCTTCAAAGTGAAGAGTTTGAACTATATCACTTCTAACAGCCTTCCCAGCTCTAAATCTATTATACTATGAATATGATGTCTCTATACTGGATAGCAGATCAAAATCATTTTTTAAACTTTTTATCCCTATTTACTTTCCCACCATAAGTTTACATCATACATACTCACACATACTCATGAGTCTTTGGTCTCTAAAACCATTAATCTTTGAAAAATGATTTTTTCATTTTATTCGAACACATATTTAAGAAAACATAATTTTGCTCTGTCAACATCTATACTCTCAAACGATTGGAACAAAGTCTATACCGAGTAGCAATTACAATACTTTTCAGTAAGAAAAAGAAAAAAAGTTATAGTCACTGTTATTGTTGGTGGTGGTGGTGGTGCTGGTGGTGGTGGTCCTTCATTTTCAAAAAGGACCAATGACGTCATAGTATAGCATATGGGAAAGAATGCCAGACATCGTTAGAAAGAGCTGAGTTTGCATCTAGCCTTTGATACTAGCTTTGTGACCACAGGCAAGTCAATTAACGTCCTACGGCCTCTGTACCTACTTCACAAAGTTGTTTTGAGTCTCAAAAGAAATAATGTATATAAAGTGCTTTGCAAATCTTAAAGCCCTGCCTAAAAGTTGGCTTTTCTTTGTTTATTGTTAATATTTCTTATTAACCACAAAAGCCATGAATTGTTTCACAAGTAGCAAGCAACAAATAGGATATTCTACTATGATGGAATCCTAATTAGGGAAACCAAAACATCCAAGGAACCGTCTAACCACAAAGACACTGACACATTTTACTATGTTCCATTGGCTCATTGACCTTACTGTAAAACCATCGATGCGAGTTTTCATAGCAGTTATCCTCCCAAAGGAGCTCTAAGCACTTTTCAGTCTTTTCCAAAAATCATTAGTAGAGGGAAGGATGAATAACAAAGTGACACCTCAGTTGTCTCATGGTTTTAATGCAACTTCTCCCCTTCTAAGCTGTGAAAACCTGCTTCATAGTTCACCCTTTACCTTCTACCACCTTTCCTATACACTGGCTATGACGAGCAGAACTTTTACAGATCTTCAAGCTATAGCACCTAATCTAATTCTCTAGATAATAATCTAATGAGGAAAATAAGTTCTAGGGGTGGAAACAACTTGCTAAGCTCAGACATATAGCCAGACTCATCAGACCAGTACTTTAATTCTCTCTCCCTAATGGCTGAGGGAGATGAGGGAGGAATACAAATTTTTTTTCAAAGGTTACGATATTCATAATCCAAATGGAGCTCAAGAATCAAATAGCTCAGTGTCAACCACTTAGCAAAAAATTTGTTAATTGCCTACTATGTGCTGCACACTGTGCTAAGCACTAGGAATACTATATAGTCCCTACTCTCAAGGAGATTATAGTCTAATGAGGGAAAACAATACGTAATCAACTACATACAAACAGGATATATACAAGATAAATTGGAAAAAATCAACCAAGGGAAATAATTACTAGTATAATGGTTATTTTAGTTCAGATTAATGATTTCAGTGGTGTGGGAAACTCCCAGAATAAAAACATGTCCATAGATGCTACTCAGCAACTCAGCTACGATGAGGGTTTGTAGACAGCACAGAAAGGGACATCAGAGGCTATTGATCCCAACCTTTTCATGTCACAAGTGAGAAAAATTATGCCCAAAGAGTTTAAGTGATTTTTCCAAGATCATGGACAGTAAATAGCAAGCCAGGTTCAAACCTTGGGCCTCTGATTCCAAATATAGAAGTAGTTTCACAACATTAGACGTAGAGATTTGGTTGTGGCATTGAATGGTAGAGTAACCTTTCCCATGGTCATCCAGTTAGGATACATCAGAGGCAGAACTTAAACTCAGGGCGGGACTTCATCATTTTCAAGGCCCACTCTTAATGCCAGTGCATTATACCATGCTGCCACTCAAGACTTTGAAGAGGGCATGGATTTGGTATCATTTCGGGGGTTAATCATCTAAGTTCACCTTAGGATTTAAAACTACAAGAGCCCTTGAAATCTAGTCCAAAACGCTCCCTCTGTTGATGAAGAAAGTTTAAGTCACTTGCCCAAGGTCACGTAGGTAGTGAGATCAGAGCCAGGATCCCAAATCAGGTTTTCTGGCTCCAAATACAAGACCCTTTCCATTTTACTCCACTGGTAAGAAAGGAGTGAACTCATCTTAGAATGACAGAAGTCTCTGAAATTTTAAGTGCAGACAGAACTTTTACAAGCAGCAGTAAAAAATTCTGAGCATCTAAGCATGCTGGCTGAGGAATTAAAAATAAATCTCTGCAGATTTATATCCCCCAGGAATAAAAAGAAAGAGAAAATATTAAAAAAAAACCCCAATGCTTCTGGCAATGAAAAACTAATGGAGCATATTTTTCTCAGGGGAGGGAGGAACTCAATACTGATTTTTCTGTTTGATCATTAGGATTTGCCAAGCTTGGCAAAGTGAAGAGGTGCTTGTCTCTAGTCATGTCATACTATAAAACCAACAACACAGAAATATGCTTGGTATCATCTGACACATTTTTAGAATTACTTCAAAGTGCTTCTCAAATAGCCCATGACTTGACACACTTCCTTCCCCTCCTCCTGTCCACTCTATTTACATCTTTTCTTTATAGCACAGCTTAAGGACTATCTTTCTCAGGATGCTTTCTCTGTGTTAATAAAATTTTAAAATAAACAAGCAATATGAATAAAGACTAGTCATTGACTTATTTCCACCCTTTCTGCCACATGCCATGGGGTTCTTCCATAATCTCAGTGATTTATACACAAACTCCTGGCTCTAGATGGAGGGATGCACCCAGAATGAAGAGGAGACTTGCCAAAAAGTCCTAGCTGTATTTCACACAGATAATCAAACCTGTCATCCCTGCTCCCAACAAGGCTCAAGCTGGTGGACATCTTCCAGAGTTCTCAGCTGCAGTGGGCTGTCAGTCGGGTATGTGCACTAAGTCCAATACTAAAATAATAAGGCCTTGGGAGTGGAAGTTTCAGGTTGCCTAAGAAGAGGTAAACCAGCCCCAGGTCAGAAATGAAGCAGATCAGAACTCCCATGGAAATCAGTAGTGGTATCAGGTCTGTGACTCCAACGTGGGAGAAATAGAAAGAAATAAAAGAACTACTGTTTCTCAGAACTAGGCATGTGAACCAGGGGCCTAGAGGTGTGTCCCTCCAATAACCACTCTCCAGTCATGTGAGCATCTTTTCTCCATGCACTACTAACCCACCTGTGCAAAGAGTCCATGGAACTGTCCTTTATGGGCCATTGGCAGGACTAGTCTCTCATCTCCCTTTCAGGTTTCTCCTTCCTTCAGCACTTTTTCCCCCTGCCAGGCATTGTAATTAATCCTTCTTCATGAGCTTAATTGTAAATTTGTTTTGATTAATTAGCCTCAGAGCTGACTTGGCAGTTATTGAGATATTGGAAAGGACTCTGGGTTGATTCAGAGTACTGGCTCTTATATCCTGTGGGAGTCTTCTCCCTGTCAGCAGGAAAAATTCAAGTGCAAAATCGTTTATGTTTGAAAAATACTTTGACATAATTAACTGACAGGTCTAGATAAGTAGGAATGAGCAGACCATTCTCTCACAGGTGGCAGCATGGGTGTGTTACATTGTTATGGACTAGATAACTCAAAAACACAATTCCAGGACCCAAAACCGTAACAAGTATTGGCCCTGGAAATAATTTTAACAAAACATAGACTGTATCAGATGTTTGCCTACTCTTATCCCACAATCAATGAAACATAATGGAATCCTTCTGACTCAGGTAACAGTTCAGACCTATACACATAAAACGATACAGAGAAGTCATAAATTGGTTTTTAAAAAAATAGCACTGTACTTGCCAACAGGAGATCCAGGTTCTAGCCCTAGCCTTATCATTAACTAGCTAAGTGACTTTGGATGAATCTCAACCTTCCTGGACTTGTTTCCTCTCTGTAACAAGATCATGCCACCATCACTGTGGATATGCCTTCTTCCATCAGAGTTTAAAACCTTTCCATATGTTCTAATACAATGTACTTCTCATCCATGTAGTTCCACAAATACTCCCTGAAGGGTCCATACAACAGATTGAAGGCCATACTCAAATTCTTTATCTTGGAGGTACCAGTAAAGGCATTAGGATGTCCAGCTTTTTCTCTCATTCTTAGCAGAGGATATCACTCCTTTTTCTAATCATTGGTGAGCTTGATAAATGTTTATAATGCCATATCCATATATGTCATTCCTGGTAATATGCTGACATCTACTTATACCCATTAGGAATCTTTCTATGATTCACAGTGATAGAGCAACATCAGATGAATACCAGTGACACAAAAGATGGGCTTTTACAGCACTGGGCAGTTTGATATCACTAAACATGATGCCCATTTTTCCAAATATAACACAGGATGACTTCATTCTCCTAAGTCATTCTAGGCCAAGTTAGTTCATTGGCTATCAGCAGTTTCTTTCTAAAATCGACATGTTGATGATACGGGTTGCCTATTTAGCTGCATATCATAGAGTAGTTTTACCACCTTTGCTTTTAATACAAATAATTAGTTCAATCATTCACATTCCTATGAATTTCATTGAGGAGGCTTTGTAGTGCTCTGGAATTTGGTGCCACTCACAGAGTGCCATCTGTGAACAGAAGCATTTGAGAGAATTTCATCATTGATCAAGAATACTTCTTTTGTCTGACCTTTGCATAGGATAATTTTCATAAACTCATGATCACTTTAGGTGAGCATATGTCTTCCTGTTTAACAGTTCATTCAGTGTTAATACTCAGTTCTGCAGGCATGTATCATGAGAACTAAGGGTTTCAATTTTCCAGAAAGTAAGAGAAATATTCCTGCTAGCTTCTGGTCCATTCTTAAGTAGACAAAGTCTCATTATTCTTCAAAATCATTTTTATCTCAAGGAATATAGGAGGGCATAGCAGATAACCTTAAGGAGATGGCACAGGAAGATTCACCAGACAGCAACAGAAAAGAGATAATCCATAGAAAAGTTATGGGAATTCCAAAAAAGGGACTTTTGGGGGTTCATAACATTTTTGGGGGCCATGGATTCCCTTTGGCTGTCTGATAAAACCTATGGACTCCTTCTAACAATGTTTTAAATGCCTAAAATAAATTCATATGGTTCCAAAGGAAAACAATTACATTAAAATATAATATAATTACATAAAATATAAAATATAATTATCAAATAAAAATTTTAACAACTTCCTGAAATTCCAAGAACCCCTGAACTAGGTTACAGTAACTACAGAATAAATTGAATCACCAATATGCAAAGGCAATAGAATCACTAACAGATCATAAGTAGCCTCCAAGCGTCTGGAGCTTGGGCAAGAAATATGCAGGACTATGTCAATATGTGCCAATAGTATTATGAAAAATATAAACAGTAAAGGAACATTGCACAGTTGTCTGACATATAATAAGTGCTTAATAAATGTGATTGATTGATGTTTTGAGTAGGGTGAGGGAAGAACGTTTACGAGCACCATGGGGCTGAGAGGAAAGAGGAATGTATCTTACTGAACATGAACTCTTATATTCCTAGAGCAGATTGGAATTCAAGCTATGTTCTGTTATTCCATATAGCTGCTCTCTGGAGCTGTGTGGATTCCATATTACTAACCAAGGCCACAATAGAGAGAGAGTTAGAAAGCAATAGCATCTATCATAGTGGGTGATACTTACTTATATACATAGGAGACCTGTTGGCTGAAGAGAGCCTTCAAGGTTGCATTTTGTTCAACTGAATCAGTTTGTTTGTATGTTTGTTTATTTTTTAATAAACACAGATCTTACAGTTTCTACACATCTGTCAGCTGTGTGATTGGGAAGTAGTGGTCTGCGGCAGAAAATCATCTGCAAAAGCCTGTTATTTTTTCACAGAGGACTAAAAAGGATAAAATACATAGATAATCCCCTTAAAAACTAGTTTATAAATTGTTAGGAGGTCTCCTCAATTCCATCTATACTTAGTAAGGTTGTGGGTAGCAGCTGACACCTGAAGGCTTTTCACAGGGGGGTGGAGGTATGGAAGTCTTCCTGCCTCTGGCTACTGAACCAGGTAATAGAATTAAGGGTGTGGTTTTCTACCATGGATATATAAGCAGGAATTCCTTAGCACAGAGGTATGGTGTCCCAGGTCCAACATAGAATGAATTGAAGGAGACTGCTTTCTATTCCAGCAAAGGATCCATATTCACTTTGTTACAAACTGACTCCTACTCCCAGAGTTTAAATGTAAACAAATATTACTTCATTCTCTGATGTGGAGCCTTGTATCTGCAACAAGAAGCATGTGACTGGATTTGGCTGAAAGTTGTAGACATAGCTTCAACCAGGGCTTCTGAAGTATGTATCCTTAACCTTTTCTTGTTCTCTTCCATTCCAATATCTAACCACTCCTTCTTAATCTCTTTTAATGGTTTCTTATCCAAAGTCACATACCTTTAACTATGGGTATTCCCTAAGGCTCTGTATTCGGCCCCTTACTCTTAACTTTCTTGATGACCTCATCGAGTTTAATTCTCATCTCATCTCATCATGTTGATTCCAAGGTGTGGGTGTACATCTGTCTGTGTGTGTACATACATACACATATATTCAATCCCAGTCCCTCCCAGTCCAGAGTTTCAATTCTGCATCACTGATTATTTAGATATCTTAGAAATGTGTTAACCTTAACAAGTCTAAAACAATTCATTATCTTTACCCCTAAAAACATCCCTCTTCCAGACTTGTGTTTTTCTGACAAAGGTACCAGCATATTTCCAATAGCCCAGATTCATATTTTAAATGTTATCCTTTACACCCCACTTTCCCTTATGACACAGATGCCATTTGTTGTCAAATCTTGCCATTTCTACCTTCACATCTCTTGTTTCCAATCAAGCTACTTCTTTAATTCAGGCTCTTGTCACTTTCATCTAGTAAGACACCTTCAGGTTGGTCTCCCTGATTTTACCACTTCAGTCCATCTTCTATACTTCTGCCAAAGTGATTTTTTTCAAGTGAAGATCTGGTCATATCATTCCCCTACTCAGTAACTCAAGAGGCTCCCCATTGCTTTAGGATCAATTATAAACTCTTTTGTTTAGCTTGTAAAGTTTTCCACCACCTTGGCAACCAACCTTTATAGCTGCATTAAAACTGCACTAAGTCTTTGGGGATATCCTGTATCTTGCTCCACAGTCTGTGCTCTAGCCAAGCTGACCTTCTCTCTGTTTCTCACACTCAACGCTCCTTAACTCTTCTCTGTGCCTTTCTACTGATAATCTTTCACTAATATTTCCAGTTATAAATGTCCATGAGTCTAAATTTTAATAGATCATTAAGACCTTTCACTGAAGGAATAACACTTTAATTCTTAAAGTTTAGCCATCATCCAGCAAATAGAAAAGGCATTGTGCTTTTTTTTTGAGGAAGAGGCAACATAACCTTTTCAGAGCCACTGAAATATCACAGCCAATCAGACAAATTGTACACAGTAGATTTACAGTTTCATATGCAATCATCTTTTTTATTGTATTATGTTATGGAAATGCTTGTTTTATTCCATAAATTAAAAATAAAAAATTTTAAAAAGAAATAACACAGTCACCTATTCTGCCTATAAATAAAGTTGGCACTGGTAAAAGAAACTTTCCAGATTGAAGTCTTCTAATTGGCTATCTCTACTTGCTCTACCCAAACAGGTCAGAGAAAAAGCAGGAATCTGGAACAAACATTCTAGTACATTTGTCACTATGGTATAATGGCTAGCTAGTTATTCTTAGAATTATGTGTGCTTGTCCTTTGTTGCCGAAGAAGACCATGCCATCAGAGAAATAATGACATGACTTGCACTTGACTTTGTTTTGAGTGAGGGAGAGCTATGCAGGTCACCAGCCTCACTTGTCCTCCAGACTTATCTGAATCCAGTGACTAGATACTCATCAGGATGACTAGAGATGACCCAGGATAAGGCAATTGGGGTTAAGTGACTTGCCCAAAGTCACACAGCTAGTGAGTGTCAAGTGTCTTTGGTGAGATTTGCACTCAGGTCCTCCTGGCTCCTGCATTGGTGCTCTATCCACTGCACCACCTAGCTGTCCCTTGAAATTATGAGACCTGAACTCAAAGATGGCTTTAGACACTTACTAGCTATATGACTATGGGCAAATTATTTAACTCTCAGAACCTCTGTTTCCTCATCTCTAAAATGGAAATAATACTTGTACCATATGCCTGCCTCAAAGAGTGGTTGAAATGGAAGAACTACACAATTGTAAGTTATTTGTGAACTTTAGCTTTAAGCCATCCAATCCTCTTACTTTGTAGAAGAGAAAATTGGGTCCACATAGGTGAATTGATTTAAAATATAAGATACCCAAGGGCAGACTATTTTTCATTTGAATGTCCTGTCTGGAGAGGCAGCATGGAGTAGTAGACAGACAACTGATCTCAGAGTCTGGAAATCCTGACTTCAGGTTCAGCTTCTTGCACTTACTAGTTATGTGACCCTATGTAAGGTATTACATCTCTCAGTACTCCAGTAAACATTCTAAGGAAATAGTCTGAAGAATAGATATGAATGTCAATTTCTAAAGAGACTTTCCTTACTGAGAATTCCCTACAATGTCACAGGTTTGTCCCCTTCTTACCCTTCAAAAAAAAATCCCTCAGTTCCTAGTGCAAGGGTTTTTTGCACATAATGAAGACAATTAATACTTGCTTATTTGTGTGTGTGTATATATACACATATACATACACAATTATAATTAGTGTGTCTGTGCGTGTATGTGTGTGTGTGTGTGTGTGTGTGTGTGTGTGTGTGTGTGTATAATTTATTATGGTGGCTAATACCTTCCAGATCTGGTATAACACCTTGAGCTTATTCAACAGCTTTCATCTAAGGGTCTTCAAAAGCACACAACCAAGCAGGTGTTGTCCCTATTTGATAGACAAGGAAGCACTAACAGATTAGGTGACCTGTCCAAAATTACACTGAATCAGTTGCTAAGGAAAATCTAAAACTCAAAGTGCTCAGTGCCTGGTCTATTTTAAGTATTTTCAAAAATTCATTCTATCTGTCTTGGATTCATCTGAGAACCTCAAACCATCTTAAGCACAAAAGTCTGGGTAAAGTTCAGAATCACATAACTTTTGAGTTGAAAGAGACAGCAAAGACAATACTAGTCTTACTCACCTCTAGGCAAGAATGTCTTTTACCAGACACCTAACAAGTAGCCATCAAGACTTTCTTAGAGACTTCTAGTGAAGGAGAATAGCCTACTTCCCCCAGCAATCCATCTTAGTTTATGAAAACCCTAATTAGGAAGTTTCTGCACTATTATCAAGCTTACATTTTGCCTATCTGCAGTTTTCACCCATTGTTTTATACCACTCTGTGGGGTTAAACAGAACAAGTCTTCTCCCACATGACAACTCCTCAAATATTTAAAATCCATTACTGGGCCTTCTCTCCAAATTTTTCTTTTCTTCAGTTGAAATATCCCTAGTCCTTTCAGTATTTACATGGCATAGACAAATCCTGATCAAACTTTTCTGTTTTATCAATTTCTTATAAAAAACAAAAACACAGAACCCAAAACCGATGTGGTTTATCTGGGAGTATCATTTCTTATTCTAGACACTATACCTCTCAATACAGTCTAAGTTCAAATTTGCCTTTTGGGGGCTCCTATAAGCATATTGTTGACTCATATGGAATTCAGATCAATAAAATGCCTAAATGTTTTTTTTAGACAATCTACTTTCTTCCATGCCTCCTCCATTTTGTATTTGTAAACTTGATTTTTAAAGAAAAGGGTAAATTTATATGTATCCCTATTTACTTTCACCTTTTTAGATTCAGCATTAATTCTGATATATTTTGGAGATCTTTTTTATGTCTTACCTGTCATCCAATATGTTAGCTCTCCTAAGATTTTTATTACCCATAACTACTTAATATTGAAACAAAACAGCTGAGAACTAATTCCTAGGACACTCAAACAGAGACTGACTTTCACACTGCACTTTGCTCCTGGTCATTTACGTTAATTATAAATCAACCTAATTGTATTGTCATTTAGACTAGTGATCTTACAAGTGAGAGAAGGGGTCTAGGGAGGCCTTACACACAGACCTCAGTGAATGACAATATCTTCTTGTACTCACATCCTTCTCCTTGTACAGCTTGTCTACTTTTCTCCCACTACTGCTGTATTTGATATTTTTGTTTCTTGCTGAGTCCAATTCACAGTTGAGCCAGCTCACAGCTCAGATCTCCATCCACAGTCTCTTTCTCAGAAGCATGTTGACTTCAGTAAATTGCCTTCTTCTACACCTACCATTTATACAACACTAGATGGAATTAGAATGTATCTTTTCCCAAGTTCCAAAATTCAGGTCCCAGGTCTAAAGAAAAGCCCCTAACCAAAGTGAAGGCTTCCTACAGCTTCCAGGGAAAATAGGTGCCTTGTCCCAGTCCTTAAAAAGTGGACTTAGGTCAGACATAGAGATAATATGATTGACTACTAGAGAGAAGGTCGATGCCCAACTACAGTTATATTCCTCACATTTACAGAAAAGAAACACGTTTATCCTGTAAATATGTTCCTCCTCCTAACTTCTAGTTTGATTAGTTTCACATTCTTTTCTATATCAATAATCATATCCCCCCTACAGACATTTGCAAACCAATGGGGTACCAATCTCCCTACAATGTAAAGAGGACACAGAATTTCTGCCACCAAATTACAGCATCTAGTCCAGCCAGAGAGCAGGTCACAACATTGAGATTAAGGAATAAAATCAAGAGTTTCCACACATAGAGGCTTCCTTGGAGACATGGATCCTTCAACAATCTACTCTGACTTGGAGCTGCAAACTCTAAGGCAATTACTGGCATGCTCACCAGGATTGGTGTATATTACCAGTCCTAAATGAGGTTCCTGACAGTTCCATTTTCCTAAGAATCACAGTACTACCTTCAGCACTGAGGGAACTATCCATGTCAGCACCATGACCAGTGAGTAGTCTGTTCCAAAGTTTAACTGCCTAGATCTAGTTAGAAGTGGAAAAATCTTCATGTGTAACAAATATAAAATGGGTCACAAATAGTGTACTTTCAGCTTTGCCATACTGCATTGACTAGACATTTTCGAAGGAAAAGAAAATTCATTTCCCCTCATTAGGAATATTATAAACATAAGAATAAACAAGTTTTCCTCCACCATCTTAGGCATAGAGACTTCCTTGTCAGTTGCTGCATTGCAGTAAGCCCTTTTTGAGATGTTTGCTTGGAAGCCCAGAATTTAAACTTCAGTCAGTGACACCAACCTCATTTGCAGGCTCCATAAAGACTGGGAAGCTTTGTTTTTTGTCTTGCATTTCTGCAGATATTGTTTCAACCAAAAAGAAAAATGAACCCAATCATAAACTGATACATGCATAAACACACATCAATATCTCTATATACCTTCTATGCATTTCTTTCAAATTCTCTTAAATAAGATACAGAACTGGAATCCCCTCCTTCTAAAACCTGATCCAATTGACCTCTAATTTATTCATAGGGCTCCAGGAAATTAGACTGAATGAAAAATAAAACACTAAAGCAAGGGGAAATACACTCAGGAGCCAAAGTTATATGCACACGTGTAATGTGACTTCAGGACACATGTTTTCCATATACTGTTTGTACTTATTAGAGCTGCATTATTTTGGTGGTGCTGGTAGTTTTTCTTCCCCAGAGGCAACAAGAGTTCAGATCAGCAGAACACTAATATTCTATTATAGAAGGCCCTTCTGTTATGGTGTCATTATCTGTAGGGGACTCAGTAAGAGAAATTGTGTCTTCTTGCTTGTACTAAAGTGCTTGCTCCTTGACTCAGTTATTAAAATGAGGGAGCAAATAGCTCCTTGTTCTAATTTCCCTTATCAGCCTCCACCGGGCCCATTTCAGGCTGCTGGTGGAGTGTTAGAATGCAATTGTACGCTTGAATAAAAAGGAGAAACTGAATTAGAGCCTCTTAAGGCCATTATATTGTCCTCTTTAGTGACACTGCTTGCCTCACTATTGCAGAGCATTGAGCTAAGTGTTCTTCCTGCACAAAGTGGAGCATTGAGACTCTCCCACTTCTGAAAAGGCACAGAGCTTCTCTCTACAATCTCTCTTTTTGTTATTGAACTTCTTTGTGAAGGTCTCAAAATTCTAAGGTAAGAGCGTGTTCCCAGAGAACAGGAAGGCTTTCAAGTTGCAACAGTTTTAGGTGGATAATACTAGCACTTATCATACTGAAGTACTGATAGAGTATTTAAGAGGCTTTCCCACTACCCCCCAAAAAGTGGGACTTCTGTTTTGTACACTGTGCCTGTGGGATTTTGATTTATCTTTTTGGTTGGGTTTACTTAAATAGAACTATCAGTATGATCTTTTGCATAAAAAGCTCTATGATCTGGATGAGTCCAGGTGTATTTTCCTAAGAAGTAATTTTATTTTGCTTGGTCCCAGAGGACAGAGCTAGAGATAATTGATAGAAACTGAAATGATGCAAATTTAAGCTCAAAATAAGGAAATATCTCCTAATAATTAGAATTATCTGAGGGTAGAAAGAGTTGCATTTTTGAAGCTGTGGTTTCCCCCTTACTGAAGGCTTTCAAGAAAAAACCTGAATGACTACTTGACAGGAATACTGTAGAAAGGATTCTTTGTCAGATTCTGGTTCAGCTGAAGGACCTCTGGGGTCCCTTGCAATTGAGGTTCTGCAAAATAGCTATGTTCCTTAAAAGTTACTTAGAAATCCAATTTCTTTCCAATTAGATTTGAAATGTATTGGGATGGGGGGACAGAAAGAGTATCATTATTTAAAAGAACCCGGGAGTCAGTCATTTTCTAAAGAGAAAAGTCCTCCTGTAATATAAATAATCACTCCTGAATTTATCTCCTCAGCTCTGATTTTAGCAATCAGATTTTCTCAAAATGGAAAGTCCCCTGTATACATAAATGAATTCTTTGAATTTATATCTCCAGTGCCCAGCAGAGTGAATGTGCTTTCAATTTGATTCAATTCAACAAATGTTTATTGAGCATCTGCTAAATGCCAAGTGGTATGGTATGTGTTAGAGAAATGAAGACAAAAACAGAAACATTCCCTCTCTTCAGTGATGAGGTGGGATAGGGAGAGAAGGAAGTCACATTCACAAACAAGCCAATATACAATATATACAGTCAGTGCAAAACCATATGAGCAGAGGCACAATGCAAGTAAGGGAGAACACTAACCACTGAGATGACCAGGAAGACTTCCTATAGAAGACACCACCTGAACTAAGAATTGTGCTGGATGAAAGTAAGGATGGGGAATATTCCAGGCACGGTGGGCAGCCTATGCAAAGGCATACAAAGTGTCTGTAAAGGGGGAGATATATGACATTAGTCTGAAAAAAAATAGTTTGGAACCAAATCATGACAGGCATCAAATATAGAACAGATGAGCATGCGTCCTTTTCTCTAATGGAGATAAAGAGCCACTGAACTTTCTTGAAGTTTCATCTTCAGCCACATGTTGTTTAGTCCCACGTTAAGAAATTCTATTTAGAAACATCAATTTTGCATCTGCGTATAGGATGGATTGGAAGTGGGAAAGACTTAAGGCAACAGTTAGGAAACTATTGTGGGTAGAGTGCTGAACTGGAAGTCAGGAAGAGTTAAGTTTAAATTGGACCTTGACTAACTGAACCATGGCAAGTCACTTGATCTCTGTTTGCTTCTGTTTCTTCAGTTGTAAAATGGGTATAATAGTACCTACTTTGAAGGGCTGTTCTGGGGATCAAATAAGATAATGTTTATTTTTTTTTAAATCTTTAAGAAATGCCTGATACATAGTATGTGCTATATAAATGCTTGGTCTCCTTATTTATTAAAATAGTCTAGGCAAGAGGTAATTAATAAGGGCCTGCCTACAGGTTTGACTGAGTGACTAGAGAGAATGGAATAGAGGAAATCCTGTAAAGGTAAAATTGACAATATTTGGCAACTAGGGGAAGGAGGTATAAAGGGTGAGAGAGAATGAAGAGTTAAGAATCAAGCCTTGGTTGTAAACTAAGTGACTGGAAAGATGGTGGTGCCCACAAAAAAAGAAGGGGGGAAATTATAATGGTAATTTAAATGGGAAGATCTTTCCCATTCATTAATAGGCCCATGTGACCTGCCTGTGTCACATGAAAGTCTGAGTCACATGGAGTCTGTGGTGGGAGGAGTTTGCTGACCAGATGGAGCAGGAAGTGAGTCAGACTAGTCATATCTGGAAGAGAGAGAGAGGAAGCAGGCAGGTGGCTGTGAGTGAGAGAAGGATTTGTTTTTGGGGAGGCCTGATAATGTGTATAGACTTCTTGGTTTCAATGATTAATTTCTTTGTTGCTATGATGGATTTGGTTTTCTGGTGTTGAGATTTGGCTTTTTGGTGTCTGAATAAAAACTTTTCTTCTGCCTTCTATGTGGAGAGTCTGTTTTACTTTGCGATTCAGAACTATTCAGCATATTCATAGTAGTCATAAGTGCTGTGAATATTGACTTGGTGATACAGAAAGGGGTGAGTTTGGAGGGAATATAATAAATTCTGTTTCAGATATGTTTCATTTGAGATGCTTGTGGAATATCTAAGTGGAAATGTCTAGCAAGCAAATGATTGCAGGATTGCAACTAAGTACACAGGTAAGGGCTCAAAATATTTATTTGAGAGCTACCTATACAGAGGAAGGAGGGAGAAAAAGGAAGAGACAGAGATACAGAGAGAGGACAAAAGACACAGAGAGAGAAACAGAGAGAGAACACCCAGGACAGAGCCCTGTGGTACTTCCATACAAAGCACAGAACATGAATGTTGACCCAGAAAAGGAGACTCAGAAGGAATGGTCAAACAGATCAGAAGCAAACCAGGTTAGCAAAATGTCATGAAAACCAAAAGAGGACAGAGTCACAAATATCAAAAGCTATAAAGGGATAAATATGGATGGGGTCTGAGAAAAGGCCTTCAGATTTAACAATTAAGAAATCATTGGTAACTTTGGAAAGAGAAGTTTCTGTCAAGTAGCTGAGTTAGAGGCAAAATTGGAAGTGTTTAAGGAGTGGGAGAGTGTGAAAGTAGAAGTAAAGAATGCAGGCAGCCTTTTCTGGGAATTGGAAGTGAAAAAGAAGAGAAATATGGGAATAGGCAGGTTAGATAAAAGTTTTGTTAAGGATGGAAAAGATCTAAGAATGTAGGGAGCTGGGAAAAAGAGAGTTTATAGAGCAATAGTTCTCAAACTTTTTGGTCTCAGAACCCCATCACACTTTTAAAAATTGTTGAGGAACCCAAAAATCTTTAGTTTATATGAGTTATATCTATCACTAGTTACCATATGATACCTTAAAGATAATTTTTAAAATGTAAAATTTCAATTTTAAAATTTTTTTAAATTTTAAATTTTAAGTTAACTTTAAAATAACAATAATAGATCTATTATATTAAGACTTATAAGAATTTATGTAACAATTATTATCATACAAAATAAAAATAAAATTTAAAATAACTATATTTTCAAGAATACTGAGAATTATGTTACATATTTTTACAAATATTTTTAATGTCTGGCTTAATAGTAGGTGGATACTTATAAATGCATTTGGATTTAATCTGTTGTTTTGGTTCAAATACATGAAAAAAATATGACCCTTCCTTTGGAAAAGAGAAGAATATTTTAATAGGGAAATACTATTTTAGTTCATCATGAATATTTACTGATTAATTGACTGAAAATAGTTTTGTATTCCTGGAACCTGACTGGATCTCACAGATCCTCAGAATTCCTTGGAAAGTTCTTTAAAAAATGACTGAGATAGAGTAATTTAACCTTCTTGCAAAAAAGTCAAATTCCTCAAGCATTTAGAAGGGATTATTGCATTCACTGAATTTGTATCCCCAGCACCTATCCTGGCACTTGATGCTCAAGTTTTTGAATTGACTATAAATAAGTAGCCATGTTGAAAATAATATAAAGATACAGGGGATAACTGAAGGGGGAAAGCCCCTGAAGAAACAGAAAGAGATGAGATCAAAGGCATAGGTAAAAGGTTTGATCTGGGTAATGAAAAGAAACAATTCTTCCTCTGGTTCAGGAAGAAGAGGAAAGATAGGAGGGATATTTTTAAAGAATTTTAAATTCAGAGGCAGGGAGAAGAGACAGCTCCCAAAGATGGCTCCAATATTGCTCAGTAAAGTATATGGCCATGTTCTCTTCTATGAAGGGGTGGGAGGTGGTTTAAGGAGAGGGGAGAAGACTAAAAAAGATGATGCACACAATACAAGAGGAAGTCATTTGGGTAGAGAACAAAAGAATGCTGTGTAGCAGAAAGGGTCCAGTTGATTTTAAATGTCATGAATATGCAAATGATACTATAAGAACTATTATTTGATTTCCTCCAGGATTGTTCAGCAGTTGGTAAGTAGAGATGGATCAGGCAGAAGAGGGGTAATCCAGGGTTGGGGTTTAAAAGGGATGGGCAGTGACAAGAAAATAGGCCAAGGGAGGAAGACTATGAAAAGTTAACTATAACATAAACATTTTGAAAGGAGGAAAGTGAGACCAGAGCAGGGATGGTTGACCGGGAAAGTAGAGAGGCATGGGGTCACTAGAAGTGCTAATAAAGGGCTGAGACATAGAGAAATATGGAAAGACAGTAAATTATGATCAGGGAAATTTGAGAGTTTCTGTAATGGTAATTTAAATGGGAAGATCTTTCCCTTTCATTAATAGGCCCATGTGACTTGCCAGGGTCACAAAGAAGTCCGAGTTACATGGAGCCTGTGGTGGGAGGAGTTTGCTGAATGGGTGGAACAGGAAAGGTGGAGCAGGAAGAATGGAGCAGAGTTGAGAGAAAATTGGTCATAAGAGCCCTCAGAGCTAGGGAAGGTGCAAGCAAGCAGGCTGGCTGGCTAGTGTGAGTGAAAGAACTTGCTTGTGATTTTGTTTAAGGGGGCCTGCTTATGATTTGTTTGTGGGAAGCCTAGCAAGGGGAAGGCTTGGGACGGTGTTGTTCTCTGAATTGTCATTGTGTATAGATATTTGTTATTATGCTGGATGCGGCTTTCTGGTGTCTGAATAAATGTTTTGGTTCTGTCTTCCATGTGGAGAGTTTGTGGTATTTCCCAATTCAGAATTGTGCCAGGACATTCATGACCTCCATAGGCTCTGTGAATGTCACATTGGTGCTACAGTTTCACATCATGGAAGTAGAGCAATAATGAAAAAAAGGTAAAACCATTTTTAAAGATGGCTGAGGTAAAAGTGAATATGCAAAGTGTGAGAGCTGAAGAGATTGAATTGAAAAACCAATATATTTCTTAGGAAATATATATATATATATATATATATATATATATATATATATATATATATATATATATTTGATATCCCTAACTATAAGAACAGGCACTGATTCAAATTTATAAGACTAAAAGCCATTTTTCCCCATAGATAAGTTATCAAAAGATAGGAACAGACATCTTTCAAGGAAAGAATAAGAGCTATTGACAATCATAAGAAAAATTTCTAAATCACTAATAATTAGATTAAATTATAACAACCCTGAGGTTCTGTCTCCCACTTCGCAGGCTGGCAAAGATGACAAAAGAGGCAAATGTTAATGTTTTGCCGTTGCTGAAGCTGTGAATTGGTTCCACTATTCCCAGGAGGTTACCAAATTTGGGGGAAGACATGAACACAAATCACACAGGTCGTATTGTTGATGGATTCCAGTTCACGCTATTGGATAATATACCCATCTCAATAATATAGATCACTGAAATATGAGAGTATAAGTGGAAGCTGAGAAAGTGAGTTTTTGAAAAATGCTTGCAAACTATGTTGGCCCAGGAGAACAACAATGACAAAAATTGAATCAACTAGATCATGTCCTCATTAGAGCCAAATGAATGAAAAATAGTCAGAAATGTAGAATATAGTTAATATTAGTATCCCGCTGCACTGTTCTACCTACTTAAACATAGCATTCCCAGCTGTGCCTTACAGTTGGCAGTTCCCCACACCAGGAACACTCTTCCTCATCAATTCACCCATTTAGCTTCCCTGGCTTACTTCGAGATCCAACTCAAATCTCACCTTCCCCCATGCCTTCCCTCTAAGTTTATCTTTCACTTCATTGTATGTTCCTCGTATGTAGATAATTACAGGCCATCTCTCCCATTAGAACGGGGGACCCTTGAATTCAGGAACAGTGTTTTTGCTTTTCTTTGTATCCCCAGTACTTAGCACAGTGACTGGCACATCATAAGCATTAAAGAAATGTTTGTTGGTTGACTACCTTATTAGAGAGAAGCAGCATGGAGAAAGTGCACTAAGAAACAGAAGATCTAGTTTCTAAACACAGCTTTACCACTAGGTATAGGAGGTCAGACCAGACAATTTACTTCTGTGCGCTTCAATTTGCTCATCTGTAAAATGAAGATAAAAATCCGTGACTAGTTTACTTCACAGAGTATTTTGACATACAAATAAAATAATCAGTGTGCCAACACTTTGCACCTCAAAGTTTTATATAATTTTAAGATTATAATTGTTTGGAAGTTAAAATACATTTATCTTTTCTGATCCTTAAGATCAAGTGTACAGGATGAGAATATGGATAAGATATTAAGAGAAAGAGGCAGCCCTTACACATTTATACTAAACAGAATCAAAGAAATGACTTTTGGGCCTGGCTAGGGACCGGTAAAAGTCTATATTGAGCCCAGAAAAAAAATGATTAGTGTCTAGCAATAGTAGGCCCTGGGAGGGATAGGTGTTCAAAAATCCAGGATTGCCCTATGTAATGGGCAATAGGTAATCACAGTTGTAGAATGTCAAAGTTGAAAGAGACCTCACTTACATGGTCAGCTTTCTCGAGTATTAATCAGTCTCTATGCCCTAATACGTATATTACATATATTACGTATGTGCATTTATATTATGGTCTACATGAAGAATGTAACATTTATTTTTTTTATCTCTCCATCATCAATTCTTGGTCTCTTTCATTTTGCAATCTCTCCTGCCAGGTACATCTTTCTGCACCTGATTACTCACTATCTCCCCACTTAAGTGAGTCTGCCTTACTGAACACAATACAAGGCTCTCTTGACCCCATTCCCCCCAAAAATGTATCTGTCTTTCTTCCTCTCCCCTCACCCCCAGCTACCCCTGATAAATGAAATCTCAATGAAGTGTTAATAAATAACTTAATGTGCCATCCCTCCCAGATAATTTATTTGCTGGGTATATACTTTAACCCAAAGGCATATCCCTTTGCAATTTATTTGCATTTTAATGGGTATATGTCTTAACTCAAATGCTGGGAAGTTGAAAGCATTCTAACCTGGAAATCAAGAGATTTAAGGTTCCAGTTAATCCTGCCACTAACACAAATCACAAATCTCTGAGTATCATTTGCTTCAACTACAAAAGAAGGGATTTGGATTCACTAATCCCTAAGGCTGCTTCCATCCCTTAAAATTTACGAATTTTAGGCAACACAGTGGGCTTGTAAAGAGCATATGTTTTGATAGCACAGGCTTTTCAGGCCCTAGGATCATACATTGTCATGGATATTTACTCCAATACCAAAAGCTAACATCTGCTGCCTCATCTTAGTCCTCCTAAATTAAAGACTTCCAATTTTCAATGCTTCAGAAAACATCAAAATTTAATTTAAGTGAATTAGAATTAATTTTGTATTGAAAATGTATCTCCCTTGGAATCACTGAGGACACCATAAGACGTCCCCAAACCATGGGATGAGAAAAATGATGCTAGCAGTCAGTGGTTTCCCTCTCATTCCTGCTAGAAGAAAGTTGCCAAGCTAGGAAGACCTCAAGTCCTCCATCCTAAGGTCATTTCTAATGAACAAATCACTCCATTTCTCTTCCATCTGTGATTCACTCATGACAACTGAGTTATAATTCCTAAATGAACAATAATTATAGCTAGATGTCGTTTTGTGCCTTTATCTTTTTTAAAAGTTAAGATTCTCCTTCTGTTATATTTATTTTTGGTGTTTAAATAGATTGAAGAACTCAGAGCTCCACCTACTGGTTGAAGCATATGAGTGTTCAACAAGTTCTCAGAAAACCACTGTTAAGTTTCCAAAATCGAAATGAGATAGACTCCACAAGGTGACACTGAGGAAAAGCCAGAAAATGACAAATAAAATGGTTTGTGCTTTTTCCTAGCTAAAATATCTAAGTGATACTCCTAGAAAGATCTCAAAACTTGTGTTGCTTAAAGATGAAGAGAACTAGAAAGGAAATCAGACACAGTTACAAACAAAAATATTGCATGGAAATAACAGTAACTTACCTTTCTAAGGTAACTGTAAGATTTCCAAAATAATTTCCTTGTAACAGTCTTGTGAGGTGGATAATGATAAGACTGTGGATTCCACTTTACAGATTAAGAAACAGTCTCAGAGAGGCTAAGAGACCTATCCAACAGAAGAAAATGATTTCTCTTCTTAAAAAAAAAGTCAGTGCTCTTTCTGCTGTGACCTTGTACCATACAGCTCACCATAAAATGAATGCAAGATAAAGGTAAATAACCCACTCCCCATTCAATGGTAAGAATATAGGTCCATATATATCTCCCAGATTCAAACAAAGTTGTGTGGATTTTTAACATCAACTAAATTCTCAATCTTGTCCTCTGCCATGAAAATGAGAGAGGAAGCTTTTAGCACAGTGGACAAAGTATGGGACATGGAGTCAAGAAACCTGAATTTGAAACCTGCCTTTCTTACTACTACCTGTATTACCTTAAATAAGTCAGTTAACATCTCTGGACCTCAGTTTCCTAATCTGTAAAACACGAGGGTTGACCTGGATGATCTTTATGATCTCTTCTAGTTCTAAATCAATGATCCTGTGACTTCAGTTTCAGGGCCAGCTAGAAGCCATAAAAAAGAGTTGTATGACATCCAAGTGTATTTAGCACTCTGAACTTTGGTTTTCCCATCAGTAACATGGAAATATTACTAACTCCCCTGCCTGCCTTATAGGATTATTAAATATATATATAT
>CM053772.1:177325114-177335172 GCA_028658325.1 Potorous gilbertii | reverse complement strand
ATAAAGGAAGGGAGGGATGTTAGAAGGGAGGGCAGATTGGTGATAGGGGTAATTAGAATACTCAGCATTTTGGGGTGGGGGAGGGGAGAAATGGGGAGAAAATTTGAAACTCAAAATTTTGTGGAAATGAATGTTGAAAACTTAAACAAATAAATTTTTAAAAAAGACCAGTCATGTCATGGGAGGAAGAGCTATAATAGATGGATTAATGACACTGATGCCACAGAAGGCTTCTAGTATGTCAGGGAGATCCTCCTTGAAAATTTTATGAAAATATATGGAGAAGAATTATACCGGATAAGAAAATGTAGATAGGTTGTGCTACATACAGCTAGAGATATTACCTATATTGATGATATCAGATTAAAAAAAAAAAGTATGCAATGACTAGAGCAGGAGTTGTAAAAGAACTAGAGGGTAGGAATAGGGCAAGAATGAGGGGTTAGAGGCCTAGTACTTGTCTGTAGATTCTGGGAACCAAGATTTATACATATATATAATACATATCCTTGGTTTTTAACTAGGAACCACTGTGAGAGCTGGAGAGTAATCCTCCCCACCACATACATACACATATACACACTCATTCATCCCATCTTTTTACTTCTACCCAATAACAGACCAATGGCTGCTGGCCCCAGATCAGTAGGTCTGAAGGACTCACTTTTTCCCTCTAAAGAGTTCACTATATCTGGATCCATGTGAACAGACAGTCTTCAGTCCTAGGAGAACTTGACCCCTAATGAATAGGGGTCAGACTGTTTATATCTCCACTCTAATTCACCTGGGAAAATTACTCAAAGCTTAGGTTTGGCTATATCTCAGGTTTCTCCCCAAAGAGGAGTGGAAAGGAACTTAATATAAAATGTAGATTAGCTATGGGACGGCTATTTATTTACTCCATAATAAAAAATATGCTTAAAACTAAAAAAAAAAACAAAACAATGTATGAAGCATGAGTTAGTCAATCAACAGATAAGATAAAGATAAAGATATATCCTACTGAAGAGGATTGCAAAAGGACAGGAACCCCAAGATTAGAGTTCCCTGATGGGTCATCTGGAAAGAATTCGCAGATTCAAGCATTCTTGAAGTCAAGATGATAAAGATTTATTACACTTTTCCGCAGGCAAAAGTTCTTAGGGAACCTGCAAATTTAAAGGGATACAGAAAAAGTTTATATATTAGATTCTATAGTATAACATGTGCCAAATATGCTAAATTGGTGATTCATGGAGGGATTAGGGAGTGCTTAAGGAGTAGTTAGTTCTTAAAGGAACATGCATTTTTAGTATTTACTGTGCAGTTATTTTGCCCACAGTTCATGGGGAAATTGCCCAAGATGGGGCTACACAGAAGTGTGGCTTTAGGCCTGAAATGTCACTAAGTCATCTAATGATCAGGCCTGACTGAGAAATACCCAGGCTGTTCCTTTCAAGACAAGGGAGTATACGTATGTCTAAGTCTAGAATACATATGATTGGTCAGTGAATAGTAAATATCTTTATGACCCAGTACACAGTCAGTTCAGCCGTACACATCTGGTTCAAACTAACAAATTCTAGAGGTGCAGCTGGTTATTGTATCAGAGAGATTTAGAGCAGGCTACACTTGAACTGGGGAGAAACTGCCTGGGACAATGTTTTGAAACTAGAGAGAAATGCGATTTTTGGAGAGTTAAGATTGGGGCCCAAGCACAAGTCCCCAAGTACCCCAACACTAAAAACTTTAAAAATCAGTTCATCAAGTTCCAGATGTGGAGAACAGGAAGTTTTAAGAAGAGAAAGTTGCAGCCACAGTGTGCGGGAATTTTTCTGGTAGATTTAGTCCTTCACAGAAATCCAAGGACCTAAAAACCTTCCCAATGGACTCGAGGCAAAATGCCTTCCATATGCAGAGAAAGAACTATAGAATTGGATCTCAGCAAGAAGCAGATCATTTTTCTTGTGCTATGTTTTGTTTTGTTTTGATGATTCCTCCCATTCATTTTAATTCTTCTATGCAACATGACTAAGGTGAAAATGTATTTAATAAGAATGCATGTGTACAACCGCTATAAGACTGCATGCCATCTCGGGGAGGGAGCGGGGAATGAAAGGGGAAGGAGGAGAGAAGGAGTGGGGTGGAATCTAGGCTATATGGAAGTGATTGTAAAAAAGCTGAAAACAAATAAATTACTTAATTTTTTAAAAAAGAAGAGAAAGTTGCTAGTGTACCTCATTTCTAAAATAGAGAAATGAGTCAAATTTACAAAATAACAAGCCATTCCCCAATTGATCAATGGTCAAAGGATATGAAAAAGCAGTTTTCAGAGGAAGAAATTAAAACTACCTATAGTCATATGACTATAGCTCTAAATCACTATTGATTAGACACTATTGATTAGATTGATTTGCAAATCAAAACAATTCTGGGGTACCATATCACACCTATCAGATTGGCTAATGTGACAAAACAGGAAGATGATAAATGTTGGAGAAGATATGGGAGATGGGGAAGATCCTGGATGTCATTCAAACTGTCTCAGTTTCCTCATCTATAGAATGGAGATCATAATAGCATCTACCTCCCAGGATTGTAAAATGCCTAGCACAGTGTCTGGCATGTCTCTCCTGAGACACTGGGAAAGTAGTTTGACCGTGCTAGGCAGCCATAAGGAATGAGAAAGTAAAAGATGAAAAAACCCTACCCTCAACCACTGTGTGCAAAAAAGAGCCAACCCAAAATTCTTTTGCTAGAAGAACTAATCATGGGCATATTATTTATAATATAATAATAATATTGTATACAATCTCTTTAGTAATGCCAATAAAATAAAAACAGTTGGAGGATATCAAAATCTGCTAATTAGACCTTTTGGAGTTACAGCAGCAGTAGCAGTCTGTAAAATCTAGGTGCCTCACCTTTAGTTGTGATGAAAAAATGGAAAATACACTTGTTCTTAATCCACTTAGGTGGTTTCCTTCAACCTGGGTGTACTTAAGCAAACCCTGTCTTCTCTCTTAGCTCATTTCCCAAAACCAAGAAGGGAGTAGGGATAAGGAGGGACTGAACCTGTGATTTAATTTTATGTCTTTGAGAAGTAGTGATATCCCTTAAGATAAATTCTGATTCTACGCATTGTGGTTGACTTTGATATTAAATTCAGGCCCTTAACTTTTAGGACAGATTGTGGTAGAGAAATGTACAAATACTTACTGGGAAAAAATGTTCATTTATTAGGCTCTCCCAGGCAAAAATTAAATGGGAATTATTAAAATGTTATAATATTTTTAGAAAGTATGATTATTAAACCTAAATTTTTCTAATTCATCCTGCCAGTGAATTAATGACAGAGTTAATTAATTCAAATCTTAGTTCATTTAAGGAAAAATAAAGTTATAAATGGGAATTATCCTTTTTTAATCTTCTGGCAAAAATCCTAAATTAAAATTCATTATTATCATTCAGCTGTTAATTTTTTTCCCATTTGTCAGGTGTTTATTGCTTGTTTATTTACGGACTCAAAAGGATACATTTAGTTTCTTTCACCAACACCACTTCATACTTGGAATTCAAGGTGACAAGTACACATCTGATGTAAAAAGAAGAAAAAGAAGGTACAGAACTATTGTAGAATCTTTAGCAAGATGACATTCACAACACTATGTTTTAGAATGACTCATCTGGAAGTAGCATAAGAGTCTTTATCTTTCTCCTACTACATGATTTCCCTTGGAAATTGCATTTATTCCCTCATTCAATTATTGTCTCCAGGTAAATTTCTTCAATTCATAGAATACCATTTACTTTCAACTAGAGATCTCTATATACAGACTAGACTTATCTCTTAATCAATTCTAATACTTTATTGACAATTGCCTGATTAATAGATCAATATGTCCCATTATCATCTCAAACTCAACATTTCTAAAAGCGAACTCATATTTCTACCCCACAAACAAGTTCTTCCTCTTCCTCTAGATTTTTTTTCTCATGGGTCCTCTTGCAATTTTCTTGGATCACTGTCATGATCAGAGGAGCTAAGTCTTTCACAGCTGATCATCTTTACAATATTGCTGTTAACTGTGTACAAAGTTTTCTCCTGGTTCTGCTCACTTTTCTTTGTATCAGTTCAAATTAAGTCTTCATAGGTTTTTCTGAAATCATCTTGTTCATCATTTCTCATAGCAGAAAAGTATTCCATCATAATTATATGTTACCACTTGTCCATCTATTCCACAACTGATGGGCATCTCCTCAATTTCTAATACTTTGCCACTAAAAAAAAAGCTATTATAAATATTTTTTGTACTAATAGGTCCTTTTTCCCTTTTCTTTGATCTTTTTGAGATACAGATCTAGTAATGATATTTCTGGGTTCAAGGGATTTCAACACCTTCCTTTATCCATCCTCCTTTTATCATACATCAACCCCCTTCTCTTATCTTCTTCTTCTCCTATTTCCTTTTTGGTGAGATAGATTTATATACTCAATTGTGTATGACTGTGCATGTGAATACATACATACTTATGTGTCCATGTCTGTATACATACACACACATATTTTTTCTTTTTTAAACGTCTAAACCAGTGTATATAAGAGTGAAGTTCAAGCATTATCTAACCACCCACCCATTCCCATTTTATCCTCCACTCTAAAAGTTTTCCTTGTTCACCTCTTTTATCTAAGAAAAATTTCCCCATCCATTTTCTCCCTTTTTCCTTCTCCCATGGCAACCTCCTTTCACACAAATCCATTTTTTTACAACATCCCAAAATAATCAACTCATTCCCATGTCCTCTATGTAGAATCCCTCTAACTACTCTAATAATGATAACGTTATTTTAAGTTACAGGTAGTGTCTTCCCATATAGAAATGCAAACAGTTTAACCTTCTTGAGTCCCTTATGATTCCACTTTCATGTTTACTTTTTCTATGTTTTTCTTCAGTTTTCTATTTGAAAGTCAAATTTTCTATTCATCTCCAGTATTTTCATCAAGAATGCTTAAAAGTCCTTAATTTCATTAAATGTCCATTTTTTCCCTTGAATTATATTCAGTTTTGCTGGATAAATGATTCTTGGATGTAATCATGGTTGTTTTGCCTTTTGGAATATATTCCAATCCTTTGATTTCTTTAATATGAATAGGTGGTTTGATACATAGGAGTTATAGCTTCTGATTCTTATTATGATTTGATGATATTTGAATTGTTTCTTTCTGGCTGCTTGAAGCATTTTCTCTTTGACTTCGAAGCTCTGGAGTTTGGCTATAATATTCCTGGGAGGTTTCATTTTGAGATCATTTTCAAGAGGTCATCAGTGGATTCTTGTGATTTCTATTTTACCCTTTGCTTCTAGGGTATCAAGGCAGTTTTCCTTGATAATTTCTTGAAATACAATGTCTAGACTCTTTGATAATGGCTTTCAGGAAGTTCAATCATTCTTAAATTATCTCTCCATCATCTATTTTCCATGTCAATTGTTTTTCTGATGAGATATTGCACATTTTCTTCTATTTGTCATTCTTTTAACTTTGCTTTATTGTTTCTTGATATCTCATAAAGGTTTCATTAGCCCTGTTCTACTTTTGACAGAGTTCTTTTCTTCAGTGAACTCTTGTTTCTCTTTTGCCATTTGGTCAGTTCTGCTTTTTAAAGAGATATTTTTGTCAGTGAAGTTCTGTACCTTATTCCACTTGTTGAATTATGGAGGTTTTTAGTTGTTTCTTTTGGTTTAAATTTATTTATTGATTTTCAGTTTTCAACATTCATTTCCACAAGATTTTGAGTTCCAGATTTTCTCCCCATCTCCCCCACACACAAATCAAGATAGCAGTCTGCCCTCCCTTTTATTGTCCCCTGCTCTTATCCCCTTCCCCTTTATTTTCTTCAAGGGCAAGGCCATTGCTTGTATATCTTATTTCCCAGATGCATGTAAAAATTTTTTGACATTTCTTTTTAAAATTTTGATTTCTAAATTTTCTCCCTTCCTCCCCCTCCATCAACCCCTATTGAGAAGGCAAGCAATTTGATATAGGTTATACATGTGTAGTCATTCAAAACACCTTCATAATAGGCATATTGTGAAAGACATTTCCCTCCATCCTGTCCTGGCCCATTTATTCTATTCTCTCCTTTAATCCTGTCCCTTTTGAAAAGTTTTTGCTTCTGACTAACCCTCTCCCAATCTGTTCTCCCTTCTACCATCCCCCTCCTCTTATCTTCTTCTCCCTCTACTTTATCGTAGGGTAAAATACCCTATCTGGTGTGTATATTATTCCCTTAGGCCAAATCGGATGAAAGTAAGGTTCACTCACTCCTTCTCACCTCCCCTCCATTGTAAAACATTTTCTTGCCTTTTTTATGAGAGATAATTTACCCTGTTCTATCTCTCCCTTTCTCCTTCTCCCAATATATTCCTCTCACTCCTTAATTTTATTTTTAGATATCATCTATTTATATTCAACTTACCCTGTGCCATCTACCTATCTCTCTATCTGTCTATCTATCTACCTATTTTCTCCAACTGCCCTAATACTGAGAAAGGTCTCAAGAGTTACAAATGTCATCTTTCCATGTAGGAATGTAAACAGTTCAACTTCAATAAGTCCCTTATGATTTCTCTTTCCTGTTCACCTTTTCATGCTTCTCTTGATTCTTGTGTTTGAAAGTCAGATTTTCTATTCAGCTCTGGTCCTTTCATCAAGAATGCTTGAAAGTCCTCTATTTCATTGAATAGTAATTGTTTTCCCCTGAAGGCTTATACTCAGTTTTGGTGGGTAAGTGATTTATGGTTTTAATCTTAGCTCCTTTGACCTCTGGAATATCATATTTCAAACCCTTTAATCCATTAAAATAGAAGTTGCTAGATCTTGTGTTATCCTGATTGTATTTCTGCAATATTTGAATTGTTTCTTTCTGACTGCTTGCAATATTTTTTCCTTGACCTGGGAACTCTGGAATTTGTCTACAATATTCCCAGTTTTCCTTTGGGGATCTTTTTCTAGAGGCAATCAGTGGATTCTTTCAATTTCTATTTTACCCTCTGGTTCTAGAATAGTAGGGCAGTTTTCCTTGATAATTTCTTGAAAGATGATGTCTAGGGTTTTTTTTATAATGGCTTTCAGATAGTCCAATAATTTTTAAATTGTCTCTCCTGGACCTATTTTCCAGGTCGGTTGTTTTTCCAATGAGATATTTCACATTGCCTTCAATTTTTTCATTCTTTTGGTTGTTTTATAATTTCTTGATTTCTCACAAAGTTATTAGCTTCCATTTGCTCCATTCTCTTTCTGAAGGAATTATTTTCTTCAGTGAGTTTTTGAACCTCCTTTTCCATCTGGCCAATTCTTCTTTCTAAGGTATTCTTCTTTCTAAGGTATTCTTCTCTTCATTTGCTTTTTGGACTTCTTTTGCCATTTAGGTTACTCACTTTTTTAAAGTGTTATTTTCTTCAGTATTTTTTGGGTCTCCTTCAGCAAGCTGTTGACTCAATTTTCATGATTTTCTTGCATCACTCTCATTTCTCTTCCCAATTTTTGCTCTACTTCTCTTTCTTGATTTTCAAAATCTTTTTTGAGCTTCTCCATGGCCTGTGGCAAATTCATATTCCTCTTGGAGGCTTTTGAGGTAGAAGCTTTGACTCTTTATCCTCCTCTGGTTGTATGCCCTGATTTTCCTTGTCACCAAAGTAAGATTCTATAGTCTGAGTTCTTTTATGATGTTTACTCATCTTCCCAGGCAAACACTTGACTTTCTAACTCTTTGTCAAGGTAGAACTCTGTTTCCAGTGGGGGCATGTATTGGGTTGGACATACTGTCCCAGGAATTTGTATCAGCCCCTAGATCCTTCACTGTCATTAGGCTCAAAGCTTTGGAAGCAGCTTCTGCCACCAGTGCTACTTACCACTGCTGCTGCCACCACCATTACCCCTACCATCCTGGGACTGAGGCCAGACTCAACCAGACCATGCATTCCTCTTTCACCCAGGTCCCACAGAGTTTGCTCACTGACCTTCTTGGTGTTTGTAGGTTGATAAGTCTGAAAACCGCCACAGCTCCCAATAATTCAGTCACAAATACCTATGTCAGTGCAGCCCATGTTGCACCGTGATCTGTTCCAGCCTTGCACTTTTCCAGTGCAGAAGACTTGGGCTAGGGATTTCTTTCATTGTGTCATTTTGTGGGTTGTGTACCTCCAGAATTTGTTTTGAGTCATTTTTTATAAGTATTTGGAGGGCTTTGTAGGAGAGCTCAGGGAAATCTCTGCTTTTATTCCACACCCAAATTATGTTTTTTAAGGTGTCATTTTCTTCAGCATTTTTGTTCCTCTTACCAAGCTGTGGTTTTTTTTCATATTCTTTCTTCATTCTCATTTTTTAAGCGAATTTTTCCTCTGCCACTCTTATTTGACTTTAAAGAGCATTTTTCTAAGGCTTTAGTTGTGTTTGTCCTTCATTCTCATAGAGGGCCATGACATGACTTGCACTTGACTTTGATTTGAGTGATGGAGGGCTCAGCAAAGTCACCAACTTCACTTTCTTCTCCTAAGCCATCTGGGTCCAGTGGCCTGATATTCATCAGGATGAATGGAGATGGCCCAGGATGCAATGTGAGACCCTGGCCCTTTCAGGTTAAGGTCTTATGGGACTAGGGGGATAAAGAAAGAGTTTTGGACCTCAGAGCATTCAGTCTACGTAAAGAAGACTAATGCCTATAAAATAACACTGATGAACACAAGATAGTATCATAGAGGTAAAATTGCATAGTTCAGTGCTTATAGGGTTGTAGAGAAAAGGCAAATCCATGAAAGTTAGACAAGCCATAAAAGCCTTTTTAATTTTGATATTTATCTTTCAAAGGAGGAAAAAAATATGAAAACCTTCAACTATTAAAATAGTCACTGTTTTACAGTTATATCAGTGCTAAAACTTGAAATATGTTTCATCTGCTTTGGGCAATATTATTATTAATTTTATTATTAATTATATTATTAATTATTAATAATAATAAATAAATAATTATTAACATTACTTAGGTCACTTTGTTAAGAAAAAAATGAAGATAGAAAAAGGGATATATCTATCAGATAAATCACTTATTCTTCAAAGAAATAATTCATACATTGTCTGGGACATTTAACACTCACTGGCCGTGTGACCTTGGGCAAGTCACTTAACCCCAATTGCCTCATCTTGAGTCATCTCCAGTAATTCTGATGAATATCTGGCCACTGGATTCAGATGGCTCTGAAGGAGAAGTGAGGTTGGTGACCTTCATAGCCCTCCCTCACTCAAAACAAAGTCAAGTGCAAGTCATGTCATTAGTTCTCTGATGGCATGGTCTTCTTTGGCAACGAAGGACGAACACACTTCTGGGAATATTTATTTCCTTTAATGAACTGCTCTGTTATATTCATGATACAACAGCAAACACTTCACCTTTCTCATACATCACCAATTAAAGCTAATGATTTTCTATAACTATACTTTAGAATCCTACAAAACAGAGAAAATTTTTCAAAAAGATATATGGTTTCAAACACAGGTCATATAATATTCCCCAAATGTGGTTTATATGAAATCTGGGTGTAGCTTAGATATTAATGTTATTTTTCAATGTGCACCTACACGTATATCTGTGTATGTAAATTTTTTAAGAGCAGATTTAATTTTAAGATGTGACCAAGATTCAAGAGCAGCCTATAGTTTTATATTTGTTCCAACTTTTTCAGATAGTAGTTTAACTATCCATTGAGATTTCAAATATGTTTATGAAATTTTTAAATGTATGCCAAAAAAAAATAATGATGCAATTCTAATTTGAGGGAGAATTCTTCTGCACATCTACTAAATTCTTCAGAGGTCTACTGATAACCTCAGATTACCCAGGTATTTCCCAGAAATAAATCACTATAATAACAAATGCTGAAATACAAACCCCAAACACTATCTTTCTATGGGGTCTTACCTGTACAAAACATCATCAATTTCCATTGAGTGAGCTAATATACTAGGGGAATGTTTGTTTCTACTGCTGGTGCCCCCCTGTGCCCCCATCCTCCTGCCCCCACCC
>CM053772.1:177299382-177319461 GCA_028658325.1 Potorous gilbertii | reverse complement strand
CATGTGGCTGAAGGAATAACATGCTCACTAAATTTGATATGAAAATTTTTATCACACCACAGGAAAGTAGGAGAGGAGGCAACAAGTGGAGCGAAGGGAATGTTAGAAGGGAGGGCAACTGGGAGAAGGAAGTCACTAGAAACAAACACTTTTGAGGGGGGGAAATAAGGGGGATAGGGTAGGTCAGAGGGCAATATAATTAGTATTACACAACATGATTACTATGGGAGTCTTTTGCAAAACAACAAGTTTAGTCTGTATTGAATTGCTTCCCTTCTTAGTGGGGCTGGGGAGGGAGGTGGGGAGAGAGAGAAGTTAGAATTCAATGTAGCAGAAACGAATGTTGAGAATTTTTACTGCATATAATCGGGAAATAAGAATTACAGGGATAGGGGTATGGAAACTTATCTTGCCCTGCAAGAAGGAAGATGGGGATAGGACAGAAGTGGGGTGTGATGGAGGGGAGGGTACATTGAGGGAAGGAGCAACCAGAATACAAGGTATTAGGAAGTGGGGAGAGGGGGGTGATGGGGAGAAAAATTGGTCATGTTACAAAGTGAGGTAAAAGCAATTAGCATTAAAACAATAGACTGAATTAATTACTGAATTAATCAATGACATCTTTAGTTTGGAGAAAAGAATTTCAGTCTAACTTTCCAAGAGGAAGGTAACCTCTGATAAAATTTGGCATTGATGGAAAAGTCAAGGTTTTAATGATAAATTTGATTTTGATTGCCATTTAATCAGGAACTAGAACATGTGTAGAAATGCCTGTAAGCCATTTAAGACTTGTCTCAAAAGATGTTCCTTGGCCAAAGTGAAACTATAATCATATTTTAAACCTGGTTATAGGAACTTGCGATTTTTAGATGCTGAGTCTAACTCCAGGTATGGGAAGCAAGAAAGGCGATCCGAGGCTCAGATTCAATCCAGCTCAGACTCTGTCTAGTTGGGATTCCATCTGGCCCACTTGTGAATGCAAGCATTACAAATGCTTAGGTTCCTTAAGAGGCACCCCAATTTGGCGAATCTTTAATAAACTCTGTTTTTTTGGCTTTAAAAAATAGGCAATCTGAGCCTCCATTACATGATGCCAGTAATGCTCATGAGATGCTGGTATGAACTGCACAGGTGATCTCAAGGGAAGGGTGGGAGAGCAGCTGTCCAGCATGGGCTGAGGTGGGATTCTCCAGACTCAATTTCCCCACTGACACCTGGAAGACTTTAAGCCTGACTGAATGCAAGTGGACAATCTACTCCTGCCTGAAATAGACATGCAATTGGGGAGATATTGTTTCCCCGCAATGTCCCTACTCTTTGTGGCAATTTCCTATAGTCAAAAGGTTTGTAAGTTTAATACCAGATCTATTCAATTATAGATTATGGGTAGAGGAACATCCGAGGGTGTTTAAAATTAAGTTATTAAGCATAGGACTTTAGACCAACAACATTAAGTTAGGGTCTTTTTATTCTTAGTAATACTTAGTAATTGTGGAGACAATTAGATCAAGAAATTGTGAAGTTAGCAACATAAATATTATGAAATTGTGGAGTTGGCAACATAAATATTATCTCTCAGTTGGCTTATGCTTAAAAAAAAAATTCTTTTGTGATCCATATTGTAAATGCTTTAAAAAGATGTATCACCTGACCAAAAGTTTGAATTGCTTTATCTGTTATAAACTGTGTTAAAAATAAATAAATGAAAAATAGATGTAAGCTCCTGTCCAAGAAACAGTGCAAATTCAGAGTTGGACCACTGCAAGAGACAGGACTAGACAAACATTCAGCAACACTCAAGCAACCCTCCTGAGGCACACCAAGAGATAAAGTCAGGTTAGTACCCAGCCAAACACTCAAGGAAGCACCTCTCTAAAGCCCAGTTCCAGAAAGCCCAGAAAATACTATGCCACCCAGTAACCTAACAAAAGGCATAACCTGAGAAAGTCGGAGCAATACCTAAGAATAATCTTATTGTCAAATTGAATACAATCCAACAGGAGGAAAAGTGGATCTTTAATTAAAGAGGTCTTTAAAGCATTCCTGATTAAAAAAAAAAAGGCCACAGTTAGGGGAGGAACTTTGAAATGCAAATACAGGAGTCAAGATAAACATAGAAAAGCTAATATAAATATTTGATCAACTGGAAAAGACTAAGAGATGATGATGTTTACTTTCAAATGGGGGAGAACAAACGAGTGTGTTCCCAAAATTCTAATGGCTTCAAGAGTCAAAGACAAAGTCAAATATGAAAGGCAGAAGACCTGAAGGTGGTCTTGCTTTGTTTTGACACTGGAAGAAGGAAAAAGGAGGAAAATAGAAATATAAGAGGAAAAGGAAGAAGAGAAGAGGACTCACTGTGTCAAAAAAGTAAGGGCAGTAATCATCTCACACAAGGCAGTAGTAAAAACAGACTTGATTAGAAGTCAATATAATAAAATTTGTGGGATGCAAACTTGGGGGAAAACTTTCATAATATTTTTTTCTAAATACTTTCTTCAAAAAGAGAGAGGTAGGCATGAACTTTAAAAACTAAAAAAGCAATCAATCAAATTAGTCAACAAAATGGAAATTCAGAAAATCAAGAGACTAACAAAAGTGAAAGCAAAACCTTATTAAATTAATAAATAAAACAAGGAACTTTTTTTTAAATAAAATAATCCATTTTGTATAAAAAGAAAACCAAATTCTATGAAATACGAAAAAGAATTCACAATAACTTAAGGTGAAAAAGGAAAATGAGACACTATTTTGCCAAATCATATAACAAAATGGATAACTGAGGCGAAATTGATGATTATTTTCAAAAAATAAATTACCCAGATTAACAGTACAAGAAATAGAAAAGGCAATCAATGAGCCACAGATACACTCACAAATAAAACAGCACAGTTGGTTGAATTTACATGTAAAAATCTATCAAACTTTTAAAGACTACTTAAATACAATATTAGATGAACTACTTGAAAAATAGGGAAAAAGTATCATTATAACTTTCTGATATGACCTTAATACAAAAATGAAGGAAACCAGAGTAATGTCCTCAATGAACAACAATGAAAAAAATATTATTTTCAAAAAACCCCAAAAACCAATTTCAATACTAGTACAATAACATAGCAAAATGTATACATATTATTGTTACATTAGGATATAGGATTGGTTCAAAATAATAAAAATTAGAAAAATAATATTGACAAAAATTCAAATCACATAATTATATCAATACATACTGGAAGAAAAATTTTAAATACAAAATATATTCTAAAATAGTAGAAAGCTAGGAATGAACCAACCTTTCCCTAATTACTAAGTTGGTTCTCAGTATACTAAGTTGTTCTCAAAATGACATCACCATGACAAAGTCAAGTTTCAGTGTGTCCTACTGTGGCTGATCAGACCAATATGAGCTCAAAATGCTCTACCACAGATTTGGCACAGATAATCAGTGTGAATATTTGGGGTGGATACTCCAAATCTAAGCATCTTACATTTCCTCTGTGCTGTTTCAATTCTGCTTAGCTCATAGAGCACAGCATCCTTTTTGATGTGGACACACCATGCTGAGTGGTCCTGTCCTAGTGTCTGCCATGTTGCACAATCAAATCCAAAAGTTCTTGAGAGACCTTGAGAGCATCCTTGTATCGCTTCTTCTGACCACCATGTGATCACTTGCCCCATGCAAGTTCTCCATTCCACCTTTAGTGTCCACCTGCTCCATCCAACTCTCACCTGTGGCTCCAAAAAGCTGCAGCATGCATAGAGGCCATATTCAGGCAAACCATTTCGGCAGACAGGTCAAACCAGGTTGAGGGTAACCAAAGGGTCTCAAACCCTATGGTGAGTGAGGGGGGTATCTACCCCAAGCATGTGAACACTTACCCTGGTGGAATGGATGGATAATATACTAAGTGGTATCTAGCTAAAAGCCAAGACTTAATATTTATACATAAAAGGGCTAGAGGTCTTTATAATAAAGAGCAAAGCAAGTGCCCATTATCATCACTATAATAATATAATGCTAAGAATACTATCTATAAGACATGAAAAATATATTCAGGGAATAGGAATATATCATAACTTTTCCTTTTTGAAGAGAATATGGTCTAGAGAATTCCAAAGAATCAACTAAAAATTTAATTGAAACAATTCACTTCAGTACAGTTGTATGATAGAAAGTTATTCTACATAAAATCATAAGCATTTTGGCATTACTAATAAAATCCATTAGGAAAATACAAAAGAGAAAGTTCTTTCAAAACAATTACAGAATTTATAAAAAAATTTTGTAGTGTTATCTACCAGGACCTATCTAAGCACATGAATACAACTATAAAATATTCTTTACAGAAACAAAGACAAACCTAAATAACCAGAGTAATACTCATTTTTCATGGAAAAGACATGGCAGTATAATAAAAATGACAATAATTAAATTCACTTAATTATTAAGTGCCATACCAAATTAAAAATGTGTTATTTTATTGAGCTAGGAAAAAATAATGAAATTATGCCTGCAAGAAATGATGAGGGGGGTGGAGCCAAGAGGGTGGTGTAGAAAGACACACATACACTAGCTCTTTCCCCAAAGCCCATAAAATATCTATAAAGAACTCTCAACAAATTCTAGAGCAGCAGAATGCACAGAAAAATGGAGTGGAGATTTCTAGCCCAGAGTGACCTGAAAGACCAACAGGAAAGGTCTGTCCCGTGGGACCTGGAGCAGAGCACAGACCAGCGGCTGGGAAAATGCCCAGAAAAGGGGGGAAAAAATAAGACCATAGAAGGTTACTTTCTTGGGGAACAGGTGTCTCCCCCATCCCTTCGGATGAGAAAGAACAAGGCATACTTGTCAGAAGTCAAGGGCCCTCCCTCCAAAGGGGACTTAAATTTGTCTCAGGAAATAGAAGACCTTAAAAAACAAGTTAGCAGCTTACTAAAGGGCAACCAAAAAAATGCTGAAGAAAAGAACAGCTTTAAAAAGAGGCTAACTCAATTGGAAAAGGAGGTCCAAAAAGCCAATGAGGAGAAGGAGGCCTTAAAAAGTCGAATTAGTCAAATAGAGGAGAAGGTTCAAAAGTTCACTGAACAAAATAATTCATTGAAAGATATAACTGAGTTGAGGGAAATGAATGACTATGAGATAAACCAAGCAGTTAGTAAACAAAACCAAAAGTTTGAAAAAATAGAAGATAATGTGAAACATCTCATTGGAAAAACAACTGACCTGGAAAATAGATCCAGAAGAAACTATTTAAAAATTATGGAACTACCTGAAAATCACGATCAAAAAAAGAGCATTGGTCATTCAATGATAGAGGACTTTCAATCATTTATATTGAGGAAAAGGGCTGATCTGTATAGAAAATTAGACTTTACAATAAAAGAATCAAGAGAAACATGAAAAGGCAAACAGGAAAGAAAAATCATGAAAGACTCTCTAAAGCTGAACTGTTTACATTACTACATGGAAAGAAAATACTTATAACTCTTGAATCTTTTCTCAGTATTTGGGTACATGAAGAGGCTGTACATACACACACACATACACATATATACAAAGAGTACAAGGTGTGTTGAATCAGAAGAAATGATATCCACACACCAAATAAAATAAAATGAAATAAAAATTAAGGGGTGAGGGAGGAAAATACTGGGAAAAGAAAGGGAGAAATGGAATGGGGCAGGCTATAACTCATAAAAGAGATAAGAAAAATCTTGTTCAATGGAGGAGAAAAGGGAGAAGGGAAGGAAGGAAAAATGAAGCTACTCTCTCCACAAGTGGCTGAAGGAGGGAATAACATGCTCACTAAATTTGATTTGAAAATTTATCACACCACAGGAAAGTAGGGGAGGAGGCAACAAGTGGTATGAGGGGAATGATAGAAGGGAGGGCAAATGGGAGAAGGGAGTAACTAGAAATAAACATTTCTATAATATTCTAAAATAATTCATTGAGAATTTTTATTGCATATAATCAGGAAATAAGAAATACAGGGAATGGGGTATAGAAATTTATCTTGCCCTACAAGAAAAGAGAGAAGATGGGGATAAAAGAAGGGTGGGGTGTGAAAGAAGGGAGGATACAGTGAGGGAAGGAGTATTAGGTATTAGGTATTAGGAAGCAGAGGGAGAGGAGTGATGGGGAGAAAAACTGGACATGTTACAAAGTGAGGTAAAAGCAATTAGTATAAAACAACTGACTGAATTAATTACTGAGAATAAATCAATGACATCTTTAGTTTGGGGAAAAGAATTTCCTAGAGGAAGGTAACATCAGGTAAAATTTGGCATTGATAGAAAAGTTAAGGGTTTTTTAATTCTTAGTAATAGTGTGGAGACAATTAGGTCAAGAGTTTGTGAAGTTAGCAACATAAATATTATTTGTGTCTTAGCTGGTTAAGGTTTAAAAAACATTATTTTGTGGTCCATATTGTAAATGCTTTAAAAAGAAGAATCATCCAACCAAAAGTCTGAATTGTTTTATCTGTTATAAACTGTGTTAAAAATGAAAAATAAAATATTGGACTAAAAAAAAAAGAAATGACGAAAAGGATGGTTTAAAATAAACTGGGAAATATTTCTATAAACTTACATAGAATGAAGTGAGAAGAAGCAGGAAAGCAGTTAATACAGGAACATTAGAAAGAAAAATAATTGTGAAAGACTTAAAAACTTAAAAAAGCAACGACCAATTACAATTCCAGAGAACAGATGACGAAATAAGTAAACTACCTCCTGAAAGAGTCGATGGATCTAATGTATAGAACTGGATATACATTTTTGGAGAAGGCTAACGTGAGAATTTGTTTTGCTTGATTACACATTTGTACAAGCTATTTGTCTTCCCTATTCTTTTTCTCCATAACTGGGGGTAGGATGGAGGAGATAAGAACTGAGCTTATCAAAAATTTTCCTACTAATCCTACCCGCCAAAAAAGGAAACTGAAGCATCCATAAATGCACAGAAAAGATTAAAAGGTCAAAATCACATGATAAGCAAGACACTTAGATATTTTTAATTTATACATGTCTGTGTGTAACTCAAACTTACATAATAAATTCAGTTTCATATACAATCTTTTTTTGTTTTATGTAGCAATGCTAATTTTATGGTTTGTCAAATTCTTAATTTTCAAAAATAAATTTTACCCCAAAAGGTGTATTTTTCCAACTTAACAGACTTAGAAAGTCTTCACTTCTCTATCATGCAGCTACCATCCCAGTTTAAGTTCCCTGCATCTCTTGCCTGTAAGTACTGCAATAATCATCTATTTGCTTTCCCTGCACTCCTGCTACTCTAATCCATTCAACTGCCAAAGTGGTTGAATCAAATATCACCAATATCACACATCAAATATAAACTCTTTTGTTTGGTATTTAAAGCTCCCTACCTTTCCATGCTCACTATACTTCACTACATTCCAGACATTAGTTTTCCTTTCATACAACACTCCATATCTTTTGTCTCCCTGCTTTTGCATGTATTGTTTTCCATACCTGGAATGCTCTCCCTACCTAGGCAGTTACAGGGAGAAGGGGAATAGAACACTGGGACTGGAGTAACGAAGATCTGAATTCAAATACAGCCTTAAACATTGAGTAGATGTGTGACCCTAGGCAAGTCACTTGACCTGCTTGACTCAGTTTCCTCAGGTTTAAAGTAGGGATAATGCCCACTTCACAGGATTGTTATATGAATCAAATGCAATATTTGTGAAGTGTTTAGCACAGTGCCTGATACATAGTAACAGCTAAATACTTGTTCCCTCTCAACTTACTACTACTCTTGGAATCTTTGACTTCCCTTGAAACTCAACTCAAACACCAACTCCTTCATAAAGACTCTCCTGGTCCCTCTACCTAATGCTACCCCTACCCCTCTGAATTACCCTTCACTGATTAATCTTATAAGTATTGACACATATGAATATATTTATATATCTCTCTCCCTCATTACAATATGTTTATTGATTATTTTTCTAACTCCAGCATAGCACATTCCTGACATAGTACTTAATAAATGTTTAATGATTATTTCTTACACATGACATTCCATCTCTTTCTGCCCTTGCACTACCTGGGCCCTTTCCTGGAATGCACTCCCTCCTCACTTATTTCTCTTAGAAACTCTTTATTTCATTCAACACTTAATCACCACCTAAGCTAGCACCTGCCCTTGCCAAAGTACTTTGTATTTAGTCTATGTATACATGTAGATGAATACACTGCCTCCCTAGATTTTAAGTAAGTTCTTTGAAGGGGCTATTTAATTTTTAATTCCCTAAGAAATATGCTAAGTAATTAATGCTCATGGATTTCTAGGTTCATTCCATACTATGGCCTTTGCATCTTTTCAACAATATTAGACTATTAAGTAATTTTAAAATGTATACTCTTTCAGGGCAGGAACTGTTTTTTACCTTTCTTTACATTCCCGGAGCTATGCACAGTTCATACTATGTAATAAGCATTTGATAAAAGCCTGTTAATTGACTGAATGAACAAGGCCTTTTTCATACTTGGAACGTATTGTTCAACTGTAACTCAAATAATCCTTGATTTCCTTCAATAGTCAGCTCACCCTATTGATGAAGCCTTTCCTAATCTTCCCTTCTCAGTTATTAGGACTGTCTTCCTCCTGAATTTTATTTGTGTGTATATTGTATCTTCTTCAAGACAACCTAAATTTCACCAAAAGAGGGGCTATCTCATCTTTATTTTTTAATCACCATTATCTAGTACAATGCTTTACACATATTAACATTTATTGAATTTAAGTGGAACAGAACGATGTTAACAAATTCTGAAACAAAAAACCCCTACCATTATCTAGCCAAAAATTCCAGCTAACTTTAAAATACTCTGCAGATTAAAAACATAGCTTGCACTTCAGATATCTTCTTAAAAATAATGTGTACAAGACAGTTTGCAAGCAGCATTTTAAAATGATATTCATTATTAATGACATAACAGCACTCTGTAACTCAAAAACTATTGAAAACATGGTATATAGCACAACTCTGAAAGGGGATAAAATATAAGTTGAAATACAGACAACCAGGGCAGACGTGGCTTGGCTTCAACTACTATGTGCCGCGAAGAAGTTACAAAAATGAGGGGGGCAGTTGGCTTGGTTTTTTTCTCCAGAAAAACGTTGCTTCTTCCAAAACAGTACACATTTCAGTTCTCTACTGTTAGATTATTTACCTAGTAACAATTTAAAGAAAAGGGAAAAAATGCACGATAAGATCAACTATTTTCCCTCTGACAAAAACAAATGTCCTTCATTCTATTAACTATTAATTAATTTTGTTGTCCTATTCCTGTTACTAAGACCATGCCATGTATAATAAGAGAAAAAAAAAACGACACATATGAAGAAAGTTTGAAAATATTTATATGTTATGTGCACAAAATAGAATGCTTATAATTCCAAACACAAAAAAGGAACTCCTCAGGAAAAATGGTCCACCTGTACAAGAATGCTATGTATACACACATAGGTTTTTAATTTTCTGTTCTTTCACTTTTTATCTGAGTGAAAAGAAGAACACTTCTCTCATTCAGGAGATTTCTTATGTTGTAAAAATTACCTAGAAGTGAAAATAAGGAAAATATGGTAAAATTATGAAATTTCCTTCATATCAAATTGAATAAAGACTCATCTCACTCTGATCAGCCTTTTGGACACTTAAGGATATATGCCAATAAATAACTTTAATCTGTTTAATTCCAATAAACAAGAACTCGATTTCTATCTTTTTTAAAGTAGATCATAGGATCATGTATTTAGAAATGAAGAGGAGGTGAACAGCTATCAAGTCAAAGTCTCTCATTATTCTAGTATAACTTGAGGCAGAGAGAATTAAATGATTTGACCAGAGTCAAACAGCCAGTAAGTATCTGAAGCAAAACTTGAACCCAGATCTTCCTAACTTCAAACCCATTGCCCTACTTAATGAACCATACTGACATTCAAAAACAAAACCTGCTAGCACCCAATTAGTTCCTAACAGTCTCCCACATAACAATCAGGCTTGATCCTACTTAATTTCTGAGATCAGTCAAAATTGAGTGCACTCAGATTAACATGGTCTTAGAAAAGGAAAGTCCTTTGAAATTCAAATAGAAGAGCAAATACTTTTTGAATTGTCTATACAAGTAGGTAATCCTAAATCAGCATGGATAATGGAAATTAACAAATCAGGTTCACACTGAGTGCGTTATATATGATATCACAGCAGGAGCACTGTATTATATATACATGCTGGAGTAACTTACTCATTAAGAAATAAAATGTTATTTTTTTAATAGTATGTATATATGTATACATATATAAAATTATATATACATATAATATATATTTGAGACAGAGTAACAAAAAGGTTAAAATGAAGGATGAAAACCAATTAAGAATGACCATATCAGTTCTTCATAAATTACTAAAAGGTATTATATAGTATTCCTTCTATTTGAGGCATCCATATTCTAACTTTTTCCATACTCAATGTTCATTAACAATCATCATTTTCTCCATTTTTCTTCAATATTTACCAGGCTATTTAGTTCCTATTTAGTATGACTTTAAACTCCTGCAATGTTCCTATATAAACTCTAAAAGTGATGGCAAATGTTAAAATTCCTTTGAAATCAATTCTCTTTCAATCTTACCTGAAGGAACATAGAAAATGTCTCCAGTAGTTAAATTGTAAGATGTTTCATGTAAAGTACATATAAGATCACCAGAGACAATAAAGAATACCTGTAAAATATAGAAGAAAATCTCCTTTTAATTAGAACTGGAAAAAAAATACTGTTCTTATATTAAACATTTTTCTTCTTCAATTTGACCTTACTAACTTGCTCACTTGTTATCATGTTAATTTTATGCACTTCTGTTCAATCACAATAAGAGCACTAATAATCCAGAAAGAGCTGAGATCCTGATACAATACCACCAAATTAATCAAAACACTATTCACAAGTCTACATAAAGGCATACTGAACTCCACAAAAACTTAGAAATACTTGGTATTTGGATAAAATCCTGTTAATTTAAAAAATAGGCAAGGAACCAAAAGCTACATTAAAAAACCATCAACAAAATATATTTTAAAATTTTAAGCTAAAGGCACCAAAAGCTTTTATATGATAGAACAATGATATAAACAATTTTGAAAGGATCAGAAGGGTGGCTAAGGTGTTTATTAAACTGCATTGGGGAAAAAAAAAACTTGCCTCTATAGACTAAATGTTACATTGGCATTCACTTAAGCAAAAAACATGTATTTCTCATTGTCTTTCATGTCCAAAAAATGAGAAACCTAACAATTCTATCTACATGTTTGTAGCTATTATCATAGTAGATTCATGTTAAGACTGGATGTTATTTATGGCTGGCCTATATACTCTTAAAAGTATGTTTTTAAATAATCCATACATCCTCTGATTAAGGGAATTCATTCTGTGAAGTTTAGATTCAGTCAGAGCCACACTTGAGAGCCTAGAGGGCCACAGGAGGCCACAGGATCCCCACTCTTGATCTAGGTAAACCACATCTTACAGAAAGCCTTTGATCCCATCACTCTACTAAGAAAGACGTTAGTTTGACATGATTTATATTTTGAAAAAAAAATTTTACTTTACCTTCATTTATAAATATATCCCATCTGTACTACTCTCCAATCCATAGAGCCACCCCCTTTTGCAAAGAAAAACCAAGGAAAAAACAGCTTAACAAGAGCCTAATCAGATAGGCCATATGAGATATAACAATATATTCAATGTGACACATTCACAGCCCTCAATTTCTACAAAGAAAGAAGGAAAAGGCATTTTTCATCTATCCTTTGGGCCAAGCTTGTTAATTCTAATAAGTTAGCATCACATTTCCTTTTTTTGAGAGGTCTTTCAATTTCCATTATTGGAATCATTGTGTATACTGTTCTCTTAATTCAGCTCACTTCACTTTGCATCAGTTCACTATCTTCCAATACTTCTCAGTATATTTACATTCATCCTTTCTTACAGCCCAGAGACATTCCATCACATTCCTATATCACAACTTGTTCAGTCATTCCCGGATAGACAACTCTTTCTAGTTCTAGTAGCAAACTATTACAAAAAAGTGCCACAATATATATACTGTGTTGCAAACAGAATACTGGTTGTTTTTGCAATCACTGACTGTTCTGGGGGTATACACCTAGCAATGGGAATGCTGGGTCATAGACAGGCCATGTCCTATTCTTGATGAAGCCATACTACCTCAATAATACTTCTTAGAATTTTGTAGGAACTGAAGGCAATCTTACTGATTTATGGCTTGCAAATTCTATTCTCCTTTTTTGAAATACTGGAAAATACATGTTTATTATCTATGTATTCACTACTATAGAGGAAGTGTGAGTGAGTGTGTGTGTGTGTGTGTGTGTGTGTGTGTGTGTGTGTGTGTGTGTGCACATGCATATTCATTCCCATCAGGATTCCAGACCTTCCTGAAACCTATTTATCCCTTGGGGACTCACAAGCCACAAGTTAAAAACTCCTGCTCTTCAGAACTCTGGTGAAGAATTAGATAAGAAGTATATAGGATAAGAAAACACTGATGAGCTGTGATTTACGATGATGGAAGGGAGTGCCATATTTAGGAGATAATATATTTGGAGTATCATGAACTAAATGCCAAGGACATCGAGGACAGACAAATTTGGAGGGTTAATAAAAGAAAAACCACAAAATGGAAGTCTGAATAGATTAACAAAAGACAAGGGGAATCATATCATGTCGTGTCATTTGGAGGAGGTGGGGAAAGGTCAGCTAAAATATAGGCAAGGTAAATTAGCCTGTCTAAATCAATTTAAGTTAACCTAAAGAAATAGCACAATATGTACAAAGTACAGCACTTCAAGGATTGTTCGAGGAGAGAATTCAACTAACTTAGAACTACTCCAATGTCAGACTTCTTCTGCCTAGGTTCTTTCTCTATCTCACCTTTTCCCTACCGATTCTTAAATTTCTCATGATTTTCAAAGCAAATTGGACATTCCCTTGTTTACTGAAAAAAAAAACACCAAAATTCCTTGTAACACCTCACTTTCTTAACTCATTTGTCTGAACTGGCATCAGACCAGGTTTCTGAACTACAGTATTTATTCATTGTCTTTCAAGTTTCATCACTAAGAACTTCTAGGATGATCTGGTTTATGTAGACATTATACCAACTTTCTGCAATTTTGACTTTCCCTCCATTGTTTCATAAGGCAACATTGCTCAAGTCTTCCTCTCTCCTTCTCCCTTTGAAAACCATGTTATATTCTAAACTGGTGTTGCCATTCTGTTCCAATTAGAAAGATCAAGTGTTTTCTGATTGAGACAGTCTCTGGGCTCTTTAGGCCTCCTCATCATTGGAACAGCTATATACCTAATTACCTTCTGTAAGAGATGGTTATAGTCAGTATTGATGACTTTTTCTTTATCTCCTATTTTTAGCATCAATAACTTTGTTTTGTATCAAAAAGGTTACAACTTTTTAATAGGATATTATAGCTTTATATCTTTATATTTCCTTCTAAATCAGCACTGATTTTTTTACCTTTTTTCTAACATGTCAACGAAAAAACTGGCCATTGATTACAGATTAAGAAATGATTACTATATTGGTCATAAGTGATTTCCTATCAATTAAGATATAATCACTTCCATTTTTTATGATTCTGTTCAATTTCTTATAGATAAAAACTATGTCTCATAGTTATTTTTGATCCTGTAGCAATAGCACTAACCATGTTAGAAATATTTGTTGGTCGGGTGGATTGACTGTAAACAAAAAACTTCAATGCAATACAGTTGATCTTCCATTTTAGTAAAGTTTTTAAGTAATTATTTTGGTTTTATCAAGTTTATTAAAAATGGATTATACAAAGAAATATAGGGAGAAAATGGATACTCACCACTGTATCTGAACAGACATACTGTTTTCCCTTTTCTTTTAAGGGCCCCAAGATCAACGTGCCAGTGGCAAACAATGAAGTATTCAAAATTTTAAACATTTTCAATGTGTCATTCTGAACAGAAAATTCATGACTACCTTTAAGTTTTACAAGGTCTATGGAGAAAGAAAGATATATGAATTACATAAAACATAAAAAAAAATAGGATGGTATAGTCAGTGCAAACAGCAAAGAGTAAGGGAAGCTGGGTTCCAATCTCAATTCTGCTAACTTCCTGTGCAACACTGCACAAGACATCATCACTCTGAAGCTATTTCCTCTTCTATAAAATGAGGAGTATGGAATAAATTAACTTTAAAGTCCCTTCTACTAGGTTTAAATCCTATAATCACTTACTAGCCCTGTGACCTTGTGGAATTCAGCTCAATTAAGTACTTGTTCACATTAAGTATCATATACTTCTCCTACTTTTTTCCTTGACTGTCACTTAAATTGCAATCTCCAAATGTCTGAATATCTTTGAGGCTCAAATACTGATCAGAAAATGTTCAAGTAGGTACAGAGTTATTATACCTCTTGATTTCATCTGAAGTTCCTATGGTTCAATATTCCTCTTTTATCCATAGGCATTTCTAGATATGTAACTTGATCAAGATGAATAAAATCATGAAGTTAGTAAAGCCAGACATTGATAGGTTCATGGTTTCATAAATATACAGATTCTTTTCAACAGGGTAGATCAAAACACAACTATGACGTCAATTCTCAATCACATTTTCACCTAAGTCTTCCACAGTGGACTTATTTCAACATGGAGAGTCTTTTCCCTAGATTTTAGTACCTGTAGATACAAGTAAAGCATTTATGTCATCTTTTTTTCATTTATTCTAAGTGACTATTTCACCCTCTTTTCCAATTGCGTATATGTCACTTTTTGCATGACCACTGGTATTATGCCACACTCCACTCTTATACATCTCTCTATTGCCTTTTGGGTCACTCTGGTTTTTATTCTTTACAGGCTGAGCAAGTAATCTTGAAAGCTCTCATCTTATTCATGGAAGACACTCTATTAGAGGAGACTTATAATGCTTTATCAGAGCAAATTCTTCTTCATAAATCACCAATTAAAATAATGAGGGTTTGTATTCTCTGTACCTTTCATTCAATTTGTGACCAAGAAAATGGTCTGCTTAAAGAAATATCTAATGAAGTCTGCCTGATCCCTTTTGATTCTTTCAGTTCCTTCAATCTTACCTTGATCATAATCCTTGAGCTACCTTTAACTGTAGCTATAACCCATGGTATTGTCCTGTAACTCGTTCTCTTCCCTCTTTTTCTGAATGATCTCATGTCACATTAAAATATCATAGACTTAAATCCAAACATTATAGATTTGAAACTAAAAGCACTTTTAATAACTACATAATTGAAAGTCATCATTTTACAGAAGAAACACTAAAGCCAAAAAGGTTCAGTGACTTGCTTGTATTTCTTTGCCTCACTGTTCAATTTGAGCTTCAGAAAACCACCAACTGTCTACTGGCTATCTCCCCTGTATAATAGATTAAATCAGCATTACCCAAACATAAAGCAAGTTTGGTTTTCACAGAACCTGAGTTCACACCCTAGGTCTGCTGCCTAATAGCCATATGAGTTTATTTGGGTAAAATCTCATCTACAAAATAAATAGAATGGACTAGAAAACCTCTGATTCTTTCCAGGTCTTAATCCATGATCCTCTACTACTAAGGCATCTCAAACTCAGTACGTCTTAAACATATTCTTCCTTCCCTCCAAATGCAGCTCTTTTATACTGCCGTTCTAATTTTTACCAAGGTCACCATCTTTCCACTTACGCAAGTTCACAACTAAGGGGTCACTTTCAACTTTCAATCTTCTTCACTCCTCATATCTAATCAGTTACCAAGTTCTACTGATCTTACTTTTATACTATCTCCTCTATGCATTGTCTTCTCTCCACTCATCACTCTAGTTAAAGATCCTTATCACCTTTCACAGAGAATAATGTAACAGCTTCCTCCCTTGGTCTCCCTGCCTCAAATGCGTTCCCCCATCCACTTCCCAGTTTCCAAAGTGATACATCTAAAGTAGAGGTCTATGTCACTCACCTGTTCAAAAAAGTTCCAGCAACAAATACAAACCTCTGCTTGTCATTTAAAATTCTTCACAATTTGATGCTAGTCAATTTTTGACTTCTCTTTTACTTTCATGCACTCTATGTTCCAGCCAAATGGATCTACTTATTTTTCTTCATATACAACATTCCATCTCCATTCTGGAAATGCAGGTGTCCCACATGCCTGGAATGTTCTTTCTCCTTATCTCTACCTCTTAGCTTTCCTGCTTCCTTCAAAAGTAAACTTAAATCCTACCTTCTACAAAAGGAATTTTGCAATTATCAGCATTTTTGCCTTTCTTTCTATCCCCCAGGAAACAGACAGTGCCTGGCACATAGTATGCACTTAATAAATACTTGTTGGGTAACTAATGAATGACTGAATAATGAAAAATGTCCTACCAGCAAAATAAATCAGAAGTTAGTGTTCACAAGAATGAAGTCCAAATGGGTACATGATTGAGGTATAAAGACTGATACTATAAACAAATTAGTGGAGCAAGGAATAGTGTGTATTTATCAGATTTGTGGAGAAAGGAAGAATTTCTGACTAAACAAGAGATAGAAAACATGAACAGCAAAATGGATTATTTTGATTACATGAAATTGAAAAGTTTTTGCACAACCAAACTCAATGTAACCAAGATTAGGAGAGAAACAGAAAATTTTTGCATCTAGTGCCTGTAATAAAGGCCTCATTTCTAAGATATATAGAGAACTGAGTCAAATGTACAAGAATACAAGTCATTTCCCAATTGATATATAGTCAAAGGATATGAACAGGCAGTTTTCAGAGGAAGAAATTAAAGATATCTACAGCCATTTGAAAAAAATGCTCTAAGTCACTGTTGCTTAGACAGCTGCAACTGTCTGCAACTAAGCTGCAACTTCAAAACAACTCTGAAGTAGCACATCACACCAATTAGATTGGCAAACATAACAAAACAGGAAGATGATGAATGCTGGAGAAGATGTGGGTGAGCTGGAATATTAATGAATTGTTGGTAGAGCTGTGAACTGATCCAACCAATTGCTGACAGCAATTTGGAAATATGCCCAAAGGGCTACAAAAATGTGCACACCCTTTTACCTAGTAATATTGCTTTCTAGGACTATATCTCCAAGAGATCATAACAATGAGTAAAGGGTACCACATGTCCAAAAAATAGTTAAAGAATCTCTCTTTGTGGTGGCCAAAAACTGGAAATCAAGGGGATGCCCATCAATTGGGGAATTATGAATGTAATGGAATACTAGGGTGCTATAAGAAATGATGAACAGGAAGAGTTCAGAGAGGCCTGGAAAGACATATGCTATGATGCTGAGCAAAAGGAGCAGAACCAGGAGAACTTTGTGCACAGCAACAAACACAGTGTATGAGGAATTTTTCTGGTAGACTTAGTACTTCATTGCAATGCAAGGACGGAAAAAATTCCCAATGGTCTCTTAAGGCAAAATGCCTTCCACATCCAGAGAAAGAACTACGGAATTCAATCACAAAATAAAGCAGATCATTTTCTTTTGTATTATGTTTTGGTTTGTTTCATGATTTCTCCCATTCATTTTAATTCTTCTATGCAACATGACTAAGATGAAAATGTATTTAATAGGAATGTATGTGTAGAACCTATATAAAATTATATGCCATTTCAGGGAAGGAGTGGGGAGGTAGGGAGGCAAGTGCAAGAGGGAGGAGAAAAAAATCTAAGCTATATGGAAGTGATTGTAGAACAATGAAAATAAATAAAATAATAAAACAAATAAAATAACTAAAAAATAAAAAAAAAGAAGTTAGTCTTGACATCTATTCAACATCTTACCCCTGAAAACCAGTTGTTCTCTTCCAGGATCAAATACACAAGTTGGTTTTAAAGGATCTCCAAGAGATACGTTAAGAGCAGCAATTGCTTTCTTTTCTGTAAAATGTCATAAAAATACATAGCAATTATTTAAAACTGGCAAGTTAATGATGTAGTTATAAATAATTAATTTCATACTGTAAAGAATCTTATTATGGAAGATTATAATAACTATAAGAAGATCTCAAAACAAAAGCAACTTTTTCAAATTCCAAACACTCAGTCTGAAGAAAAACTATTTAAATCCTCTCCTCAAGTACAGTACATTAGAAAGATTACTGGGAGGTGGAGCCAAGATGGCAGAGCAGAAAGATGCACATACTCTAGCTCTGCCTCTACAGCCCACAAAACACCTGTAAAGAAAGACTCTCAACAAATTCTAGAGCAGCAGAAGCCACAGAACAATGGAGTGGAGATTTCCAGCCCAGGGTGATCTGAAAGGCCAAGGTGAAAGGTCTTATCGCACGGGAGGTGGAGCAGAGCCCAGTCCAGCCTGGGCAGCTCAGCACTGCGCCAGCAGGATGACTCGAGTGTGGCCCCAGCAGCAGTAGCAATGGTTTGCAGATCCCTCAACCCACAGGCACCAAAGGTCAGGGAGGGTTTTTTCACCTGGCAGAGAAGGGAGCAGGATCTTCCCATAGCTCTGGCCTCAGGTGTCTGTGGCAGAGGCTGCACTGGGCAGCAGCAGCTCCCACAGCAGCCCACATCAATTGTTGCATAGTAAAACCCCTTGGGGATCTGTGCAGCTGATCTTTACCTCACACTGCATGGCAGCCCTGCCCCCGCCTAAAGCCCCTAGGGGAATTGAGCAGTTTATTTGAATCTGAGCCCCCAGGGCTGGCTTGGTGGAACTGGAGGCCAGGTGGTTATGGAGAGGAAACTAATACTCACAGATTCTGGGCACAAAAGTTTCTTTTTGCTCCCAGACAAGTGTACACCCTTGATTGTGCCATCTTGGAGGAACTGAGTTCTTACAGATCCCCAGAGTATACCCTACTCTTGTCAAAGGACCCAAAGGCAAGTAACTGGTTGGGAAAAAAAGGGGAAAAAATTAAGATTATAGAAGGTTACTTTATTGGTGAACAGATTCTCCCATCCTTACAGATGAGGAAGAACAATGGTTACCATTAGGGAAAGACATAAAAGTCAAGGCTTCGGTATCCCAAACATCCAAAATAAATATGCAATGGTCTCAGACCATGGAAGAGCTCAAAAAGGATTTTGAAAATCAAATAAAAGAGGTGGAGGAAAAATTGGGAAGAGAAATGAGAGGGATTCAAGAAAATCATGAAAAGAAAATCAACTTGCTAAAGAAGAGTTAAAAAATGCTGAAGAAAATAACACCTTTAAAAATAGGCTAACTCAACTAGCAAAAGAGGTTCAAAAAGTCAATGAGAAGAACGCTTTAAAAACCAGTATTAGTCAAATGGAAAAAAAGAGTTTCAAAAGCTCACTGAATTAAGTAGTTCTTTAAAAATTAGAAAGGAACAGATGGAGGCTAATGACTTTATGAGAAATCAAGAAATCACAAAACAAAACCACAAGAATGGAAGATAATGTAAAATATCTCACTGGAAAAACAACTGACCTAGAAAATAGATCCAGGAGAGACAATTTAAAAATTGTGGGACTACCTGAAAGTCATGACTAAAAACAGCCTAGACATCATCTTTCATGAAATTATCAAGGAAAACTGCCCTGATATTCTAGAACCAAAGAGCAAAATAAATATTGAAAGAATCCACAGATCATCCCCTGAAAGAGATCCAAAAAGAAAAAACCCTAGGAACATTGTAGCCAAATTCTAGAGTTACCAGATCAAGAAGAAAATATTGCAAGCAGCTAGAAAGAAACAATTTGAGTACTGTGGAAATACAATCAGGGTAACACAGAAGTTTCTACATTAAGGGACAGAAGGGCATGGAATATGATATTCCAGAAGTCGAAGGAACTAGGACTAAAAAAGAAGGAAGTGAGAGGGGAAAATGTGAAGCTTACTCTCATCACATTTGACTCAAGGAAGGAATAAAATGCACACTCATTTTGGTATGAAAACCTATCTTACAATACAGGAAAGTGGGGGAGAAGGGGATAAGCAGGGTGAGGGGGATAATGGAAGGGAGGG
>CM053772.1:177250347-177298882 GCA_028658325.1 Potorous gilbertii | reverse complement strand
TCCTCTCCACCCCTGGTCTAGATCCACCCCGCTAGTGCTTGGGATCTGAGATTCAAATGCTGCTCCCCAGCCTCAGGGCTTTTGGCGGCAGGCCTGGCTGCTATTCAGTGGGAACTTAATTCCTGGTGCTCAGGTGGGGGCAGGGCCCCCTCCCAGGCTCAGTTCTCTCAGGGGGTTTATGCAGAGACCTTTTTTAATGGAGCTCCTGCTGAGCTCCTGCCTGCTCTGGGAGCCACTGGCTGCCTGCTGCCTCTGCTGCTGCCTCCCGAGGGGGCCTGAGTCCCAGAGACACCCCGTTCTCCTCTCAGCCCTTCTCTCTCACTGACCTGTGAGTCTTTGGGTGGAGGGACCTTCACGGCTGCTGGAGATTCCGTCCCTGAAGCCTGCTCGGATCTGCTCGCTCCTCTCAGTGCCACGTGGCCAGGGCAAGGGAGGGCTCCGCATGGCAGGGCTTCACTCCCATCCGGTGCACAATGGACCTTTGGGATTGGTTTTTCAGGGCTCTCTGGAACAGAAATCTCCTTCACTGTGTTGCTGTGCAGTTTCTACTGTTCCAGAATTTGTTGGGAGTTTTTTTTAGAAGAAATCCATGGGCTGTGGGTTCGGAGCTAGCATATGTGAGTCTTTCTATTCCGCCATCTTGGCTCTGCCCCCTCCTCCTTTCTTAAGTAGAGTATACATAAGGTTCATAATCTGTGCCCAAATCTTGCCTTTATATTTAGGAACCTCATAACACATGTCAATATGAATACCCTAGCCCGCATTTCATCAGTCTTTTCAGTTCCCAAGTCCTCTGCTTTTACTCAGCCTGTCACAGGATTGTGTTGATGGTCTGTCACTCAAAACTGTGCTACCTCCATGATCTTGAGCTTTTAATTTCCATTCTACATTTATAACCTCATCTTCCGTCTCTGACGTCACTCCTTCTTAACATGTTCTTCATCCGCACTGTGACATTTAACCTTTCCATTCTTCCCTATGACTGGCCAATTCAGCTATATACACTCTTCTATCTTAAATCCCTTGCATCTTTGTCCTGTCCTTACTCGTACTTTACTAAGTCCCATTCCTAGCTTATCTTTGCCATCCTCCTTCCCACTTGAGTTCAGCCTAACAGTGCTGGAGAAAGTCTCATGACCATGCTGACCAGATCCTCACTGCCATGCACCAGTCCTTTTTTTCTTCCCTCTCTGTATTCTCCAAAACAGTTGTTCCAGACCTTCTCTTAAGGCCCGTACCTCCTCCCTTTTTCTTCTCTTTTTGCAGGTGGCATCACCTCCTACATTACTGAGAAAACAGAGACCAGCTATTGTAATCTTCCTCTTCTCCCCTAATTCAAATATCAGAACTGTTCTGTATCATTCCCCATTTTTTCCTTTTCTCTGAAGAAACAGTGACCTTTCTTTTAGCCACAGACCAGTCTCTCTATTTGTGCTCTTGCTCTCTGGCTCTCCCTCAGTTCCTAGAGTTTCCTCCTTCGTAATTTTTTTATTTTTATTTTTATCACCAGTCTCTCTGGCTCTTCCCCAACTACCTGTAAACATGCCCAGGTCTCTGTATCCTTAAAAAACCCTCAGTAGACCCTGCCCATCCCCTCAAGGTAATCATCTTAAACTCTCTTATTAATAACCAGATACCTAGAATAAGATGTCTTCTACTTCCTCACCTCCCACTCAAGTATCAACAGCTTGCAAGCCTGGTTTCTGACTGCTACTCTTATTTAACTGTTCCAAGTGGCCTGTTCTCCATCCTCATCTTCCTTGACTTTTTTGTTGCTTTTGTTACTCATGACTATCACTTTTTTTCCTAGCTTTACTGTCTGCCTCAGTTTCTGATATGCTGCTCTGTCCTGGTTCTCATCATATGACCACCCCTTCTTAGTCTCATTTATTGGACTCTCCTTCTTTTCTGTCCTTGGCCTTCCTTTCTTGGGTCACTTCTCTTAATGATCTCATCAGCTTCCATAGTTTCAACCATCATCACTCAAATGTACATGTTTGCCTTTGCATCTCTATACTTTCCTACATTCCAGTCAAATAGGACTACCAGCAGTAATCTGAAATGACACTATCCTTTCAGACTCTCCCCCATGCTTGGCATGGCCTTACACCTTATCCCCTATTCTCCAAATTACTGTTTTCCTTCAAAACTCAATTCAGCTGCCATTGCTTCTGTGAAACCTCTGACATGGTTTGAATGTGAGAAGGGTCAGAAAATAGATAAAAGTAGGAAGTTAACAACACTTAAGGTGAGAGATGAAGAGAAGTTGGGGAGAAGTAGACACTGTTAGGTCAAAGGAAAAACTACTAAAACAAAACGTAGAAGTTTACATGTAATATCATTTATCTTTTTGTAAAAAATAATGATGAGAATGAGTAACTAAGATATTTTTAAGATAGATTTTAAGAGAAGTTAAAGACCTATTAGCCGCAATGTAAACTGGGATGATTTAGTAGAAAATGTCTTCCAGTAAACCTGTATTTAACTAAAAATGGCAGTTTTCTCCCCATACAATTTTTAAACTCATCTTATCCAATGGAGTTTGTAAACATGATCCAGTCTCTGACATCATTTAGAAATACCTTCATTTGACCATACTATTCACTTAAAGCTATTGTCCTATATTTCTTCTCCCATACATGGCATAATTCTGAAGAAAACTATATACACTGTCTCCATTTTCTCACCTCCCACTCACTTCTCAACTCCTTGTAATCAGACTTGGCTTCAGCCATTAAGAATAAAGTGGTCTCTCTGAGGTCACTTCTGTTGTTATGGCTAAATTCAATAGCTCTTTCCTTAGTCCTTCATTTTAATTTGACTCCTCTACAGTAAATGATTGTTAAATTATCCCCCCTCCCAAAGCCCTCTTTAATTCTAGTACCTTCCCTCTTTTAATTATTTCTGGTTTATCCTGTTTGTAGCTTGCTTTGTACATATATTTCTCTGCATGTTGCTTCACCATCAGATTGTAAGCTCCTTGAGGACATGAACCATCTTTTGTCACTTTTTTGCATCCCTAGTGTTTAGCAAAGTACCTGGAACTTAATAAATATTTATTGATTGTCTGGATACTCACTCCTCTCAGGATTTTCCTGACACCATTCTTTTTTGGTTCTCCTTTCTGGTCACTTTTTCTCAATTTTCTGTGTTAAAACATCATCAGAACTAGCTCCCTCTCTGTGTTCTACTCTCTCCACCCTTTCCCCCAATTTATGGCTGTACCTTAGGAATAGATATCTGGACTAAGAACAATATATTTGGAAGAAAATGGTCTTCTGTTTTTGTTTGTTTTTTCTTTTTAAGAAAGGAATTTGATAACCTTATTTTTAATGTTAATCATGTTTTTCTTTGACTCCCTTCAGGCTCTTCAGCTTCTTCATTGTTTTCCCCTGGACACACGATTAAAAGATGGCAGTAAGTATACCTAAACATCTGGAGCACACTTTAATGTAGTTCTTTTTTTAATTAATGGCTGCCACATTAAAATTCACTATGTATGTCTTTATTAGGTTTCTTTTGGCAATCCCCAAAGAGGCCACCTTCTCCAATAAAGTTTGAATTTAATGATCCTTTGTAAGTATTGGACCACAGTTAACAAGTGTAATTTCTTCTGATAATGGCCAAACTATGTATCACTTGAGAGCAAAGGCCACAAGGTGAAAATTTTTTTCAATCATATCAACTAAAGACCAATTCCTAAAGTGTTAGAGAGGGTTATAATATCCGAGGGTGGTGAAACTGCCCACGTTGCTGAAATCTTTAATTTTAAATACAGTTAATGTTTTTCCCACATGGGTGAAATATGTAATTTTAAGTACAGTTAAAATTTTTCATAGTGTTTAATTACTCATTCTTTTATTTAAATATTTGCTATCAAATATATAAGGAACTTATTGTTCTTAATTGAAAATTATCTTTAGATTTATTAAGTAATTATCTTTAGTTAACATTTCACCGTTTAAATAACCATGTAACTGCTTATTTAGTGTCCCTGCCTTGTTTTCTTCATGTACTTTACAGGTTATTATGAGACCCAAATGGGATTTTAGAATAAGATTTCAACTTTGAAGATAACTTAAAGGTTATTTAGTCCAACCCCTACTCAAATCATGAATACTGTCTAAAAATGTAATTGAAAACTATTTTATAACATATAAGGCAGTAGACTGGAAAATAGGTAGCATTGTATGTTTTGTAAGTATGCACTTTTCAGTTACTGATGATCTGCACAGGGCCAGTGGTGAAGAAGGCCATTTTTACATATTTACTGCTGTTTTCCCTCCCATTGGTAGCTTTCTGGAAGTTCTGCCAGCATGAGGGTCAGTACCTCCCACACAATCAGAGGCTGCAGCACAGACTAATTAAGGTTGGAGGTTTCCATCAGTGGGTTGGCAATAAATAGAGTTACAGATTTTTCAGCCTTAATAACTTTTATAGATTATAAAAGAATTCCCTTTATAGAAATAATAGGCTTGATTTTTTTTAAGCTACCATAGAAGTATTTTGTACTTAATTATTTGTACTTAATTATTAATTTAGAAGATTCATGGGTAAGGAGGTTTTTGTTTTTTGTTGTTGTTGTTTTTTTTTTTTTGAAAGATCACTATGATCTAGGCTAGCCCTGCAAAGCGTACAGCCTGTGAATTGCTTAGAGCCCACTAAAACAGCCCAAGGGCAGTATGTTTTGCAGGCCTGTTTTGCATCCTCTACATTTTTTGGTGGACACCCAAAATTCTTTGGCATGACCGCAAGCAGCCACAGACCATATGTTATGCGAGCTTGATCTAGGCAGTATTCGAGAAGAGAGTATTATGAAAATTGCATCCTTAAATGCCCGTTTCATTTCTGAATTAATGCATGTATTATGTGGGGAGATAGTGCTTACTTCTTTACTAAACTGACCAGTACAAAAAGGAAAAGTCAGTGATATTTTTTATGTTCAGTAAAACTAGAAGCATAGAATTTTAGGTTTGTGATAAAAATAAACTAATATGTGGATTCACCTGTTTATTTTGTTGGTGTTGGGCATTGTGAAGATATTGAATGTAGGTTCTGGCTTCCACTTTTAGGAAATTAATCTTAGGTACTTAAAGATCATTCTCTTTGAGTTTTCTTATACATTATTTATTCAAAATTTCTTAATTCCTCCCTAACTTCTTTTGGCTTCATGTTTCTTTGCAGTTTTTATGTGCCCTAAAAATGTCTTTTGTAGCCGGAAGGGTACATTCCTTGTGATTGTTTTAAGTTCTGGTGTTATCTACCACTGTAGTATTAAAGGTAGTTTGATGTAGAAAGAAAAAAATGTGGGTCTGAATTTTGACTCTGTGACTTTGAGCAAGTCACATTTATCTGGTTTGTTTCTTCAGTTTCTTCTCCTATAGATAACTTTAAAGGCTCATTTATAGCTTCAAACCTGTAATTTTTTTTTTTTACACTGTTATTCCCTCTTTTGTTGGTTGGTACTAGTACAGTGAGAAATGGGAGAAAAGAATTCGTTAAAGAAGGAAATAGATAAATTAGACAAATATCTTATCTTTCCTGACTCAAATTGTATCCAGTGTGTATTAAAAACAGATTTTTTTTTCAAAATTCTGTTTAAAATTTTGGATTATAGTTTGTCAGGGCAAGAAACATCTCTCTTTAGGAAACTATATAAAAAAGTAAAATCAAATCTTTTCCACTATTTTTATGCAAGAAACCTACATAGGTGAGATAATTCTGTTCTGTGTGCCTTTTTTACAGTTTAACTTGTATGCTTCAACTTTGTATTATCACTTTATAGATTGCCACATAGGATTAAAATAAAAAATATGTTTATTTAATTTTATCTTTGATGCTCCATAAGGCAGCATTGATTTTTCTAATGAGTTTGAAGTGTTGTCTCAGTGGACATTTTATGATTTTGAATTTTGTTGGTGCTTTAGAGAATAGAAATACAATCTTCTTGTTTCCACTTGTGTCTATTTTGACTTAATTCTTTTAAACTTAAGAAAAATATCTGGAATAAAAATTTAAGTACCTTAATTATGTAAGAGTTGATGATGTTATAGAATATTCTTTTAAGCTGTAACAAATTGGGTTGTTAAATTGACATTCATCTAGGTTACTTTTTTGTTTTTTTATTTTAACAGACACTTCAGTTTCATACAGACTGCAGCAAAGCTATTTGCTACAATATATTGCATCCCATTTACGGAAAAGGTGAGATGCTCTTGAATTGCTATAAAGGATAAAAACAGATCAAAATTTAATCAAGTACCAGTTTTTCTCCCATTGAGGCAGCTAGGTAGCACAGTAAGTAGAGCACTGGCCCTGGAGTCAGGAGGACCTGCTTTCAAATCCAGCTTCAGACACTTGACACTTATTAGCTGTCTGACCTTGGGCAAGTCACTTAGCTCCAATTGCCTCACCTTCCCCCCTCCAAAAAAAAATTGCTTCCCTTTCTTTTAGGAAACATTCTGTAATGTGTTGCATTGTTGCCCAGACTTCTGTATAAGGAACTGAAAAGTCTTATATTACTAAGCAGAAGTTGTAATATATTTGCTCTAAAAGTTAATAGTGAAGTACAACTATCCAGTAAAAGTAAGTTTATTGATTTAGTGGTACAAAATTTAATAAGGACAAATGTAAAGTTGACATCTTGGATTCAGAAAGGAAACTTCAAAAGTATATGGAAAGGTAAGACAAATACCTAAGCTAAGTATCAGCTCATCAGAAAAAGATATAGAAGTTTAGTAAAAAAAAAAAAAACAAAAAACATCAGATTCAACATGAACTTTTACAACTAGGTTGATAACCCTCTCAAGAGGAAGAGAAAACAGTTTCACAAAGTTCCTGAAAAGGTGATTACTGAATACTCTAGGTATAGGGCCAGATTATACTGACTGACATAAATGAACATCAGTCTTCCTAAATTTTAGTAGTTTAACTGCCATACTCATTTTCAGTTGAGTACTCTCCAAAGTTATATTATCAGTTAACTAACATGCATCTTCAGTTTGAGAAACTGTGGCATCATGAGGAAATGATTGAAAATAAAATGTGAATGTCTAAAATGGATACAACATAACGTAATCATTTTGGTTCCACATACCTGAAGTGCTACTGGATCTAGGTTTTTGTTCATTTGGTTTTCTTTTTTTGGTGTTATTTTGGAGAATCTTAGAATACAGAGGTAATATCAGGAATAGTTCTATCACAATGTGACTAGATTTTGAGATGCCATTTATTGAAATCATTTTCTTTAAAATAGGACTTGTCAGTAGAAACTTTCTCGAGTATACTTTCCAAATTACAGATTCCAGAATTCAAACCTTCCAACAAGGTATGTTTTAAAATTTTTCATGTTTAGTTTTATTATTTGAATTATTTATAGCATGTACTTTTCTATATTATCCTTTGAAAAATCTCAGTTATTATCCATCCTTAATATGATTTCTTCCATTTACACTTTCTTGATCTCCAACTAGACAGAATCTCCCTTGTGATAACTTTCTTGTACCTATTTTACAGTTAATTATATACATTTTTATCCACCCTGTAATCTGTAAGGTACATAGAAGCAGTCTTTTTCTTTCTATCTTCTAGCATCCAGAAAAATGGCAATGTGTAGAAGAGGCAATAAACTTGTATTGAATGAAAACAAACTCAGATTCTGTCACCTTAACCTGCACAAGTGCATTTTACCAATTTCTGCCATATACCTTATTTCCCATAGGATTTTGTTTGGGGTATAGGAAACAACAAAATTGATATAGAACTAATGAGTTGCATAAATACAAATTGTTGTCAAAAACATTCAAAGATTCCCAAAGTATACTCAATGGAAAGCTCTGAAACTGGGCAAAAAGGTTTATGTAGCACTGTTGCCACTTCTAACATCAAGGAGAAGCTGGAACCTCCCTCTACACATTGTATTTAATAGTGGTATCCTTTCCAAATTGACTCTTAAATTGCCCTTTACAATGACACTGCCTTCTGTCAGAAAAGTTTTAGGAGCAGTTAAACATACAGCTTAAATATTTGTTTTTTAGCTGATCTTAATCTAGCTTAGGACATATAACAGGTTTCTGTCAGGGATTTTGATCCTGTCAGAGATTTTGTTACCTTTTATTATGAAATGAGAGGCATCAGTGTGTATTATATAGAGAGCTGATCACAGAGTCAAAACCTGGATTCTTCTAATTCCATTACTACACATTCTGTGACTCTGAGCAAGGCACTTCACCTCTTCACACACCATTATAAGTAGCAGATCAAGTGCCTTGTTGGGAATCCCTCTATCAGTGAAATAACAGTACTAGTTTTTCTTGCTCCCCTCTAAAAATAATAGGTAGATATTTGTTTGAGATTATGATTTGCAGTGAATGGATTTATACTAAAATGGATCCATTTTTTCTCTGTAGTTTTCTCCATCTTTTATCCATTTTTTAATCTAAGAAAAATACAGAAAACATACACTGTGGGAGCCAACTTCAGACCAAGAAAATAGTGGCATTAAATTAAGTAGCTCTCATTCCTATGTAATTTTAGGTTGTACAAACAGATGAAACTGCGAGGAAACCTGATCATGTTCCTGTTAGTAGTGAAGACGAGAGGAATGCTGTTTTCCAGTTAGAAAAGGCCATATCATCCAATGAGGCTACTAAAAGTAAGGAGACTATCTTTGTAAAAGTAATTATTTGACTGTGACTTTAAATAGTAAAGTATCTACACAAAAGCAAAAAACATAGGATTTTATAAAGTAGATTTGGTAGCTATTAAGATTATTGGGCAACTAGGTGACCCAACAGATTGAATGCCAGAAAAGACTTTCTGGGTTCCTATCTTCCTGGATTCAAATTTGGCTTCAGACATTTACTAACAGCGTGACCTTGGGCAAATCATTTAACCCTGTTCTTTGCCTCAGTTTCCTCACCTGTAAAATAAGATGGAGAAGGAAATGCCAGACTACTCCAATATCTTTGCCAATAAAACTTGAGTCATTTGCAAGAGTTGAACATTACTGAAATGACTGAACAAAAACAGCAGTGAAAGATGATTATAACAAATCCTCCCCTAAAATATATAGAGAACTGAGTCAAATTTATAAGAATACAAGTTATTCCCCAATTGATAAATGATCACAGGATATGAACAGGAAGTTTTCAGATGAAGAAATTCAAGTTATCTATAGTTATATAAAAAAATATGCTAAACCACTATTAATTAGAGAAGTACACAGTTCGAGGTACCACCTCATCACTATCAGATTGGTAATATGACAAAAAAGAAAAATGATAAATGTTGGAGAAGATGTGGGAAAACTAGAACACTAATGCATTGTTGGTGGAGTTGTGGATTGATCTGAACAGTTTGGGACTGCACCCAAAGAGCACCCAAACTGTGCATACCTTTTGATCCAACACCAAAATGATCATAAAAGAAGGGGAAAGGATCCACATGTAAAAAAGATATTCATAGCAGCTCTCTTTGTGGTGGCCAAGAATTGGAGGTTGAGGGGATGCCCATCAATTAGGGAATGGCTGAGCAAGTTGTGGTATATGGTTGTGATGGAATGCTATTGTTTTGTAAGAAATGATGAGCGGGCATATTTCAGAAAAACCTGCAAAGACACGTATGAACTAATGCTCAGTGAAGTGATTGAAACCAAGAGAATGTAACAGCAACCTTGTGCAGTGATCAACTATGCTAGTCTTAGCTGTTCTCAGCAATGCATCAATCCAAGACAATTCCGAAAGACTCATGATGGAAAATTCTATCCACATCTAGAGAAAGAACTTTAGAATCTGAATGCAGATGGAAGCATACTATTTTCTCCCTTTTTTCCTTCCTCATAGTTTTTCTCTTTTTTTCTGATTCTTCTTTCACAACATGACTAATGTAGAAATATATTTAATATGATTGTACATGTAGAGCCTATATCAAAATGAATGCCTTCTTAGTTAGGGGGTGGGAAAGGGGGGCAGTTTGGAACTCAAAATGTTATGAAAGTAAAGTTGAAAACTAAATGTAAATAAATAAGGGGGGAAAAAACAAATCTCATTCAGTTTTCAATTTCAGTTGAATTCAGTAATTCCAACACTTTTTCTGCCAACAGAGTTTGAGGAGCTTTAATGCAGTAATATAAGTTTTCTATCCCTATAGTTCTTACATAGTTTACCTGATGAGCTAGTAAAGAGTACTAATTAAAAGTGTTACTGGAATGACGTTAGTCGGTTTCCTTTAGGAAACAAATATCTAGATCTGGTCCTAGAGACAATCTCTTCTGTATCGAGACCTTAGGTTGATTCAGGCTAAGAGCACAAACAAAAAAGTACAAATGGATCAATAGTGATCTAAAACATAGTAAAACCAGAACCTGTGAGGTGGTATTCTGACTTTCTAGTGAATCATCTGTTGTAATTAGAGACAGGGCCACTTGTACCTCTGTTCCTTTATCCTTGGGGATCATTTTTTTTTTTCGGTTTTATCAACAATTTTTTGCAGTGGAAACAGCCCACAACACGTAGTAGTCAGGTGACCATAAGCAAATTACTTCACCTTAACTTCCTTACCTGTAAAATGGTGATAATAAAATAAGCACCACCTGCCTTCCACTCTTGTGAAGGAAGTACTTTTATAAATTCTAAGTCTGACGTCACTGTGTTTGGCTCTTACCTGGTGCTGACCCAGATTTCAGTGCTGACCCAGATTTCGTATCCAGAGGTTCACTACTTAGAGTATGTAGGGGAAGACACATTTCTTAAGGATTTCCAACTACCTAATAGTAAATATCCTTTAGAAATGCATCTAACATGTGGTCATTCATTCTCCGTAGTCTTTTTTTTTTTTTTAAGATATATGCTTATCTTTAGGACACCTTGCTTGAATTCTGCATATTGCTATAGTGATCTATGTTTATTTCCTTATTAACATATTTAGATTTGAGACATCATGGCTTAATGGGTTCAGAGCTAGGTTCTAAAGTGTGAACTTGGGTTCAAGTCCTTCACTAAATAGAGCACTTAACCTCTCACTGCCCCAGGCAATTTCAGCTATAAATTGCAGAAAAGGTGCCAGCGTGCACTGACAGGAAGTTTCCTCATGATATACCAACAACATCATAGGTCTGGTTAAAAAAAAATAGATGCCATTTGCTCATGTTAGCCCACTAAGCTTGCCTTTGTATCTTTTATTAACTACGATTGCTGACCCATCTCCCGCCTTGTCATTTTTTCTTAAATCATCTGAAAACAAATCTCTGGGGGGAAGAAAATATGAGTTGTATTTGTTCCGTTTAAAATGTGGACTTGCAGTTCAAGTTTTTTCCCCTGACTTACAATCAGATGACCTTCAGATGGCGGTGCTTTCATTTGAGAAAGATGACGACAGCAACGGACACATAGATTTCATCGCCGCGGCATCTAACCTCCGAGCCACGATGTACAGCATCGAGCCGGCAGACCGACTCAAAACGAAGCGCATTGCGGGGAAGATAATCCCCGCCATAGCAACGTCCACAGCTGCCGTGTCTGGTTTGGTGAGTGTCTGGATCCTCGAAGAAAACCTTTCTGACCATAGCATTTGTACTTTTAGGAAGGATGAATATTAATCTTACCTATTACAGAATTTAAATTATGACTAAAAATATCTCAGGATATTTTAGATATTTTAGAATGATAAAAATGCTTCATACACTGAACTTTGTATCAAAATGACAAACACTTTGCTTTTTTTTCCAGCTTTCTTTTTGTTTTTGTTTTTTTCATTTTTAACACAGTTCATATCACATAAAACAATTCCAACTTTTGGTCAGGTGATACTTCTTTTAAAGCATTTACACTATAGACCACAAACATTTTTTTTTTAATATTAACCAACTGAGACACAAATAACTATGTATGCTAATTTCACAAGCCCTTGACCTCATTGTCTCCACGCTATTACTAAGAATTAAAGGACCCTAACATTGTTGTTGGTCTAAAGTTCTAAGCCTAATAGCTTAATTTTAGACTTAACCTTGAATGTTCCTCTACCAACCGTCTATAATTTAATGGATCTGGCATTAAACTTACAAACAAACCTTTTGACTATAGGCAATTGCCATTAAGAGTAGGGACGTTGCGGGGAAACAGTATCTCCCCAACTTGATGTCAGTTCCAGGCAGGAGTAGATTGTCAACTTGCATTCAGTCAGGCTTAAAGTCTGCCAGGTGTCAGTGGGGAAATTGAGTTAGGAGAATCCTACCTCAGCCCAGGCTGAACAACCGCTCTCCCACCTTTGCCATGAAGTTCATCCCAGCATCTCACAGGCTTACTAGCATCACAGATTGAAGGCTCAGACTGCCTTTCTTGCTATCCATACATGGAGTTAGACTCAGAACAACAGTCACTTAATAGTCCCATAGCATCTAATAATGGCAAGTTCCAATAACCAGGTTTCAAATATGATTATAGTTTCACATTGGCTAAGGAACATCTTTTGAGGCAAGCCTTAAATTCCTTTCTATACATGTTCTAGTTCCTGATTAAATAACAATCATAAAATCAAATTTACCATTAAAATCTTAACTTTTCCATCAATGCCTGCCTCTAGGAAACTTAGACTAAAATTCTTTTCCCCAAACTAAAGATGTCTCTGATTTAGTCTTAGTAATTAATTCAGTCAGTTGTTTTAATACTAATTGCTTTTGCAACACTTTGTAACATCCTATTTTTCTCCCCATCTCTCCCCTCCACCCACCCCCAATACCTTGCATTCTGATTACCCCTTCCCTCAAAGTATTCTCCCTTCTGTCACACCCCACTCTTCCCTTATCCCCATTTTCTCTCTTTTCTTGTAGGGAAAGATAAATTTCTATACCCCATTACCTATGTTTTTTATTTCCTAGTTATATGTAATAATAATTCTCAACATTCGTTTCTGATACTTTGAATTGCAACTTCTCTCCCTCTTTCCCTTCCTGCTCATCCCCACTGAGAAGGCAAACAATTCAATACAGACTAAATACATGTCGTTTTGCAAAAGACTTCCATAATAATCATGTGGTGTAATACTAACTATATTTCCCTCATTTGACCTTGTCCCTTCCCAAAAGCACCTGTTTGCAGTTACTCTCTTCTCTCATTTGCCCTCCCTTCTGTCATCCCCCTCACACTACTTGTCCCCTTCTCCCCTACTTTCCTGTAGTGTAAGATAGATTTTCATACCAAACTTGAAAGAGTAGCTTCATTTTTCCCCTCTCCCCTTATCCCTCTTCTGCTCCATTGAACAAGATTTTTCTTATTTCTTTTATGAGTTATAGCCTGCCCCATTCCATTTCTCCCTTTCTTTTCCCAGTATTTTCCTACCTCACCCCTTAATTTGTATTTTTTTTTTTTTGCGCGGATATCATCTCTTCTGATTCAACACAACCGAGAGAGAGAGAGAGTGGTGTGTGTGTGTACAATTCCTCCACCTACCCAAATACTGAGAACAGTCTCAAGAGTATATTTTCTTTCCATGTAGGAATGTAAACAGTTCAGCTTTAGAAAGTCTTTTATGATTTGTCTTTCCTAATTACCTTTTCATGCTTCTCTTGATTCTTGTGTTTGAAAGTCAAATTTTCTCTTCAGTTCTGGTCTTTCCATCATGAATGCTTGAAAGTCCTCTATATCATTGAATGACGATTTATTCCCTTGAAGTATTATACTCAGTTTTGCTGGGTAGGTGATTCTTGGTTTTAATCCCAGTTCCTTTGACTTCTGGGATATCCTATTCCAAGCTCTTTGATCCCTTAACATTGAAACTACCAAATCCTTTATTATCCTGATTGTATTTCCACAATATTCGAATTATTTCTTTCCAACTGCTTGCAGCCTTTTCTCCTTAACCTGAGGCTGAGATTCGACTCAGCTGCTGGATTCCCTTGGGCTTTAGGGCAGGCTCAGGGCTGAGGTTTAGATCAGCTGCTCCCTACCACCAGAGGCTTTAAGCTGAGCTGCCTGGACAGTGGCCACCATTACTGCCTGCAGTTTGCTGCTGCTATTGTTGCTGTCGCCTGGGATTATTGCTGGAGGAACCCTGTTCCCCTCTCTCCCAGCTTTGGAGCTTTTTTTGGCATTTGTGGATTGAGGGATCTGGGACCCTCTCTGCTGGGAATTCTGTCCTGTTCCTTCCAGTGCCACGTAGCCAGGGCTGGGCTGCACTCCACTCACTGTCCTATGAGATAGACCTTTCCTGTTGGCCTTCTAGGTTACCTTTGGCTGGAAACCTTTTTCACTCTGTTGTTCTGTGGCTTCTACTGCTCTAGAATTTGTCAAGACTCATTTTCACAGGTCTTTTGTGAGCTGTGGAGGAAGCCCTAGAGTATATACATCTTTCTACTGCGCCATCTTGGCTCTGCCCTGTACTTTGCTTTTTTTTTTTTTTTTTAAGCCTTTAATTTTGTTGATGGGGATGCAGTGACTGAAAGTGAAGCATCAAGAATAGTTCTGAGGTTATAAACCTGGGTAACTAGAAGGTATTGTCCTTGACACTAATAGGGAAGTCTGGAAGAACAATAAGTTTGGAGGGAAAGATAATGAGTTTGATTTTAGACACGTTGATTTTGACATGTCCTGAAGATAGCTGGTGATGTAGGTCTGGAGCTCAAGAGAAAGACTAAGGCTGGCTATGTGAATGTGGGTCTACTAAACAGAAATCATCATTAAGCTCACTTAGAGGAGCACCCCAGTTTACTACAAGTAGCCTGTTTCCTCAGTGTAAAGTAAGGGTCTCTGCTCCAAGCAAGAGGATTGGATGTGGTATGGAAACCTTAAAAAGAAGAAAAAAGTTTTAAACAGCCTTCAGTTATTTTCAAGAAGGAGCTAGTCAGCAAAAACAGTAAAAGGATTTTCTTGGGACACTTAGGGCCTGGTTGGTATTTTATTACAGATTTGTAAGCCATTCAGAAACGAGGTAAATATACATATGATACAGAGTAATCATTTGTTTTGTCCAGCATCATAAGGGGAAGAAGGTGTGGATCATTCCAGATAAGGATCTTACTTTACTTCAAGTAGCAAAACTTCAGTCATTTCAGGTGAAACTTTTTTTTCTGCTGTATAATATACAATAGTATGTCCTCTGAAAGAAGTGTGTTCTTTTATGAATCCACAGTCTCATTGACATGGTCACTCCCTCTACTGTACAGAATGCAAACTGTCCCCATCTTCTAACTTTATGTGATTGATTCATGTCAGCCCAATGGGTCTTATATCCATATCTTTACATTGCTATACTTAACATGGTGAAGGCCTTCCTCTCTATTTCACTTTTTTTTTTTTTGTTCCTGTGATTTCATCAATATAGGAAACTCTTTCTACCAGAGCAGATCATCATTTATGCCACAACCTAACAGTCAGTGAGTAAGACTCAGGCCTGAAAGTGTAAATGACTTGCCTGAGAGGTCACACAGCCAGTATGTGTCAAAAGTAAGACTTGATCTTATATGTTCTTAATTTTAGGACTTTATATCCACTGTCACACTGCTTCCTCCCTTCAATCACTTTTTTCTTTAAGCATAATTCTGAATTGCTTTCTTGAATGATAAAACCAATTTACAACTTCTTCCAGTGGTACACTACTGTGCCTATCTTGTTACAGCCCATCCAACATAGACTTTTTCCTTCATTTATAATCTTTCACAATTGGCAAATACCAGCTCATTTTTAATTTGTATCTCTTATTATTTGAAGGAATCTTTTGTGTAGTTATGAGTTTGTAAAACTCTTTTGAGAACTGTTTATATCTTTGACCACTTATCTATTGAAAAATGGCTCTTAGTCCTCTGTATTTAATATAATTTTATATATATGTCTTGAATAACACCAAAACTATTTTATATTTTAAAAATAAGTAAGTAGACCAGTGGGACAGAATGGAAGCAAAGTACATTAATGAATGTTAGTGTTAGTAAACTTAAAATATAAACTACTGAGGGAAAGATCCTCTATCTTATGAGTGTTAGAAAAATTAAAAAGCAGTTTGGCAGAATAGATTTAGATAAGCGTCTTCCTCATCTATGGTGAAGGGAAATTTTACATCCAACATGGTCACATAAAGGAAATTACAGAAGACACTATAGTAAACTTCTTTATAAACAATAAAAAGGCATTATTAAAATCTTACCATGTGCCAGGCACTGTGCTAAGCACTAGGGATACGAACACAAGCAAGTGAAATAGTCTGTGCTCTGAAGCAGCTGACCTTTTGATAGAGAATGACGATGCTAATGGAGAAAGAGGGAGTCATTAAGTGATTGAGAAGGAGTGAGGGGGATGAAGATTCCAGGATTGGTGGTGTTGATTTGATTGTTGTTCTCAGCCAGGGTTGGAAAGTATGGCAGTGGAGGTAGAGGACACTCATGCAGCTGTGGAAGTATCATGGTGGCTCTGGGTCTGGGAAAGATAAGGTAAATGGTTGTCTTGCTAAAGACCACACAAATTATCTAGGAATTGATTTTGGCTTTGTGTTCTGAGAAATGCTTAAGATCGTGTATAGGAAAAATGCCAGGTAATAGATATAGTGTATTTATAAATTAAATATTATCTAATATTTAATCAGGTTTGTTTCTTACATCCAGGTTGCATTGGAGTTGATCAAAGTTGCTGGTGGCCTTCCATTTGAAGCCTACAGAAATTGTTTCCTTAACTTAGCCATTCCAATTATAGTGTTTACTGAGACAACTGAAGTTAAAAAAATTGAAATCAGGTATGTAACAACCAAGTGGTTAAAAAACAAAATTCTTTTGTATTCTGAAATAGATTTGAATTAAGTATACTTCACTTTTTTCCTATCTAGAAGGAAATAGATGTACCCTCTACTGTCATTTCTTCCTCTAAATCCCATTTTATTCTTTGAAACTCCTAAGTAAGTGGAGTTCATTCTTTTGATTCCGAACAACTGTGTATATTATTCTGTGTATGCAACATAGTTGAGCAAATTTAACTGTACATTCTTGTGTTCATTATTTCATATGTAATAATCATATTTCTCTCACCTACATATCTGTACAACATACTGACCACCAGTGGTATGTTGTGCAGGCCTGTTTTACATCCTCTACATTTTTTCATGGGCCTCCCAAAATCCTTTGGCAAGCGACACACAAGCCTTATGTTGTATGAGCCTTCTCTAGACTGAGAATCAATAGACTTGGATTCTAGTCTTGGCTCTTTACCAAACCAGCTTTGTGACCTTGAGTAGATCATTTAATTCTCTGGACCTTAGGCTTTTCAAATACAAAATGAATTGAATAAACTAGATGGCATGTAAGGACCTTTCTAACTCAAAATTGGATGATTTTGTGTTTCTTATTTTTCCCTTAAAACAAAAAACCACTGCATTCAAGTCTCCTGAAAATCCTGACTGTTTTTTCATAAGTCAGCAGACAAAGATTTGAAACATTTTAAAACATTCAAGAAATAGCCTTTCCTTCTCTCTTACATTTATTTTTAATTGTTAACAAAAGATGAGTACTGCCTACCAGCTGGACTTTCTTGTATTTTTATTAAAGATTAGCAAGGTAAACATCCTAAACATTTTTCTTGTTAATAACAGAAATGGAATAACGTTTACAATCTGGGACAGATGGAGTATTCATGGAAAAGAAGAGTTCACCCTTTCAGATTTCATAAGTGCTGTCAGGGTGAGACCTTTTATTTCTTTTGATTCATCCTGTTACCCTCACTCTTATTTATGCTTCTTTTTCTCTGTAAGATTCAAAAGTAAGTGGTTTCAGTCCTGTTGCAGGTTATCTTGCCTTTGCCGCAAATCCATTACTTTTTTAAGACAAGTGAACACTGTGGTTCAGTGTTTGGTCACAAGGGCTAAATAGTTTTAGTGCTTAAAATAAATAACCGCACGTTTGGTGTGGTTCATTGTTTACAAAGTTTTTTGATGTTCACAGGAGAAGTATGGAATTGAACCAACAATGGTGGTGCAGGGAGTCAAGATGCTTTATGTTCCTGTAATGCCTGGCCATATAAAAAGATTAAAGTTGACGTAAGTATCAAAATGTTTAACCCCAAAGATCCACTAGGATTAAAATCCTGGCTTAGGTCTATACTAAGCAAATAAAAATTTTCTAACACCAGTACAATTGTCATAATTATTTCCAGAATATGCTAGTAATATAAAAGTATGCTGCTGTTTAGACACAACTTAAATGTCCTAATAATTTTCTGCATTAAAATTCGTTGACTTCCTTAATACAAAATTCCTTTCCAAAATACGTAATGAAAAGAAACCAAATGCAAGGATTGATTTGTAATTCATAGCCGTGTTCTGTTTTGATAGACAAGTTAATTAGCCTGAATTCTTTCCAGTGCTACCCACCTTAATCAAGGTTGTTTCAGTTTTGATGACTCTTTTTTACCCTCTTTTGTTATATCAGGGGGAAACATTTCATCTTTGTATATTTCCAGTTATTAACAAATGCTGTTTAAAATAAGTTGCCACATCTGCCTAGGCTTAGTGTCATAAATGAATAAAGTCACAGGGAAAAAAGCAATAAGGAGCCAAGAGTCTTGACTTGGGAAGGTGAAATCTACTGGAACTAATTAAGTGGGCAAAAGCCTGCATTTTCATTGTTAATTTAAAAAAAAATTTAACCAGTTAATATTCATTATTAGCATTAGCAAAAAGCATTGAACTGATGGCAAAGTTTATAGTTGGTGGAATTAAAAATTTACTACAAATAATTCACAACAAAGTGAAGTTTATATTCAGTTCAGTTGAACAAATATTTATTGAATGTTCATTACGTATAAGGCGTTGGACTACGCGCTGGAAATATAAAGTCAAAAAGGAAAGGAATCCTCCCCATGAGGATTTGCCTAAATTTTAGGAATATAAAGAAAAAGTGAAATAGTTCTTGCCTTCAGCAAGGTCATATTCTATCAGGAGCCATCATGAATGCAAGATTGTTTTGTGAAGGGGGTTGCTGCCAGTTGTAGGGGGATTAGGAAAGATTTTATGTAAAAGATTGCATAGGAGCTATTTTTGAAATCAGGGATTTGAGGAGGTAGAAATAGAGGGAAAACACTTCAGGCACAGAGGACAAGCAGTGCAACAGCACATCAATGGAATGTTGTGTTTGAAGAATAGTAGACAGACCAACCAGTATGGCTGCCCCACCGAGTGCAGAAAAGGGCGTAACGTGGCAGATTAACCTAGGTGCACTGGGAGACAGGGGAAGACCGATAGAGCAATCCAGGGATGATAGTAAGTGGCAATGAAAGGGAAGAGAGAGGTGCAACAGTGCTTGACTTGAATAGATATGACAGTTGAGATTTTTTTTAACCATTTTGAACTTAAACACACACACACAAAAGCATTTCCACAGCACAACACAAAAAGCATAGAACCATGAATCTCCATTTTACAGCTTTTTTTTTTTAAACTGTTACAAACACATTGTTTTCAAAAATGCCCTGCTTTTCTGTGCTTCCCTCTTGAGTTTTCTTTTGTTCTCTGCTGGGCACTTTGTAGTTTTATTTTCCATCCTCCTTCATAGGCCCTTTGTAAGTTGATTTGAGTATCCAAAATATTCAAAGTAACTTAGTTGTTTTTCTGAGTAATATTACTATTACTGTAGACAGTGTTCTCTTGTAGTATTCTATCACAATCCTATACCACAACTTGTTTAACCATTCCCCAATTCATGGAATCACCCTAAGTTTCTAATTCTTGGCTACCACAAAGAGAGCTGCTATAAATATTTTAGAAGATGCAGATTTATTTTTTTCCTTTTTCCCTGATCACCTTGGGAAGCAGATCTAATACTGTTCTATTGCCAGGTCAAAGGGTATACACAGTTTTATAATTTTTGCTGCATAATGACAGTTGAGAGATTGAGAAAAATAAGAAATAAACACCAAGGTTTCAGATAAGTAATTAAGTGAATCGTAGTGCCATTGATAGAGGGGGCAAACAGTATATTGTTTTAGAGGTGAGTTTGAGCTGTTTATGGAACATCCAGGAGGCAAGAGATAGAGGCCTGGTGAGTTTAGAAAATAGGCCAGGGCTGAAAATACAGACTCTCTTGTATGGAAGTAATAGTTAAAAGTCATAGGTGTGAATGTTATTGCCAAAGTAGAGAATACATAGGATAGAGCTAAAGCGAGGACTACATGGGGAATGATCTCCTCTTATAGTATCAGTAGAAGAGTAGCTAACAAATTAGACAGAAATAACTACAAAAAGAGGTAGAATCAAAATCTCAGAGTTGAAAAGGACATCAAAAGTCATTTTAATCTTACTTAATAAGAATCCACAGTAATAGTAACTGCTGACCTTTATGTAGCTGTTTAAGGTTACAAGTGACCTTCCAGGCTTTTCTTGAAGATTTTCAGCAAGCTGGAATCCATCCCAAAGCAGCTTACACCACTCAGGATAGCACTACTTGTTAGGAAGTTTTTCCTGAAGTCAAACCTAAAACTGTCTCAGATAATGTCTACCTTCTGCTCCTAGTATTAACCTTTAGATCAGAAGTATCAAATATTCGACCAGTTTGCTGAAGTTTGCCTGCCAGATTATAATTGGGAAAAGTTTAATAAAATAAATAAAAACACAAGATAGGTAATGTTTGTTTGTGATTTTCTAAGTCAACATGCCACTGGAAGGGTTAGTTTCTATTTGAATTTGACACCACTGCTTTAGAACCAAACTGGACAAGCGTAATCCTTTTTTTCACCTGACAGCACTTTAAATACTTGAAAACAGTTAACATGCTTCCCCTTTTGAAAAAGGATAAGGGGGAATATGCTGTCACTGTAGGGCAGATCTACACAATATACTGCTTGGGGTCTGTGGGCGGACTGGATGTGTTAAGTAGGCCGTTTCACATTCTCTACACTTTTCCTGGGCCAACCTTCTGGCAGGCACAGGCAGCACTATGTTATGTAGGCCTGCCGTAAGGAAACTTTGTATAGTCGCTTTTGCTGAGCAATCTGCATTTTTCTCAGTCTGCCCAAAAGTCTCTGGTGGGCTGCAAGCAGTGTGCCATGAGCAGTCCACGATTTTTAGGCCTGCCCTAGGTACACAATTATCAGTGAAGTCATTTGCATCAAATTCCATTTTACTTATTAAAGAATTCATTAGCAACCTTTTAATTGTGTCTATAGAATGGTGATGGATGGTAAAGGAATAGGGACAGAGGCTGTTTTTTCTAAAAGTTCCTCAGTGGATCATAAAAATGGGAAAGGTCCCACATGTACAAACATATTTACAGCAGCTCTCTGGGGTGGCCAAGAACTGGAAATCGAGAGGATGCCCATCATTTGGGGAATGGCTGATCAGGCTGATCAAGATATGAATGTAATGGAACACTGTTGTGCTGTAAGAAATGACGAACAGGAAGACTTCAGAGAGGCCTGGAAGGTCTTATATGATCTGATCCTGAGTGAAATGAGCAGAACCAGGAGAACTTTGTGCACAGCAACAGCCACAGTGTGTGAGGAATTTTTCTGGTAGACTTAGTCCTTAGCAAAGCAAGGACCTAAAATATTCCCAATAGACTTTTGAGTCAAAACACCTTCCACATCCAGAGAAAGAACTATGGAATTGGATCACAGAAAGAAGCAGACCATTTTCTTTTGTATTATGTTTTATTTTGTTTTATGGTTTCTCCCATTCATTTTAATTCTTCTACGCAGCATGACTAAGGTGAAAATGTATTTAATGAATGTATGTGTAGAACCTATATAAGATTGTACACCATTTCAGGGAGGGAAGGGGAAAAGTATCTAAGATACATGGAAGTGATTGTGGAACAATGAAAACAAAATAATTTTAAAAATTAAATAAATAAGAGTTCCTCAATGAAAAGGAAGGGGAAAAAATATGTGAGATCATTTGGGTAGACAGATATAATAAGGAGAGCTTTGTTTTGTTTTTAAGAATTGTTCATTTCCTGAGTACCTTTATAGAGAATTAATCTTGGATTTTTTTTCATAGAATGCACAAGCTTGTGAAACCATCAACTGAAAAGAAATACGTAGATCTTACTGTATCGTTTGCCCCAGAAAATGACGGTGATGAAGATTTGCCAGGACCACCCGTAAGATACTACTTCAGCCAGGACAACGATTGACAACAACAGTTTTGAAGTCACTCCAGGATCACTTCTTGTGATAGGAGCGTGTATAACTTGATTAACTTTTAAAAGTCCTCATACGGTACTTAGGTATTTCTCTTTAATGAAGCCTTAATTTAAAAAAGAAAATTCAGTAGGAAACTGCACTGAAGAACTGTAAAACAGAATTGAGTCTATATCGTACACTTGTCCTGATTCTCTCCGTGCGTTGGTCTAGTCCCAAGAGTGTCACAGAACTGGAATACCATTTCGTGACGTTTTTCACAACAGGGAGAATATATTTCTCTGTCGTCCTTTTCAGATGCAGGCAAGGCCTGAGGAAGTGACAGTGATCAAGAACTGGAAGTCTCACACAGTGGAAATAGACAAGCTGCTTCTTGGAATCATTTTTTGTGGACTTAGGAAATCTGAGACATGTTGTTTCTGTGTTTGTTCTGTTCCAGTATCTCAAATGACTAACCTTTGAAACTCAAACATCAGTTGTTTTGTGGATGTCTTAGAAAAAGACAATTTATAATTGTGCAGTAAAAGGTATCTTTTTGTGAGCAGCATTCTTCTGCTTCTTATAAGGGTTTTTAACCAGTCTGTTACATCATCATCATCGTCATCACAGCATATTTATCTGCCCAACCCATAAATCAGGCCTTCTTTTGAAAACACCAGTTTGTGAACTGTAAGAGGAGGATCAGGCAAAGTTCCATATTAACCTAGACAGAATAATTATGCTAGTTTTAACAATTGTCTGTAGCCCACTTGGAGATTAAAAGGAGAGAATGGAAAATGTAACTAATCTTGATGCTTAAAATGTCAGAATTTTATAATGATTTTTTATTTGAAATTCACGAAATCTGATTTTCTCTGTAGCCCGTAAGTCTATAGGAGGTTTAAAAAAAGAGCATCCTTGGAGAGGAATGGAAAATAATAGTTAAACTGTAATACTCTTTAACATTTGTTCTGATTATGAAAAGAGAATGTGTTATTTTACTGCCCATTCCCAAACACTAGGTGAACTGGGATGGATTTTTTTTAAAGCCCTAATCAACATAAACCTTGTTTGCTGAGACCTAACAGATATAAATGCAAGAATTCTCTTTTAAGTGATGACGTAATTCAGCATTGTGAAGTCTGTGAATCAATAAGTGATTGTTAATTTTGGAGTTATCATGCAGTCTAAAGCAACCATCAGTTTATAACATCATTGCAAGTCATTTTGCCATTATTTCCCTTCTTGCTACCCTTTTTTTCCCTTTCTCCAATTTATCAATATGAGAAGACTATTCAAGATGCCAAGTGTAAAAAATACCAAAGACAGGTTTTAAAAACTGGATTTTACATCAAGCTAAAGCTCATGTTGATCCCCAATTTAGTGCGTTTAATAAGGAATATTTATTTCCTCTCTTTATACCTCTTGTAAATTATTTAATTGATTTTACTTGTCAGAAAGATGAATATTGGAAGGTTTTTTCTTTTTCTTTTTTTTTTTTTTTGATCTGCCCGTAAATATATCCATTTTGGCAGGTATGTGACCAAAAAATTCCTATCACTACCTAAGTCTCTACTACTAACTAGGGCAGAGTGGTCAAAGAAAAAGTAAAAGTAATTGTTTTTAGAGTATTTGTGACGGTTCATATCCTTTTGCTTTCTAATCCAAATGATATAAATTTTCATATTTTAATATATTTAGGGGAAGTCTAAAATTCTGTGACTTATTTTGTCCCATCCATAAACTTTAAGACTTTTGTCCTTTATGCCACTCTCAAATTGGTTATGAGACAGTACTGAGAGTTTTCCAGGAGTGAATTTATGCAATTAATGGCTATTGATACCCATATATTTATTTGTAATTTGGAGGCAGGGTTTTCCATGCCATGGTTTCTTTAGGAGTAAACATGGAATTTTTCTATCACTGCATACTTTATGGGTGTCAAAATATTTTTGTAGATATAAACAAAATCAACAGTATTAAGTTCATTTTATTGTTATAACTGTGTCTGTTTAGAGACAACCTGTTCTGCCAGTAAGTTATTTCCAATCTGATCATTTCTACCCCTATTGCAAAGCCAATGTGAGCTTCCAAGTGTTCTTTCTTTAATTGTACGTGTGTGCATTTCTGTAGTGTGAGATCTACCTACATGAGTGACAAATATCAGATGTAAAGATGAATAACATGATTTGTACAGGACCATCAAGTAATTTTTTTACTTATTAAAATAATTAAATTCATAAAATGGGTATCTTTTTTTTTTAAAATAAGATTCTATGTCTTGGTCCATCAGTGTATGTTGAATATCATTTTGTATTCCATGATTTATACAAGGTTATTTTGATTCTATGAGAAAAATCTTGAGATTAAGTGTAGGGTGCCTATAAGAAAATCCCTAATTAGGGAATCCTAGAGCATCATTACACACTATTCCCCACTGGAAAAACAAGGTGGAACAAGTAAGCAGTGAAGGGGCATCAGCAATAGTGTTTTGAAGATGGTACCAACAGTCCTAATTGTGCTAGTTGGAGATCTGTAATTTAGAATATCATGCTTCAAGTGCATTTTAAGAAGTTACAATTACAAAAAAGTTACATAAAGTCGTCCTCCCAAATTGTACCAGAATACCTGAGATTGTACATTTCTGTTTTTGTGTGTGTACTATCTCTGATTCAGTGGAACGCTGTTGGGCCTTGGCAGTAAAAAGGCCGGATTCTAATCCTGGAGGTGCTTGAACTTGAACTAAGCACCTACTGGATGTCAACTACCTTGCTCTTTGGTAGGAGTTTAAAGATAAAAGAAACTTGTCTCTGCCCACAGATTTAAATTATATTCATTTTTTGTTCAGATAAAAATGGTGCTTATTATAAAAGGAAAACGGTAGTAGCCCCTATTGACTTCCCCTGGTTCAAGGCAGGTGTTACCTTATTTGGATTATATGGGACCACATAAAGGAATGGTGTGAAAAGAACCATAATTTTCTAGTGGAATTACCTGTGTTCAAATCCTAGCTCTACCACTGCAATCTTCTGTAAATAGCCTGATCCCTTTAAAGTCTCAGTTTCTTCACCTATAAAGGGAGGACCACTCAAGTCAATTGCCTGCTTTAACTCAGTGATGATGGTGGTGATGATGTCGTATTAGCTGACAATATTTTAATTTTCCGTTAGAGATTGCTTAGAGAGTCTGAGAAGGTTACATTGAGAAAATGTAGCTGGTGTAAAAACACTATTATTTTAATAGGGCAGTCATTTTCCTTAGAATGTCTTGGTCAAGATAACCTCTTTATTACTTCAACTAGCAAAACAGGAAATTTCCTTGGGATCAGCGTATCAGTATGGGACTCAATCTGCCTTCTAAATATCTTCGATGTGGCAGTACAGCATTTCAAAATCAGAAACAAAATAAATGACCTGGAAAATACCATGTTTACTCTTACTGTCTCCATTTTTCTTCCTAAAGTTTTGTGGTTAAAGGCTTTTTCAGTTTCTTTTTTTTACATTTTGCATTTTATGTAATGCAACGTTAAATTTTTAACCTTTGTTCTGCTTCTTTGCCAGGAGTTATAGTTTATGACGTCTTTTATGAGGACTATCTCCTGTACCAGGATGGTCATAAAAATTTAACAATTCAGCATTTTATCAAAGACCTACTATAGGCCAGCTACCAAAAATACAAAGAACAGAATAAGAATTTAAAGACTTGGGAACTGTTGCACTAGAAAAAAAAAATCTTATTGCCATTCTACATAGGACTGTCATCTAGCTTGTACCTTCTGTGTTTCGGTCAAGATTCATGGAGAGTTTTCTGTATGTTAAAGCAAAATAGTGCCTTTCAGAATGATGAAAGTTTTAGATGAGCTACCCTGGTTCTGAACTACACATAATTATGGCTCTTTTTTTAGAGTTGATCAAGAAATTAGTGTTGCCCTTGTTCAGAATTGGAGGCCCTTCAGAGGTCGTGCAGTCCAAACTTCACCTACAGTATGAATCTTTTCTATGATATCTCAAATAGCCATCCATACTTTCTTTGAAGGCTTCTAGTACCAGAGAATGTATTACCCCTCAAGGAAATTAGTCCATTTTTAGAGAGCTCTGTTTATTAGGAAATTTTCCCTTGATGGAGTTCATATCTGCCTCATAACTTCACACCCATTATTCTACCCTCTGGGCAGAATAGAGAACAAGTTTATTCCCTCTTAGTGAAAAGTATTGATTCCACCTTAAGTCTTCTGTAGACCAAACATCTTAGTTTTTTCAACTGAATCCTAATAGTGTGGTTTTCAGTAATCCTTATCATTGCCCTGCTTCAGACAGGTAATTTGTGAATGTCCTTACTAAAATGTAGTGTCCCAAACTACACACAGTACTTAAGATATTATTTATTCAGGGAAAGGTACAGTAAAGTTATCACAGTCCAGTGCTGTAAATGAGGTTCTTCGCCTGGGATGTGTGAATTAAGTTTTTAAAATGTTAAATATTAAAATACTTCGTTAACCATTTAAAAATAATGGGTTCCTTTTGCAACTTTATTATATGAATTTGAACATTTTTAAAAGTTCATAGATTTCACCAGACTGCCAAAGGATCTAAGATACAGAAAGGTAAAGAACCCAATCCCTGTAGGCTATATTGTATATGTAATGCAGCTTACAATTAATTTGATTTCTTTTTTTTATTTTTGTTGCTCATTCTATCAACTCAGAACTGCCTTATGTCTTACTTCTCAAGATGCACTCTCTCTGCAAGCAGACACTCAATCCAGTGTATGATTTTAAAATTTCATCCCTTGACACTTCCCCCGCCCCACAAAATGTCCTTGCTCTACAGTGCTGTATATCAGCATTTTTTAACACCCAGTTTTATAACTTGGACTATGGTAAATGGCTCCAGTCTTCCTCTGATCATCACAATAGAACTTGAGAACTGAGAAGTAAGTAGAGTTTAAGATGTCCATCTAGTAGAACTCAAAGTACCTTCAAATTGTGAATTTGTACATCCTGCAAACATCTTTTTAGAGAGCTTTGAAATTTTAGACGCCATCACCAGTTTCTCCACTGCCCTCTGCACCTTGTAAAATAATCCCATGCCATAAGGTGAGAAACTATAGATAACCTAATTCTCTAATGTGACATTGGACATGTCAAACATTTAGTCTGTTATCTCACCTGAAAAATGAGGCAGTTGAATTAGTTAATCTCTGAAACCCTTTCAATCATGAGTTTGAAATCCTTTGAGTTAATAAAATGGGGAAACATGCAAAAAAAAAAACATACAAAGTGGGTAAGGCTCATTTATTTTAAATAATGAAGACAGGAAACTATGGTCCTCCTACACTGGTTTAAGTGTTTTTCCATCTTAATGATCAGATGCTTCTTTCTCTGGTCAATTAAAATGTTTCTACTTGCAAAGTTCAAGTTTGAATCAAACTTTACCAAATTGGAACTGCCACAGTTTAAAAGAAAATCTTAGGAATATAGTATATGGAAATTCATTTAGACTGACCAAACCCCCACAAAGAGAATTCAAATTTCATTTGCAGAGATTAACATCAGTTTATAAAAGCATCCCCCAAAGACCCTTCGTAGTAGTATTTTGTATCGTCCTTGTAAAAAGATGACCCTACCAAGACAACATTCTACGTGTATAATGCTCAGATGTGACTTTTTTTCATTCAGAATCAAGAGACACCGAGGAATCTTCTTGCTAGAATTTTTGAAACAGGTTTTCCCAAGATCAGGCAGGCTGATTTGTAATTTTATTTTAGTCAGTGCCCACTTTTTTCTTCCATTTCTCTCTTCTCTCTTTTCATTTTATTGGATTCTTGGCCTGGAAATTCTGTTGAAGAAAAGTTGAGATTAGTCAATAAATAACCTAAAGAAAAGGACAGAATAGTTTTTGACATCAGTTTCCTGGCTTCCAAACTAATTTTTTCGATTTCTTAAAGATATTCAAATGCCACTTTCTTTTCATTCTATTTAAGACATTGGTTTCTCCTGAATAATTTGTGCTTTGGGAAGCAGCTTATTTTTCTTTCTGAATTGACATGACATGTAATGATATAACATTCATCTCAGTTATAAATGTTAACCATATCTGAGGAGGGAACTTAAGCAAGAGGTAGAGGTCATTGTATTTCTAGGCACTGTTTCTCTGAGAAGACAGCTTTTAATTCTAAACTGAGAGAATCTATAGGAAACTAGGAAGACCATAGGAAATCACAAGGTCCAGGAAAATGGATTGTGCTAAAGGGTATATATAATTCAAACCAAAAATAGAGATGAGCAGTACTCCATGGCTCTCATATAGATAATAGTGACTCTAGATTATTAGAGTAACTAGATTATTGCTAGAAACTGACCTTCCATCCTCAAGATGAAACTGATTACTTTTTTTTTTTACCTTGGGAAAACATGGGAATTTGAAATATAGATCACCCATACTCTAAAGTAGCTCTCATTCAGTTGCCAATATTTCTGAAAGGAAAAATAAATATGAATTTCTCACCATTCACATGGGATCTAACAGCATTTTTGATCACTGGTCTCACAAGAGGTTGCTCTTGCCTCCATGGGGAAATTCTGATTGGTGAATCTGCCTTTGTATGTCCTAAAGGAGCAAGAAAAGGAGAGAAATAAATTGATAACCTCATTTTCTTGGTGCTATATTGTCAACTTTATAACTAAAAACTTCAGGGGCAAATGAATGGCTGCATTTTTGTAATAGCTTGCTACTCATAATCAAGGTATAAGCTAAATATTTTACAAATACAATACCTGCAACGAAGGTGTCTCAAAGTGTGGACTGAGTCAGTTTGGCTAAGTATGCCACAAAATGTACACAGATCATACTTAAAATCTCACGTGCATATGTCTTCTAATGCCCTGGAATCCTTATAGCAAATCTTGAGCAAAAAAGTTTTGAGACTCAACAGCCTAAGGCAATGATTAATCTGAAAAATATTATCCTCAGTAATAAATATATAAACCACACTCTCATTCATAAATTTGCTAGTGGTTCACTCACTTAGTATTTTAGCCTGAATATACATTTTCAGTCTTCTCAATATGAGATCACTTATCATTACCTAAAAGTGTTAACTCAGTCTGAATTATTTCATTGAATAAAGTCATATAACATACTTCTGAAAATTTAGACATATTTTAATTGAGTCATGGTTATTTGGGAGGAAGACCGTGTGTTGATTATCTTCCCCTGATGGTTTTGACTTTTACTGAGACAAAAATGAGATTAAATTAAGTGTGACATAAGAGTAAGAAGTTTAGAATGGTTGGAGCTGGTTCAGGTGTGAAAGAATTCACTTAGATGATTTTCTCCTAACCGAGGAGAGCTTTATTAACCGGCCAGTCTAGGAAGAAGGAGTAGCAATTTACACATGAACAGGGGCTTGTTTTTATAAAAACAGGATAAGGGAAACAGGAAAATTTATGACCCAAGGATGAGGGAGACAAGGAATTTTGTGGTCCAGGATAAGGGGGAGAGAATTTAGAATGTCCCCAAGCTCTGGAGGGGTCTCACTAGGTACTAAAAAAGCAACCCGTAATATTAACCCTTAGGGCACCTTTATTTCTACATCCTGGGGAGAGGCCTTGGACCTTCTCCCTCTGAGGAGACCTGACCCTGGCAAAACAAATAGTTCTGTTATTTTATGTGGAAGAGATTAATCTGGACCAAGGCTCTCATCTTTTTTAGTTTTTAAAAGTCAAGAGAGCTAACTTTCAGGAATCTGGTGGTTTGGGGTAGGAGTCCATACTAGGTTTTGTAATCAGTTCAACATCAATGCTTCAAAGAGGAGCTTAGGGATTCAGAGAGCCCACTCACCCTCCCAGAGATCTAAGTAATGTAGTGCCCTTGAGTGTGCCCCTGAGGTTTGGGGCTGAGGGGAGTTTTTCTTTTTGATCTATATCGTCAAAGTAAAAATCATTTGTAAAAGCTTTTTAAGGGGAGAAAAAAGGATCTGTTAAAGGATATTTGATAAGAAGTCAGATTTGGGAGGGAGGGGAGATAGGAGAGAAACAAACATCCAGGAATTATTAGACTAGTTAACAAAACATCTTTTATAACATATCCAAACTTGACATTTCAACAAATTTCATTAAGTACATACAAGCTATGTACCAGTCACTAAGGATAAAAAAACAATAGAAAAGTAGTCTCTGAACGTATATTCTTCTGAGAACTTTACATCTTTATTTTGGAAAGGAAGCAAATGACTTGGTCCTCAAGTTAATTCTCTCTAGATTATAAAATGGGATGCCCCAGGAAGACTTCAACAAAAGTTCATAGAGGCTTAAAAAGACAAAGCCATTTAGAGGTATTTACCTCTAAATATATTACTTTGTAATTCTAAATATAATACTCTAAAATATAAATATATTACTCTATAATACTCTACAATATATTACTCTAAAAGAATCTTTTTAAGCCTCTATGAAGCAACTCTCAGATGCAAATAAATATTTCTGCCCTAGGAAAGGTGAAATACCTTAATTGCATATGAAAAGTCCTGCGAGACTTGCCTCTGAGACATAAATAATATTCATACCGGTACCTTGTCAATCTCATACATGAATTTCCCAAAAGAGTATACAGATGAAAATGACTAAATTGAAATTAATCAACTCAAAGGCAACTGTAGTGTTGAGTTAGGAAGAATCTGTCCAATAGGAAAGGCAACCTTTCTCTCATCTCCTACTGGGGGTAACAACCCACCTCAAGAGCTAAAGTTCTGAGGGAGTCAAAAGAATCTTCAATAAATCTTTAAGCTAAGAGTCACTGCTCTAGCTCAGTGGTTCCCCTTTAGTGGGTTTGGGGTAATGTGGCAGCGATTTTGTGCTAAAAATTCTTTAACAGTGCCTTCAGCAGTTCAATAAAAGAAGTCCAATTATGTCACAAATTGTCATCCAATCGTTTCTAAACCACCACAAGGATAGATGTTTACTGATTGGTTGTCTTCAGCCCTCTGCTACACATCTCATTAAACTCATGGCCGCCATGAATTAAACTATGCCCTTTTACAAATATTCCTGCATATACCTTTCTTGCTCCATTTTCATATTGCCAACATAATATGAAGTACCTTAAGGTTAGGGATTATTTCTGTTTTTCACTTTGTATTCCTGGTGCCTAGTAGAATGCTTTGAATGAACAGAAGAGCATTAAATTCTCACTTAACTGAATTGAGTTGAATGCCTGCTGAATTCTGACCCCGAGATGTTCTTCTAGTCTCTCAAATTTAACACAACTAATACTAAACTCATTTTCCTCTCAGGATCAACTTATTATTTTGACTTTTTTTATTTCTGTTAATGATACTATCATTCTCCCATTCACCCATCTGAAAACTCCATCTCCCTTCTTTGGGGGCCTCCCACTCCCACCCCAACATCCAAACAATTACCAAAAATATTATCAGTTTTTTTCTGAGTGTTTCTTGAATATATACATCCTTTTCTTTAAAAAAAAATTTACTGATGCTAATTTCTTACTTTCATTCCTAATGCAAATGGACACAGATCACCTTATTACCTCATACCTGGACCATTACAAGAAACATACCAAGATTTTCATCAGTGGAATATATAAATGGTTTTAGGTTTCCTCGAGTTTCCTTCACAAAATAATCAATGACACTGAAGAGGTTTGGGAGTGTCACCTGAGTATTAACAAGACAGAAAACACAAAAGGAGGAATGCAGGTTATGTCTAATGACCACAAGACCAATCTAGTAATTCCTGCTCCCTACAATCACCCGGTCAGATAGTATAAAGTATCAAACACCTCAGGAGCTACAGACTTCATATTGTTTAATGTGTGATTGCAGGACCACCATTGGTGGGGAAGGGGGTGGAATTAAGCTAAGTAAGGCAAATTACAATGTACATGTTCCCCACATAACACACACTTTTATGCAAGCTGAGAAATCAGTTTAAAGTGAAAATCAAGGTCAGCCTCTAAGGTGAAAAAGAATCACAAAAAGGACAATTTGATACCATATCAATGATATGAGGCATCACACTTTATTATATATTCTATGAAATATAAAATACTATTTCGGTATTAGCTTGGTGGAGTCAACTCATCCCCTGGTCGCTGCCCTCCTGCACCAATTGCCCACTGTCACAAAGGTTTTAGCCAAGGCATTCAGATGGGCAGAATGTTAATCTGCCTTTACACATATAGAATATTCTAAAAAGCAAGGCCAGGGATGGGAACTGAGGAATCCTGGGAGAAGGCTGGAGTCTAAAAATCAAATGAGATTTGACTCTGCCCGTGACTTTGCTGCCTCCAATTGAAATCTGTCCTCTCTAAGCTCTAGAGGATGTGGTCACAACAGGAAATTTTATGGCTTTCCTCTTCCTCTCCATTGAGTTGGAAGCAGAGACTGGGAAAGCAAGGGGCAAGGCAAGGAGGCCCAATGAGAACAATATAAATTTCTTTGAGATTATTAGTTTCGGTAAATAGACGCATTATTAACTTCCTTCCTCAGTCTGTGACCTAAGAGGGTTCCCTCTGCCTGGAGCCAGACCGCTTCCCTAGTATCCCTACCCACAGATGCTACGGAAACATGTTAATGGCATGGACAAAGAAGAAAGGGATTTCTTTACCCCACCCCTTCCATGGTTATTTTGCTGGTGAAAGAACTAAAGGGAGGGAGGGAAGAACATTTTCCCAAGCATTTCCCTTAATATTTGAAAATGAACCAACATTTAGGAAGCCCAATAATGACAAGTTCTACCTGGTTTTAAACAAATTCTTTTAAACTCTTACATTTGGGGGAATTTAAATCAGATGTCTAGCAAAATTAATATTCTGTCTCACCCTAAACATAATTTATATTTAGAAAGAATTATGCAAAGTGAATGAGGGGAAGAGCTGCGATCACCTCCTGAATCCTCCTACTCCCTCAGCACCTGGTCCAAAGTTACCCCCTCAATACTTTCCACCCTGAGAATCTGCTGGCCTCAATGCTTTTAACGTGATATTTTCCATCAGCACAAATTTTCTGGTTAAAAAATTCTTGTCTGCTTTTCAACCTTCTTTCTAGTTCTAGAAAGAAGTCTAGGCAGAGTCAATCTGTAACGAAGATACTGACTTACTGGTTTTTCCAGCTCAATGGTGTAGTTGGCTCCTACGCTTACCACTCTGTAGTGCTTTATTCTTGGAGTGCTGAAATAAAAAAAAAAAAGATTCTTTCCTATTTGTTCTCATTGTTGTGGAGGAAAAATAAAAACCAAACATGCACATGACAAAATTTACATTCAGTCCAGCAAAAATGTCTGGGATGTCCTTCTATCTAATCTCTTATATCTTTCCCCAGGCTACTTCAGGGGACAGGGACAAGTGAGAAGGAAAGTCCTTCAATACTTGTAGGAGTCACAACTTCATTTGTGTGGATGCACACAAGTCAGACCTGCACATCCTTTGGCGGGCTGCACACAGGTGGTACAAGCCAGACATTAGGGAAGTCTGAAACACCTCCACATCTTTAAAGAAAAGAATGTCACATTTACATAAGTGCTTTTAAGGTTTACAAAGTATTTCCATCACAGCCATTCCCCAGGGCATATTATAATAGCTAGCATTTATGTAGCTTCAAGCTTTGCAAAGTGTTTAATGAATCCTCCCCAAAGCAGGGGAGTAAGTAAGTGCTGCTACCATCCCCTTTATCCGGAGGCAGGGGAGAACTAAAATTTCCCTCATTTCATATATGATGAGACTATATAGCAGGGAGAGGTTGAGTGGACATGTTTGATACCCTTTTACATATGAGGAAACTGATAAGAGCAAAAATGAAATGACTTGCCCAGGGTCAAGTAAGTGTCTGCGGCTGGATTTGAATCAGATCTTCCCAAACACCAAGTCTAGCACGGTATTTACTCTTGTCACCTCTATTTTACAGACAGGGAGAGTGAGGAGTAGACAAGTTAAGTGATTGGCTCCAGGCAGTCAGTACTCAACTTAAAGGTAGTAAGTGTTGGGCCTTTCATGGTCTTTTATGAAATAGTATGGCTGAAACAAAACAATCTCCTGGTGGTCCACCTTCTCGTCAGGAGCCTGGAGACATAAATCTAGTTCTAGATCGTGTCCATGTAGAGTTCACATTCAAAGCCTCCCCAAGTCGACAGACCCTTCTACATCTTGCACTATGCTGATAACAGAATGAAAGAAACCAGGGCCACCCCCATGCCACAATTAGCAGCAGCACAGCACGTAAATGGAAGTGCAATGTAGAAAACGCGATATCAAGGAGGGCCAGAGCACCTTGCAGGAAGAAATAATAATTTAACTTTTGAAAGTGCCACTAACTCGCTTAGCAGAATATATTATGGAAGCTTAATTCCTGCTATTCTCCAAATGATACAGAAAATTCTAACAAATAGGAACCATACCAGTACTTAGGTAACTAAATTTCCTAGATGAATCTTAAAATATGTGCAGAGTTGCCCTATTTACTGGGAACTAGGTGATACCTAGGGACAAGTAGGTAGCATACTGGACAGAGCAACAGGCCACGAGTCAGAAAGATAACACTTCAAATCTCACCTTAGATATTTACTAGCTGTGCAACCCTGGGAAAATCACTTCATCTCTGCTTGCATAAAACTGGAGAAGGAAATGGCAAACCACTCCAACATCTTTGCCAGAAAAACCCAGGGACACTCGGCCCACGGGGTCACAAAGAGTCAGACATGACTGAACAACCACAGGTGCCATCGGAACCCGTAAGATAAGAATTTAATATCTGTCGTATATTTTTTGGCTTCCCTTAAAAGTTTCCCCAAATGATGAATAATTAACTCTTTATTTGCTTATGATTATGTGCTTGAGAGAAATACTTTTCCAGACTTGCCCAATGAGTAAGGCTTGTCCTAAGCAAAATTGTATGGCACGTGAAATTTCACTTCAATGTCTTTATTCAATGTCTCTCCCCCTCTTTAAGGGTTTAGGATGTTCCGCTCTGGACCACACTTCTATATAGCACCTCATGATCTCATCCTATCAGCATCTGCTCTCATAAAGCCATCAAGTTGGGGAAAATATCACAAATGACCTCACATAAAGCATTTCTGACTAGCTCCTTACCCAGCATATTATTTTTATGTTATATTTAACATAGGACAATGCCTAACCTAAAATAAAGACTCCCTAATGGTAGCAATTCAGATATCAATTATAGGATGGCAGGCAAGATTTGGGAAGATAAAGGAACAGCTTTCCAGTGTTCCTCCTAACACAATGGTTTATTTAGTAAGGCCAGCCTTGCCTATCTATGTACAGCTCCACTCTGACAGTGAAAGAGGCCTTCCACACCTGTTGTTAACATTTTAAAATATCACTGGTCCCAATAAACCCAATATTGCATAAAACTGCCAAGGGAATCTGGTTGCTATTTCTGAATCCCAACTTTGTGTAAGGGAGGGAAAATAAGCAAAAATTAACTGGAAGTAGGATTCATAAGTGTAGTTGGCATCAGAATACACTTCCTCCAAGACGTACTCTCGGCTTTCACCTCAGCCCTATCATCTTTTGCCAAGGATTAGTTAGAATAAAAAAGATGTCGGTACAGTTTGCTATCTTGAGATTTCCTGGTTGAAACCTTAAGAAAAAAAACATTATAAATTACTTTGTGTGGTACTGACACTCAGAATTTCGAGCTAGACAGGACCTTAGAGATCACCTGGTTCAAGCCCCTTGTTTTCCAGATGACGCAGCTGAAGCCCAAAGAGAAGTGCTCTTACTGTTTTCTGAGCCTTCGGCCCAAGCTCTTAGGAAGATGTAATCTGTTGGTAAATCGTCTACCATCCTAACTTGCTAACCACCAATAACAATTTAAAGAAGTTAAAAATAACACAGGAAATTGTATCATGAAACCAGCTTCTTGCCTTTTGACTTCACATACCCTCACACTGGGCCAGAGGCAATGGCATCCTCCATGAAGAGAAGGGTCACCTTAATAATCTGGCATAGAGTGATTCTGTCCCTCCCTAATCTAAAAACTTGTGATTGATTAACAGGTGGAGTTTATGCTTCCCTAAAGCTGCTTCTGTATAAGCAACGTGTTCTTTGTTGCTCCTGTTTTGCCAGACACATTTACTGACTCACATGACTGGCATCTTCTTGTTCCGTCTATAAGAGAGATTTGGTTTTGTGGGCAACACAGGTGTTTCCTAACACTGGATTACTGCCAGTGCTCTGTACTCAGGGGCTTAATAAGGCCAAATACGTCAAAATATTCTTCTATCAATCTACAAAGAAGAGTACTCGACTGAGAGACAAAGGACCTGAGTTACAGTCCTGAACCTTCTAGTTAGTTGACCATGCTTGGGTAAATCATTTGAGCTCCGTGAGCCTCAGTTTGACCATTTATAAAATAAGAGGACTGGATTAGGTCTGACCTTTTGGGTCCCTTCCAACCCTAGTATTGTGTGATTCTAGTATTTCCTGCAATTGCCATTCCTTGCTATACAATATTTAAATTCCATCCAGCATAGATAAGGAAAGTATAATCAGAATCACAGGAAAGTTTTTAAAAGATCTGCTATGAGGTTTTGGAAGAGACATAGACATTCTCAGGGTCAGATTTTTCAGAATTATCCTGTTCACTATGAAGAGAGGCAAATACAAGGACCTTTGGAAATATAAATCAGCCATATCCTCAAAATATACATAGGAACTTGGATGCTACAATATTCTAATTTGACCATTCCATTTTCCTATTTCCATGAGAGTTTTCTGTCAACCTACTTCAAAATGAACAGAATTTTTCCCCTAGGACATTGTCATACAGATATTTATGACACTAAAATTCCAAATTAGAAATTTACAATTTAATTCAGAGTAGGAATTCACAAAAAAATCAATCTTTCAACTTTGGTACTGACTGTACCATAGGTTCTTCATCTTTGTTCATCAAGAGCATAATATAGAAAAAAAACCAATTTCTCTTTAATTGTCTCACATGATATAGCAGGGGACAAGTGAAGAATGCAATACTGAATCATACTGGATAGGTCATTATTCTAAAAATTCATTTCGTTAAAAACCACATCCATAGCAACTTGGGCAGAAAATTCAGCGCTCAGTCTGGACAAGCTCAGAAGAGGCAGCATGGCGGAATGGAAAGGACGTTGATATTTTACAACGTAAAAAGCAACGAATATAAAAAAAGAAGAAAAATTTAAATGAACTGAAAAAGATCGAATTAAGCAGAACCAGGTAAATTTTATATACATATATGTGCGTGTGTGTATATATACATATATATAATACATATATATATATGTATATATAATGGTACAACTATAAAAAGGGAAAGAACAACAAAACAAAACTGAACTCTGTAATTATATGTACAAACTTGAACCCAGAAGAGATTAGAAACTGTATGTTTCTCATTCTGCTGGAGACGTGAAGTAGTATGAGGATAGAATGTTACACATATGGTTTGATTTGGGTTGATTTTTGTTTTGTTTTTTTACTAAAGAAAGGTTTACTGGGTAAGGACACATCCATAAATTAATGTGGTATAGCATCAACAAAACTTTTATTAAAAGGAAGAGTAAAGGAAAGAGAAGGAAGAAAATAGGGTATAGGAGGAAAAAGAAAGGAAGGAAGGAAGGAAAGAATTGGAAAAAAATTGGATCAGAAGTCAGATGTAGGATTGAGTATTAAACTCCTGATTCCCCCAGTTAGCAAGCTCATCTCCCTCCTTAGACTACTCTTTAGGCTGCTTTGTGTTCACACACACACACACACACACACACACACACACACACACACACACAAACTGAATATTGTGAAATTAAAATGATAAGCATCACCTCAAAGAAGAAAAATTAAATATATTTTCCTTTCTTCCTTCACAGAAGGGGGAGAGTAGGGATGTGAACCATTGCATATTGTTTGTGTTTGTCCTTCGTTGCCAAAGAAGACCATGCCATCAGAGACATGATGACATGACTTGTACTTCACTTTTTTTGGAGTGAGGGAAGGCTGTGTAGGTTACCAGCCTCACTTCTCCTCCAGAGTTATCTGAATCCAGTGACCAGATGTTCATCAGGATGACTGAAGATGGCCCAGGATGCAGTGGGGGACCTTGAGTCCTTTAGGCCAAGGTCTTTGCAGGCACTCACTTAGGATGAGGCAATGCCCATTCATTAAATAGGCCTGTTTAAGAAGTAGCCAGGGCATGGTCCCTTTAATGAGGTCAAGAAAAAGAAAGGTATCAGGCTGGGTGGGAACCAGCCACAGTTACTACTGATAATCAATAATTACTATCGATAATCTAGGAGGCCTTAGGCAGGGGCCCTTTGGAGTCCCAGTTTCAGAATGCAGTAGAACCATTGCATATGATGTTGGACTGGGTGATATGTTGATTTGTTTTGCTGAACTGTTTTTCATTCTCTTTCTTTTTTAATCTTTGCTATAAGAGATAACTCTGTGGGAGGGCAGGGATTTATTGAAAAATGAAGATGATTTAAAAATTACAATAAATTTTTTAAAAGATAAATAGCTTTGTGTTACTACACAGTGTTTGTGTGAAAACAATTGAATTCTCCCCTCAGTATAATGCAACCTCCTTATAAGAAAGACTGTTGGTTTTGCCTTTGAATCTCCAGCATGTAGCAGAGTACCTTTCACACAGCAGGAGCCTAATAAATGCTGGTTTAATTGAATTGACTGAATCTAGTGTGTAACATTTAGCAAGTCCCTTAAACTCTCTGGTCTTCAATTCTCTCATTTGAAAAATGAGAATTGCTCTATTTGTCCCTATTTAAATGGGCTTATGAGGAGAAAATCATATTGTATATTAAGTGTTTTGTAATTGTAATACATTTCTTTTCAGTGTAACTAATAATATTATTACAAATGGAAGCTAGAAGAAATCCTCAAACCAGTGCAAAGATATCAAGAATCTAATTAGAATAAAACATTTAGCCTTGTAAAAATACTGACAATATTTTTTTTAAATAGGCAAGCAATAACATACTTCACACACATGCAGATAGACTGATCAGACAAACATTCATGAAACAATAGAAAATATTTCTATGAGTCTGGAGAGCTAGGTCCCATTCCCTATTCTGACATAAATTAGTTATATATGGTTCTTCAAGTCTCTCACCCATTTGAGCTAAGTGAGAATAGAAGACAAAATTTCTAAAGTCTTTTGAAATATAATTTTTGTTAATAAAATTCTGAAGTGTATTTGTCTAGTTGATAATTTAATTTCATGTTAAAGTCACTTGCATGCATTCAAAAAAAAAATCTGCTGGCAAAGAGAGAGGAAAAGGTCCTATATGTATATAGTACAAATATTTATAGCAGTTCTTTCTAAAATGTCAAAGAATAGATAATTATGTAGGTGTCCATCAATTAGGAAATGAGTGAACAAATTTTGGCCTTTGAGTGTAATCAAATGCTGTGATACTGTAAAAAATAATGAAAGGGATGGGGTCGTAGAAACCCGAGATGATATGAACTGATGCAGATTGAAGTGCAAAGAACCAGAGCAATGATGATACAGTAAAACTGAGCAATGATGAAAGACTTATTAGCCATGATTCCAAAGGACTGATGATGAAGCATGTTGCTCACCTTCTTACAGAGAGGTGATACACTAAATATGCAGAATGAAACAAAAGATTTCGAACAAGATCAGTGTGGGAATTTGTTTACAAAGCATACTTATTAGAAGGGTTTGGAGATCTTGATAAATTATAAAAATAAATTATCTGCAGGCCCAAGATTTTGTTTGACTTGAATTTCTTTTCTTTAAATGAAAGTTGAAAGTTACAAATCATCTCCATTCTGTAACTAATGAATTTAAAACCCAGGTAGGAAAAGTCCATCCAATAAAGCTACATTACAGTGGAAAATTCTCCCCATCCTCACCCTCATCCACATCCCCAGGATTCTTCTTAATGATATTTATTGATAATCTCCACTTACTACTTCTTGGAAACTCCTTCAAATAACTTAGTGGTGCTTGGGTCTTAGCTTTGCGTGCCACTCTCAGACTAAATTATGTTTGTTTACTCCATTTAAATCAGCTTTCAGTGTCTGTTCTACGGTTGGCTGAGTAGTTTGTTTTGTCAGCATGGTGATTCTGAGGTAAAGGCTTCAGGTTTTTTTCCCAGAAAGGGTGACAACTTATGTCTCTTTTACTATAAGAGACTACAGGATCTCTCATCCCAATCAACTGTCTGAAATACATGTTCCAGTGATTACCAAGGGAAGTGGACAAGAGGACTTGGGTGGATTAGAGAAAATCCATCATCACAAAAACATAATCTTTGCCAAGTAACTGTATTCTCTAGGTTACAGATGTCATTAAGATCTATAAAATTTTAGATAGTCCACAAAAGTGAAAAGCCAACAACCATTCATGATCATCAGAAAACAAACAGGACTGGAAACATGGCATGACAAGTCTATTCGCAAATTACGGCAGAATTGCAATTAAATTATCCCAGGAGATCATAGAGTTTAGAGCTAGAAAAGGACTTTGCAATCACCTATTTCAAAGCTTTCCTTTTTCAGATGTGGTCTAAAGAGTCTAAACAAATGGTCCAAAGACACAAAGTAAATGAATAAATGAGCTGAAATCATAGAAATTTTAACTTCAAGACCTTTAGAGAGAAGCATTAAACAATGTCTAACAGCTACTTAACAGCTAACATTTACTCGAGAAATTCTTGGTATATAACCTCAATATCCCTTCCCAATCCCCATTTATGCTTACTTTCTGTCCTCCGGGGGGATACAAACTCATTGTTTGTACCCAGAACAAACCCTTTTTCTTCTTTGAATGTTTTGCCACTGACTTGTATAATATTAAAGCAAACCCAAAATTACAACACTTTGTAATTAAGGATAGGGTCAGAGAGTAAACTAGTGATTCCATTGGCATAAAAACACTGAGGTGTCATCACTTTCTTCTTAACTTAAAATCTCAGTTGACTTGCCCAGGGTCATTCAGCAAGCATGTATCAGGTGTAGGAATAGAATATGGACTTCTGCCTTTCTAGCCACTATAGCACTTCTCAATTCATCAATATAAGTCTATTTCAATACACGTTTTTGCTGGCACTAACAAAAAAATGTTCGCTGCTTCCAATTCCATAATTTCCTGGCTTGAATTGGTTTTACTTTTACTATTTACTATAGCATTCATTTTTTAAGAAACAAAATAATTCTTTAAATACAGAAGGAAGAAGAATGTAAAAGGAAAAGCACTGTAATAAAAGATTTGTTCAAATCCCAGATCTACTACTAACAAGCTATTTTGACTTTGTGAAGGTCCCCTAACTATCCCTGGCTTCAGTTTCTACAACTCTAAAAATCAAGGAATCCAGATTCTCAAGTCATACATAAAGTAGGGGGGGTTCTGTGAATTCCATATGTCCAATATGCAGTGACACCTCAGTCTGTACAACAGATTTAATTGAAGTCCACTAAAAACTACAAAACGTGTCCATTTGAAAACTTTTATGTTTTTTTTTTAAAATTTGTTGACAGATGAAACCACGAATCAAATTTAAGGTGGATCTTGCTTGATATGGAGAGTAGCTAGATGGCTCAGTGGATAAATTATTGGAAGATCACCAAAGTCAGGAAGACCCGAGTTCTAATTATTAGCTATATGAGTTTGAACAAGTCATTTAACCTCTGCTTAATCCACTGGAGAAGGAAATAGTAAACCACTCCATGGAGAACACTGGCATGCTGTGGTCATGAAGAGTTAGTCATAACTGAACAACTTGCTTGATACAGTTAAATTACTTTTAGAAATTATCGTTTGAGAAGCATCCTGCTGTAGTAGTTAGAGACCTGGGCTTGTGGTCAGGAAGAACTCTGTTCAAATCCTGTCTCTGACTGCCTATGTAACCATGGGCAAGACATCTAACTAACAGTGCCTCAGGCAACTAAGAAAATAAGGTAGAAATGAATTGTTAATGACTTAGTTTTGTCAACACTAACGTAATGACTGATCTGGACCTCTCCATCTCCAAAAGATAGCTTGTCATAACACACCATACTCAATAACAACCTAGGAGTTATAAAGAAATTGAAAAGAAGGATATGTCAAATTGTGAAGTTAAAACATCAAGTAACCAAGTCAATTCATTTGATCAAAAATAAAACAGGCACATTAGGCACAATGGATGTACATATTCTCCTGACTTGACCTGCATTCAACATTTCATCACTGTTACAGGCTAGGGCAGAGAGGAAATCTTAATTCTGGTATTAAGCAGTGCAATTTCAGCTCACATTCATCATAAAATCACAGACAGTATTTTCACCTTGTCCTATGTCGGATGGGTTTTTCTTATTATTTTGATGTCATGTTTTTGATGGATTCTTTGCTTACATCTGTACCTTCAGGCCACTATTCTTTTCTCTATTTACATATGTGTTTTATAACCAAAAGATGTAGTGGCTAGAGTCTACGACAAGGTAGAATAATTAGCAAATTCTGGATTCAAAACTATGTTTATATTTTTACTCTGAAGGATAATTACTTGTTAGTCATTTCATTTTATAGTTTTGATAATGGAGCCTTATATCATGGCTGTGAAAAACACTTACGATGGGTGGAGTCAAGATGGTGGAGGAACAGCACAGACTTTCTAGAGCACTCCCACCAAGCCCAGCCAAATACCTGTAAAAAACGGCTCTAAACAAATCCTGGAGCTGCAGTATCCACAGAGTGATGGAATGAAGCAAATCTCCAGCCCAAGACAGCCTGGAAGGTCTCCCATTATAGTGGGGCAAAGCACAGCCCAGAGTGGCAGGACCTGAGCAGGCCTTAGGGGGAACTGAATCTCTCCCTCCTGTAGCAGTTTCCAGACTTCAGTACCTCAAAACACCGAGGACAAACTGGAAGGTCAGTGGAAAAAGCCTATGGGACCAGTGCAGAAGAGTGGAGTGGTTTGGCTCCAGTCCCAGGGCGGCAGAGGGATGAGATGGTGGAGGAACCCTCAGTAACCACAGCAGCAGCAGGGGCAGTTGCAGCCACTGTTTCTGGAGCTCTAGGCCCACATATTGTGGAGGGATTGAGCGGCTGACAGCACACTCCCCGCCCCTACTGGAAGCAGAGATCTACCTTCACAAAGAGTTCAAAAGTCAACTAAATGACTGGGGAAATGAGCGAAAACCAGAAAAAAAAAATAGCAAAAATACAAACTTGGATCCAATTTATATTTCTCTTATCAAAGAAATCCTAGAGAATCCTATAGAATCTTACTTTGGTGACAAGGAAGACCAAAGCATGCGAACCAAAGAAAATAAAGTCAAAGAAAAACACTTATAAAATGTACATTTTTTTTAATCTACTATTTGATAAATTCAAAGACTCTAGCTTCTAGCATAAGAACTCACTATTTAACAAAAACTGCTGGGAAAACTTGAAAATAATATATAGAAAATAAAATAGACCAACATCTTACACCCTATATCAAGACAAAGTCAAAATGAGTACATGATTTAGATATAAAGACTGAAACTACAAACAAAGTAGGAGAGTAAGGAATAGTTTACCTGTCAGATCTATGGAGAAGGGAAGAATTTATGACCAAACAAGTGGTAGAGAACATTATGAAATGTAAAATGGATGATTTTGATTACAGTCAATTGAAAAGTTTTTAAACAAAAAAAGCCAATAGGGAAGCAGAAAACTGGAAAACAATCTTGATAGCCAGTGTCTCTCATAAAGATCTCATTTCTAAAATATCTGGAGAACTCAGTCAAATTTATAAAAGTCATTCACCAATTGATGAATGATCAAAGGATATGAACAGACAGTTCTCAGAGGAAGAAATTAAGCTATCTATATGAAAAAATGGCCTAAATCACTATTGATTAGAGAAATGCAAATCAAAACAACTCTGAGGTCCCACATCACACCTATCAGATTGGCTAACATGACAAAACAGGAAGATGATAAATGTTGGAGATGTGGGAAAATTGGAACACTAATTCATTGTCGGTGGAATTGTGAACTTGATCCAACCATTTTGGAGAGCAATTTGCACTATGCCCAAAGGACTATAAAAATATGCATACTCTTTGACCCAGCAATATCACTTCTAGAGACCATAAAAATGGGGAAAGGACCCACATACACAAAAATATTTCTAGCATTTCTTTTTTGTGGTGAGAAAAAACTGGAAATTGGGGGCGGAGCCAAGATGGTGGAGTGAGAGCAATGACTCACCTAAGCTCTCACACAAACTCCTTCGGATACCTCTAAAAGGAGAATCTGACTAAATTTTGGAGGTGCGGAATCCAGTGGGAGACAGACTGTGATGGATTTGGAGCCCAGGTTAGACCAGAAGGTCCACGGGAAAGATCTGTTTCATGGGGGTGAGCCCACAGCGCTCAGCGCAGTGCAACCAGCACTGCAGAGCAGAAGGGTCCCAAAAAACCTAAGAGTGATGAGTGGAACCAGCAGAGTGGCACTGAGGGCTAGAGACAAGCCAAACTGAGCCAGTGAGAGCCGCCGAGCACCAGATATCAGCGCAGCAGCTCCTGAGACCTTCAGCCCGAAGATTAAACTTCGGTAAGTCACCTACTTGAACTTCTGGGAGCCAGGATGGCAGAGTGATCAGTAAATGCTCTCTCCTCCCCCTTTGACGACCATGAAAGAACCATAAAATATTTCCCCAGAAAAATCCTGGATCATCGGAAACAGCAAAGGGGCCAATAGTCTTATAACACCTGAGGCTAGGAAAATAGCTAAGGGGGTCTCCTCCTATGGCGGCAGAGGCAAACTGGAAGGACAGAGGACCTGCAGCAGAGAAAACTCGCACTAGGACCCAGGCAAGCCTCAGGACCAGGAGAGGAGCCCCAGGAGAGGTGGGAACATGCATTAGCACCTAGGAGTGCCTCAGCACTCCAGGGGAATCAGAAAGACAATAGGGCAGCTGGGATCACTATCCCCTGAGCTTGCCTTTGCCTCAGTTCAGCTGAGGAGATCTCCTGTGACCAGACCACTCCTCCCCCACACTTAACAAGCTAACCCCAGGGCTGATTGGGGAAACACAAAACAAAAACCTGCTTTTAGCATTTTCACACATCAGCTCAACACAAAGTTCTGCAGCTTCTGACTGAAAGAACCAGAAGCCACAACACCCAATCAACATCATGAACAAGAGAAAGCAGAGGGGCAAAAAAAACATAGAATCTTTCTATGTGGATAAGGACCAAAACACAAACACCAGAGAGGTCAGAGCTGAGACTGTACTTCCATCTGAAACTTCAGAAGGGACTATAAACTGCTCACAAGCACAAGCAGCTCTCCTGGAACAGCTGAAGAAGGAAATAGAAGATAAACTGGCCAATGATTTTAAAATTTTGGAAAAAGAATTCACGGATGAGAACATCTCTTTGAAAAGGAAAATTGAACAAATAGAAAAGGAAATTCAAAAATTAACTGGAGAAAATAACTCCCTAAAAGGTCAAATGGAAAAGGAAACCTAAAACCTAACTGGGAAAATTAGTCGAATGGAAAAGGAAGTACAAAAATTAACTGGAGAAAATAGCTCCCTAAAAGGAAAAATTGGACAGATGGAAAAGGAGATGCAAAAGTTAATGGAAGAAAACAATTTGATAAAGATTAGAATTGGGCAAGTAGAAACTAATGACTCAATGAGACAGCAAGAAATCAGTCAAACAAAATCTAAAGAATGAAAAGGTAGAAGAAAACATAAAATATCTAATTGGAAAAACAACTGACCTGGAAAATAGATCCAGGAGAGAAAACTTAAGAATTATTGGCCTACCAGAAACCCATGATGGAGAAAAGAGCCTGGACAATATCTTCCAGTCAATCATCAAGGAAAACTGCCCAGAAGTACTAGATTCAGAGGGAAAAATAGTCATCGAAAGAATCCACCGTTCCCCTCCTGAAAGGGATCCCAAACTCAAAACCCCAAGGAATATCGTTGTCAAATTCCAGAACTATCAAATGAAGGAGAAAATATTACAAGCAGCCAGAAAGAAACACTTTAAATATCAAGGAGATAAATTCAGGATCACACAGGACCTTGCAGCTTCTACATTGAAAGATCAAAAGACTTGGAACCCAATATTCCGTAAGGCAAAGGATCAACTACCCAGCAAAGTTCAGCATAACATTTCAGGCAAGGAGAAAGTCATTCAATGAACTAAGGGATTTCTAGAGCTTCCTGACCAAAATGCCAGAACTTAATAAACAAAAAACTGGAAATTGAGGGCATGCTCATCAGTTGGGAAATAGCTGAGCAAGTTGTGGTATATGAATATAATGGAATACTATTGTTCCATAAGAAATGATGAGCAGGCAAACTTTATAAAAACCTTTTATATGAACTGATTTATATGATTTATATGAACTGATGCTGAGTGAAATGAGCAGAACCAGTAGAACACTGTACACAGAAACAGTCACAGTGTGAGATGACTGACTTTGATAAACTTAGCTCTTGTCAGCAATGCAAGGATCTAAGACAACTCCAAAAGACTCATGATGGAAAATGCTATCCATATCCAGAGAAAGAATTGGAATCTGAATGCAGATGGAAGCATTCTATTTGCTCTCCTTTTCTTTTGTTTTTTTTCTCCCATTAGTTCTAATTCTTCTTCCCATCATGACTAATGTGAAAATATATTTAATATGAATATATAAATAGAGCCTATATCAGATTGCATGCCATCCTGGGAAAGGGGAAGGAGAGGAAGAGGGAAGAAATTTAAAACTCAAAATCTTAAGGAAGTAAATGTTGAAAACTAAAAAGAAATAAATTAATTATTTTTAAAATGCATAAAATAAAAATAGGATTACAAAGGAAAAATTTTTTTAAGTTTTAAATGGTCACATTCAGTCACATTTTACTTTAAAAAATTTCTTTAATAAGAGAATTATAAATTGGATCCAAGTTCATGTATTTGCTAATTCTTTCCTATAATTGCAGGGATTTGCCTACCTAGTCTTTAGTCTTTGTGTTTTTAAAACACTTTCCCTCCCTATTAAGTATTAAATAAAATCATGTGAACCATAGGACCCTGAATTGTTAGTGACAGAATTCCTTTTAAATATTAGATAAACTTTGTAAATTCAACGTACTCTATATCCTGTCGGATGGTAATGGAATAGTTCCTACTGTCACTACCAGGCCTCAGAATCATATTTCCCGAAGAAGGGTTCTTTTCTAGCATTTCAGTTGCTTCTTTCCGAGACACTGAATAAAAGCACCTACAGAGGAAGAAAAAAACAGAATAAATTATTAATTTTTAGTCTGACTAATCAAGAGACTGCTTTAAAAAATGCTTTGAATGTCAGGTAGAAGAGAGACTGATGTTTCTCCTCTTGTGGTTATACCACAATAATTCATCTTATAATTCCCCAAGGACACAACTGGTGACATTCCTGTCACTCTATGTGAATATTCTAATACTTGAAATTTTTCCTTTTATTAATCACCCTCTCCCACCCCAATCCATTCCCTACAAAATGAGAACACAAAAATTTAAAATATTCCTTTACAAAACTTGATTACTCCTTGAATATCTAGGACCAGAATAACTGTTGAAATGAGACAATAAAATGTTTCATTTCCATTCTGAGATTTTACAATAAGCTTTTAAATAAACATTTTTCTTTCTGTTCTCCATAGAGGAGATCACTTCACTGTTAATGCTGCACTGGAGTTGTAGACATCTCTGTTTATTAATCTTTAAGAGTATGTCTGAATGCTTTCTTAAACTCACCCTTTGGCCACATTGCATAGCTCCTGTGGTACTTAGGGTATTTATTCTCTCTCATTAGTGAGATTTAATATGAGGAACTTTTCAAATGAATCATTGTGATTCTCAATTTTGACAATCCAACATCTGATAAGAATGATAATATTTATTATAGAATAGGTCATACTTTTTCACTGTGTCGGTTAGTTACTACACTATCTCTTTTGTTTCTTTTTTTTTTGTCATAAGGGGTGGCTTGTTGAATTAGATTGTAGGGGAAGAAGTGAATGAGAATAGTGGGATACATAAGTTTTGTAAAAACAAAAGACTTTGATTAAAAAAAATTTTTTTAAGTAATGGCAGACAGGCTTCTTTATTGGTATCATGAATGACACTGAATGATGATATGGACCCAAACACTTACCAGCAATTCCTACAGTTAGGCTCAAATCCTTAATCTAAGTCTTTTGCCTTCTCCCTGAGCACTGTCTTTTCCTGCAGACAGATTACTGGGGGCTCAAAGCTATGTCAATCATATATTTAATATCTCCCAAGACCTTATTATCAGTTTCCAGTTATCCATGGTGATATCACAGCATAAGACCCAGGGTCTGAAACCAACTTGACTGGCTATGATATCAGGGATTGCCTACCTCTGACTCACTCTAAAACCAGCTCCCCAGAAGCATAAGCTAA
>CM053772.1:177240147-177250247 GCA_028658325.1 Potorous gilbertii | reverse complement strand
GTTTTTAAGTATATGTGTATTGAATTTAACACAGTAATAACAGAACTTCCTTGCTTATCTGTGTTCCCTTCAGAACTTCCTTTGCTCTTTTCAGTATATTTTTAAATATATTATTGATGCTATTTCCTTTCTTTTCTTTCTTCATCTTTTTTTCCTACCACTGTCACTACCCACCCATTTCCCCCACAACTTCCCCTTCAAAAAATAAAAGTCCTCCCTTGTATCAAATAAGGATACTCAAGCAAAACAAATTCTCATATTAGCAGTGTCTGACTTTTCCACTTTTGTACCTCACTCTCCCTTTTCACATGTATGAATTTACTTACTTGACGACCACTCCACACACCAGAGGTCAAACCTCACTATCACACAAGACAGCTTAGATCACCAAGATAAAAGGAACATGCTGATACTCTTTAAATAGACCAAGTGGGCAAGAAATGCATTCAAATAGCGGTATGAACTATGTATCTTACACTGGGATTTTTAATCTAATATTGGTAAATTATTTTCACTGTTACACAGTTAAGCACTTCAGGAAAAAAAGATAAAAGAGGATCAGAATCTTGGTGGCTCCTTTTTTTTAAAGGGTATCAACTCCTAAAGTAGCATAAAGTTTCATGCTCTACCATATTTCTTTCTCTATCAGATCACATTAGGAACTAATTAGTCATTTTTAGGTGCCACTTTTTAGGAAGTATATTGACAGCCGGGAGAGCATCCAGAGCCCCTGGGTGAGGATCAGATAAAGGAAATAAAGATATTTAGCCTTGAGAAGACAAGTATAGGGGATGATGATAGTGTCTTCAACTATCTGACTCACTGTCACATAAACAGGACTTAGATTTCTTCCATTTGACCCTCAGGGGTCATGGACTTAAGTTGCAAATATGCAAATTTTAGCTTGATATAAAAATAAACTCTTTACCAGTTAGCACAATTCAGATATAGAATGGGGCATCTTTGGGAAATTCCCTCCCCCAAGAGCTTTTTAAAGGCTGCTCACAACTTCTGGGGTATGCTTTAAATGAGACTTGTTTGGGTATGGATTAGAATAGATGGCTTCTAAGGCCACTTTCAACTCTGAGATTCTATGTGTGATGTTGACAAATAATACAACTTCTTGTGTGAATATACAGATAAGGGAGACAAATGAACTGATCATGTCTTGGTGTTTTTTATGTCCCCCACTTTGTCTACTACTGTCATTGAACATAATAAATATTTGCTGATTGATTACAATGGAAACTCTCATATATTTTAAAAAATGTGTTCCAACTGCACTGCATTGATTATCAAGCATAGAATCAGAGGTTAAAAACTGTTCGACCCTTCTTTCTTGGTTGCTATTTCCTCTGAGGTTTGGGTTCAGAGAGGGTTTTGTGTCTATTTGGTATGAAAATGTGGATTACCTGTGTGTGGCAAATAATTCTGATCAGATCTTCTATTTCTTGAACATCATGGTGTTAAACCAAAATTTCCAATTCGATTCAACAAACATTAAGTGTCTACTACATGTAAGCACCTGGAAATACGAAGAAAAGCTACGAGGGGAGAAAAGAAGTATAGATAAAAAGTGTAATACAAGGTAGAATAAAATTAAGTGTACAGAAAAGGTCAAACTGAGGAGTCCAAGAGATCTGAGGAGAGTGGGTCAGAAAAAAAGTCTCATCAAAGAGGTTACAGCATATGTGGGCCTTGGAAGAAGGGAACGTGGCTGTTGCCTGTACTTTGAAAAAGGAACAGCATGTACATAAATACAAAGAGGGTGGGACTTGATTGGGGAAAGGCCCATGATGATTGGGCTAAAGCATATGGCTCATTAAGAGGAGTCATGAAATAAGGCTAGAAAGATAGTTGACTGATAACACAATTTAGAGTGAAAAGACACTTTCAAATCAACCAGTCAATAACCATTTAATAAAAACCTACTATGTGCCAAATACTGTACTAAGTGATGGGATTACAAAGAAAGGAAAAAGACAGTCCCTCCCTTAGAGATCATTCAGCCCAAAGCCTTTACTTTATAGATGTGAAAACTGAGGCTCTAAGGTGATATGACTTACTCAAGGTAACACTGCTAATATGTGAAAGAGCTTGGATTCTAATCCATTAGTGGGTCTCTAAATTCAGTACTCTCTTTACTATCTGGAAGGAGACCTTGGAGGATCTAGAATGTCAGGATGAGAAGTTTGTATTTTATAATCAATGAAGATAAACTGACAGTTTAGGGGCAAGGAGTGATATGATCAAATCTATGAAGTAGGGAGATTGCTTTGACAGCAGTGGAAAGGATGGACTGAGGCCATAATAAGAGGCTAATAAAACCATCCAGGGAAAAGGAGTAATGAGGGGGTATAGACTCTGGGAGCCCCCTTCAACTCTAATCAGGAGGGCATGAAAAAGTTGAGAGGGGGTCTTTTCAGAGTCAGGTTGCTTGGGAATGCAGCCCAAAGCAGGTGGCAAACTTCATCTAAGTCTAAATGCCAGCGCAAGACTGATAGTCAGCAAGTACCATAAGGGAAAGTTGCAAGGGGGCTCCCAGAGCCTAGACCCCATCAGTATGAACTAGGACAGGCCAGTGAAAGTGAAAAGGAGAGTTTATGCCTTGATTCCAGGCTACAAACAGTAAGAGATATGGCAGAGGCAAAAACCAAAAGGAGTTGGCCAACTCCTTGGTGAATATGAATGGGTAAGTGAAAATGAGAAAAGTGATAAAGGGCAGGTTGGACTTTGAATTTTCTAGACTGTGGGACTAGGAAGTCACTGATGACATCAATGGAAATAGGGAAATTAGGAAGAAGGGAAGGTTCAGGGATTGGAAAGGGTAGGGAGGAGGAAGATGATAAATTTTGAATAAATTGCATTTAAAGTACTAGCAGTACATTTAGGCATTGAGCATGTAACTGGGAATATGGGATTAGAGCCCAGAGCTGCAGACAGATAATGGGAAGTCATTTATTCAGTGATAATGCAGTTTGTTCCAAAGAAAGTAGTTTACTGTCCTTGGCTTAATCTTCAGAAACAATTTATTTACCTTGGTAGCAACAAATAAATAAGAAAGGAAAGCGATGATTAATGAAGTATTATTCGGTAAGGACTTACGCTGGCATAGGGTGCAGAATATCCACATACTCCTCGACTGGCTGCTTCTCTTTTCTCACAGGTATGTTGGGTGGTCCCTCAGTCTCAATCCTTCTTTTCTTTTCTCTCTCTAAGACTTCATGCAGTCTGATCATTTGTCCAGGGAGCAGTGACACATGCTGAGGGACTGAGAGCTAAGATTTAGTTAAAATATAAGGTAAATAGGTTAAAGGAAGCAATATAATGGATGATGTTATAGAGCTGATGCGAGCTTGGTCTGATCCTGAAGGCTTCAGACATCTTTCAGGAGGATATTGTCTTTCTCCTTGTATTTTTATTCCCAGTGCTCAGCAGAGTACCTATCTAGCATGCAGTAAATGCTTAATAAATGCTTGGGTCTGAAAAGTGGAAGATTCAGGGAATTCTAGTTCTGTTCATATACCTTGGGACCACTTTTGAGTCAATTAGAATCAATGGAGTGGTCTGGAATTGGCCAATATGGGTTCTCTCTTTGTGGTCCTACAGGGAACTTTGGATAACCCGGGTACCCCAGACCAACTAACTCTATTACATAGTAAAATTATTTGGGGGGAATACATTGGGGGTCAGAAGTGATCAAGGATATCTGAGGCTTGATTAGAAGAGTCGAGCACAAAACCAGCTCACAAGTCAGCTATAAATAAATGTGGCTCACCAGCTGTACTCTCATAAGCTTTGATGACTTTTGTGATAATACTGGTACCATGGTACCATTAATTAATGTATGTTGCAACAGTTAATATATATATTATATATATATAAATTTTTTTTTAATATACTACACTCAATCTGATGTGGTTCAGACTGGGAACTTCCTTGAATTCTCCTTGAATCTCCCCACTTAATCGGGCTTTTTATATTCAAATTGATTCTCCTTTAATCTTCCCACTTAATCTGGCCTTTCTTACTCAAATCTAATCTTCTCATTTGTTCTGGCAGTCTCAGGAAGCTCATGGACTTTTCCTTATCATTGTGCTCAGGTCCCTATTGTACTCCCCACACTTGATCTCATCAAAACCCCATTTCCCAGGCTGCTGACTACTCCCATCAAGATTCTCCCTAGAATCTAAAGTATTCACCCAAGAATACCATTCATTCCCATACCACCCCTATCCAGACCTCTGGATTGCCCCGTCGGCTTCCGACTCAGACCCTCCATTGTCTGATATCTCCTGATTTCCTCAAGCTGTTTCCAACCCTTGACCAGTCATCCCCCTCCTTGGACTTCTCCTCAAGATCCTCCCTAAACCCCTCCTTCCATCACCCTAGACTACCAGACCACCCCCAGATCCCTCCTATAGTCTTTTCTGTATTTAAGTTGCATCTTGCCTCCATGAAAGTGCTCAGGTCCAATCCAGCTCAGACTCTGTCTAGCTGAGATTCTATCTGACCCCTGACCCTCTTGTGTACCAGCATTATAAATGCTTAGGCTCTTTAAGAGTCAACCCAGTAAGGAGAATCTTTAATAAACTTTGTTTTCTTTGACTTTAAGAAGGCTTGAGTCAAATTCATTTGAGCAGGATCTGGCATGTTTGTATTTTGGGGTCCCTAGCACCTCTAAACCTCATCAAATCCATGAACTCTCTAATAGCAGAGATAGTTTTGTACTGAGCTATCCATATTAACTCCTTACTGTGGTCAACTGTGTGCATTTGTAAAGTAATTGATAGGTATAAACCATGACTTTAGGAGAGAATTTCCATTTATATGAAGCAAACTGACCCATATGGGGACAGAATCCAATTTCCTTAGCATCATGTTTTAGGAAATAGGCTAGCTGGACCATACTTTTTTTTTTTTTGGTAGCTTATTAATACAGTATTTATTTGTCTTCCCTCTGTCAAATGATGAGCCTGTGGCTTTCCCCAGGACCACCTGGAAAGATGGAGGGGGAGGTATTCACAGGCTGCAAGACACATGGAAGGACCAGGATGAGGAGGAACATTTAGAAACATTGGGGGATAGAAATGGCCCTATCACGTGGTGAAGAGGATGAGGAAGGCCACATCAGGCAAAGGAATTCCATGGCCTCAGACAGGGCAAAGCCCAGGATGATGTAGGAAAAGAGCTGCTCTTCAAGGAGGGGTTCCTGGCATAACCAATGATGAGACTTCCAAATACTGTCCCAATACCAGCCCCAGAGCCAGCCACCCCCACAGTGGCAGCCCCAGCTCCAATAAACTTGGCTGCTGTGTCAATGTCCCTTGAGATGCCGCTAGTTTGGAATCCACATCTGGGGAAAAGTGAGGTCAAGGGACTTGATGCTGCCCAAATGCTGAGGTTCTCATCTGTCAGAACCTCTGGCCATTTTAGCACCACTGCAGATAAAGGTCTACTCAGTAGCCGAGAGCTGCTCCTCACAAGGGCAGGGGCAGAGATGAACTTGGTACAGGCATACATTCTCAAGGAGTGAGGAGCAAAGCTGAAGGGCTTCCAGCAGAGCAGAGCAGACAGAGAGGGGCCATACTATTTCTTTATAGACCCAGCTAGAGAAGCAGTAATAGAGAAATCTCTACTATAGTAAGAAATAATCAGTATCTATACCAAACATTTCTCCCTCTCTCAAGTCCCTTCCATCTTCAGGTCTTCGATTCTTCTAGTTTTTACTAGACTCACAATTACTATGTAGTACAGAAATAAATCCTGCAAAATTCACCTTTGTTGAATTCATATATCATTGAATTTCCAAGTTGGAAGACACCTGAGATCACCACATAGGGGTGCTTGAACACTTAATTTTACAGATGAGGAAACTGAGGATGTAACAGCACCTAGAATGACTTGCCTATGGTCTTTTGATTCCCTGGCTAGTGTTTTTCCCAATATCTCCTTGTTTTTCTTTAATAAAGATCAAGGATGAAAATGTTCACCATCTCAATAAAAATCTATTAATTTATGTAGCAGCAAGGATGTAACTTAGAAATGAGACACTAAGAGCTAATCCAAAAAAATATGTAAATTGGAGGGGGTGGGGTCCTCTAAGCACTAGTTTATTTTAGCCTTATGTCCCTGTGTTGGATGCTGCTTATCAGAATAATATTGTTTTGATGACAGTCATTGCATCATTTTTTTAAAATGAGTTATGTTACTGCAACACTTAATGAACTATTAGCAGTAAAGCTAATCCTTTGATAAAATGTGTCAGAGAACTCTAGATAAGCACATACTTATTTTTTGCACAGAAGTTTTTTTTCTTTATGTTATCACTTTTCAGTGACATAGCTTCCTCCCATCTTCCACTTTCTTCCACCCCCTCGAAGCAGAATCCTCCCTTCTAACAAAGAAATGCAGTGAAGAGAAACAATCCAGTATACTGACCATATTTGACAAATATTATTTCAGGCCTCTAGTCCACCACCCTTCTCTTGAAAAGGGGGAAAGGTATGTTTCATCATCAGTCTCCTCAAGTCAAGATTAATTAGAGTTTTGATGACTTTATAACTGAGCGCTTTTCTAGAAACTTAGGGAATGAATAACATTTAAATGTGTACTCTTTTCTATGAACAGTCCTAAGCCAATTTTCAAATTAGGAATCATGCTTTTGTTTTGCTAACCAGATTCAAAACAACTCGTCAAAGATCAGGTAACAGCCTAGGAAGAGGCTGATTAAAGAAAAGGATGTGACTTTGTTCACTAATGAAACCAATGCTTTACTTCTGCCCCATTCCATGAAAGAGTGTGGGCACAATTTCAACAGGAAACTTTGACCTCTTAGAAAACTAACCCAAAGTTAAATGTTAGCAGTCACATTTTGAGATAATAAGGACCACTCGGCAGAATACTTTGTATTTGAAGAATTTAGAGTCAAAGGAGCTAGCTTCAATCCCTGACCTTCCCAGCATCTCCCCACCTGTGCGATCTGTAATCACTTAACCTATGGGGATCATGTCTGCATATGGGTCAGTATGCTTCATATAAATGAAAATTTTCTCCTAAACCTCAGTTTCCTCATCGGTAAACTGAGGGGATTGGAATGGATAATCTCCAACCTTCCTCCCAGCTCTCCATATTATGGCTTTTAAATAATCTTCTCTTATTAATTTCCGTTGCTTAGTACAGAAGTAACAGAATAAAGTTTAGATTTTTTTTAAAATATTAAATTGTTTGCTAGCTGCCAGGAAAGAGTAGGTGACAAGAAAACATTTGGGCTTGAGAAAAAGCACTAGAAGTCTTTTATTTTTTTCAAATGTGCGATTGAAAACCAAAATAGTGAGCTATGAAAAACAACAAGAATTCCAGTAGATATGTTTGGAAGACACAAGTGAAGAAGGTAGCTCTTACCTCGGTAATGGTAAGAATAAAGCCTCTCCACTCCTCCCCACTTTCTGTGTTCTCTGTCTGAAAAGGAAGAAAAAAAACAAACAAGGGACTAAACATCTAAATGTACTAACTATAAATCATCTTTGCTATTTCATTTGGTTAGTTTGCTTTTCAAATTTTATTTTAGGACCAGAACTGCGATGTCATTGATTTGGGGCTAGTCTGGTACAGAAACCCCTTCTGTTACTCAACAGTTTTAGAGTAACTTGGGGGGTTTGAGAAGTTAGGTGACTAGTCTCATGACACAGAGCCAATATTATTAGAATTAGGACTTGAACCCTCATTTACTTTCTATCCCACTATACCATGACTGCCTTGCTTAGTTTGTAAGCATCAGAAACATACAATTTTGGGCTCTGGAGCTGTGATTTCAATAGTATAGAAAGTTAGCATTATAAAAACTCTTTCTATCAAAGCACATTAACAGCTCTTCAGTAGCTGACAGTGCTGGCGAGTTTTCTGGGGCACTTCAGAAGTTAAATAACTTACTAGTGTTCGTATCAGTGAGAATGAGACAGAGACAAGACTTGAACCCTGGCATTGTTTATTTCAGTTTCAATTATCTGTCCACTATGTTGCACTTCCTAGACAGAAACACACAAACCACTAAAAAAGTAGAGTGAACTCTAAGACATGCTCACCTCCATGAGGATATGCTAAGAATAGGGGAGGAAATGAGCTCTGTTATGGCTAATCTTTCCTGAATATCACAAACTTTTAAAATCTAATCTGAAATCTGCTCTTGCCTTCAGTTTTCATGAATTTGCAATATGATTAAGCAATACACAAGTTGTAAATAAATAAAAAGTGATACATTCCTTGGTTCCAAGGATAGCTATTGGTCCTGGAGTTAGCGAGACCTAAGTAAGATCTTTTTTTCAGATACCAGCCACATGGGTCTACATAAGTAATTTAGCCTTGCTTTAATGTCTCTTGGCCTCAGTTTCTTCTGCTGTAAAAGAATAATAACAGCACCTAGCCCAAAGGGTTGCTATGAGGATGGCACAAAATAAAAGATGAAAAAAGTGTTTTTCAAATCTGAAAGTTCGCATAGTGTTAGCTATTGCTATTAATTTCTACTTTTAACTTATTCTATATGTTTATTGCCCCAAGGGTTGCAAGTCTTAAAGTATATTATCAATATTCATGTTCACCGTTTTGCCCACAATACTTAATTTTAATTACAAAGATCAAACGTTGAGTCTTTCTGATTTCCAGCATATAATGAAGGCCTTGTCAAATTGTTGAAGAAGGTATACACGTGAAATACTTATAATTAGTTCTTTGGGGCTTCAAATTCTTTTCTTTTCCTTTTTTTTGGAAACAGTCAAGGTTAAGAGACTTGCCCAGGGTCACACAGGTCAGGGCAGATTTGAAGTCAAGTCCAGCCAACTTCAGGTCTGGTGCTCTATCCATTGCACCACCTAGATGCCCCTAGGGTCTCCTGAACACTATGGCTAAGATCTACATTTGGGCAAACTTCAGGTTCTTTCTTAGCTGCAAGTTTCCCCCGGTATATTTTTATTTTTTTACTTACACATTGAGAAGCAACGATCTGTAGTGGCTAGAGAACTGCTCTCAGCGTCATAAAGACCTGGGTTCAGATTTTACATCTGGCACCAACTGACTGCATGCCTTTCTGGAAATCAATTAACTTCTCAATGCCCCCAGAAAACTAAGACTATAACTTACATAATAGGGGTTGAATTATTTTCATAGAAGGTGACCAAATGGTGTTTCTTAGGCAATGAGATCATAAAATCCGGTAACAAAAAATTGATAACGTATTTCTTTTATAAAAACTACACATACATACACAAAAATGAAAAAAACCCAAAGGCTAACTGTGTATCTAATTTAATTAGCCCATATACTGGAAAGGCCAATTTGAAACCTTGAATTTGTCGGAAGAAAGAGATGCTTGGTTTCAGCTTATTTCCAAAATAAACATAAGTAACCAAAATAATCTATGTCAGAAAAGGGGGAGGGTGAGGGAGGAAGAAAGGAAGCTGAGTGGAACAGGTCTATTTAGTAAAGACCTCCCATGGGCACCTTGTGTTAGCCCATTTATTGTTTATCTCACCTGGCCATGAGAAACCGAACCACAGAGATTCTGTTCTTAAAATTCTTTTTTTTGTTCTGCAAGAGTCATTGCAGAGACTGCTTTTTGCCTCCTCCCAGGCTGCCTTTACTCCCTTATCTCCTAGATAACTACTCCATGTTACTTGGCAGTCTTTGAACAGGAGTTGCTCACTCCCCTCTTTTTCTAAAAATTACTCTTCTACACTTTTTCTTTGTTGGTAGGGTAGATTTTCCATTAGGGGCAGCTAGATGATGCAGTGGACAGAGCACTAGCGCAGAAGTCAGCAGGAGCTGAGTTAAAATCTCACCTCAGACACTTGACACTCACTAGCTGTGTGACCTTGGGCATGTCACTTAACCCCAATTGCCTCATTCTGGGTCATCTCCAGTCATCCTGATGCATATCTGGTCACTGAAATCAGATGGCTCTGGAGGAGAACTGAGGCTGGTGACCTACACAGCCCTCCTTCACTCAAAACAAAGTCAAGTGCAAGTCATGTCATTATTTCTCTGATGGCATGATCTTCTTTGGCAACAAAGGACGAACATACACACAGATTTTCTGTGGATAGATT
>CM053772.1:177200980-177239647 GCA_028658325.1 Potorous gilbertii | reverse complement strand
ATACCCATTTGATTTGAAAATTTTTAAATTCAAAATTTTTTTTTAAATAGAAAAAACAGTCAGAGTTATGGGGTAGGGGTTGCAGGGTGGGGTGGTGTGGGAGTGGGGGGTGGGGAGGATGTTGGAGGCAGCCAGTATAAGTCACAGTCTTCCTCTTCGTGGTCAGTATCATCCCTTACCTTTAGTTCTACTTCTTCCTTGGGCAGTACCAACAAAAACTTTGCACAGCATTTTTCAGTTGGATTCTGATCAGTAAGGCATGTAAGTTCTGTCAGGTCTAATTTGTCAATATACTGCAGAGATAAAAGAAAATGGCATTTAATTTTTTAATGGAAAATACACATGAATAGTCCTCATAAGGACTATAACTGTTTCTTTTAAAAGAGTTTTGAGTTATATTTTACTCAGACCTTCTCAAGTCTCCAAGGGCAGCTTCTCACCCTCACTTTCAGCAAGTGCCCTAGAATCTTACTTTACTGAGTTTGAGAATATTTTAGTATATTCTCTCAACTCTCCTCCTCTACTCATTGCTTCAATGACATAGTTGTTTTGTCCTGACCTGTAACTATGCTTAGTTTGCATAAAAGCTCCCAAATCCCCACTCTCAGTTTCTGGGAGTGACAAGCCTCTCATGTTTCAAACTCATTTCCTGGGGCCCAACCAGCTTGCCTCGTGGCTGAGAGAATGGAAATTTACCTATAGGCCATGCTATCTGATGGACCCCAGACCCCAGGCCTTTGGACTATCCCTCATCAATCTAGCCATAAACTCAGGCCATCTTACCATCGACCTGGGGTTGCATGCCCTCCCCACACCCTTTGGAATAGTACAGTGTTGTGTGAATTATTTGAGATGAGCAAAAGTTTTGATATGGTTTTGTTTTGTGACATCACTGGTTGTGTGTGTGCTTCTATGGATACTAGGCTGACTCAAAATGTTGGAATGTGACTGCATTGAGTTGGTTTTCCCACCTTTAGTTAATTTTTGTTAAGCTGTATGCTGCATTTTAAACCTGTTGTATTTTTAATTCCATGATTTTAAAGAATGCACATTACCCCCAAAGAAAAACCCAAAAGTTGTAACTCTTTAAATGTACAATTCAATGGCTGTTGGAGATATTGCAACAGCTGCTGGTATGAGGAAATCAAAAATTGCAAGGATCAACCAAGCCCACAAAGAAATAGAATTATTGCACCGTACTAGAAAGGAAAATGAGATTAAAAAAATGTATTTTAAAAATAACATGAAATGACAAACTATTGCTACAAAACAACCAAAGTAGTCCTCAAAAAACAAAGCCCTTCAGAGCCATCTAGCCCATGCAACATCAATCCCAGAATCCTCTCCAGGGTGGCACAGTCTTCTTAAAATTAGAAGAACTGCAAGAAGACCAATAAAAAAAAACCCTGCTAATTGTGGTTATGAAGACGTCTTTTAACCATTACGGGGAATGAATTTCTGACAAAAATATTGATATGAATTGATACATAATTACAAAATCCCCAAAAGAAAATGAAGTACTACATTGCAGTCTTGCACCATGCTACACCTCATACAGGGTTACATTTTTTCTTCTAGGAGATACAAATAAATATGCTTCAATGGCTTGAGCACTAAGTTGATTTAAGTACCATTAAAAACCTGTGGGTATAAGCTCCAAAAGGAAGCACGACAAATATGAAAGGTCACATGCTAAATGAGAAAAGCAAGGAAGAAAATGCCTTTCATGACTATGCTTAGGGGAAGAGTTATTGACAAAAAAGGGATGGAGAGGAGCATGGAAGATAAAGTGGACAACTTTGATTAAATAAAATATAAAACTTTTTGCACAAATAAAACCGTTGTTGTTGAGTTGTTCAGTCATGTCAGACTCTTTGTGACCCCACTGACCAAAGCATAGCAGGTCCATCTATCCTCCACTATCTCTTCAAGTCTGTCCAAGTTCATGTTCATTGTTGAGGGGCATAATAAAAGGGAAACAGTTTAAAATGGAACCAATTTGAATTTATAGCAATCAAAGCAATTCTCTAATTGATAACTGGTCAGATAATTTGAACTTTCCTTTCAGAGGAAGAAATACAAGCTATCCAGAACCACATGAAAATTAGATGCAAATTTAAAGCAACTCCAAAGTTTCATCTCACACCTTCACATTGGCAAAGACGATTAAAAAAAAGGAAATGCAAATGTTGGAGAGACTGCAGGAAAACAGGCATTCTTAACGTCTTGTTGGAGCTGTGAATTGGTATGGCTATTCTAGATAACAATTTGAATTATGCCTCAAAATCTACTAAACTGTACATACTCTTTGACCCAAGGATACCAATAGTAAGCCTTTATCTCCAAAGATATCAAAGAAATAGGAAAAAGACCCGTGAGTACAAAAAATAACAGCTCTTTTCATAGTGGCAAAGAACTGGAAACTAATGGCACATATACATATAACGGAATATTATTGCACTATAAGAAATGCCAAAACAGATGGAGAATGAGTGCCATGAAAACCCTACTTGTAGACTTCCCCGTAGAATTGAAGTGACTCTGGGTTCTTTCCCAAACACTAGCAGATTCTCCTAAGCTAAAAGGCTATTATAAGACCAGAGAGAGATTATGTCCTCCCCTGGCTTTAATTATCATATCAATGCATATGACACCCAAATCTATATAGAGAATTTTGCATTTCCAACTGCTTGTTGGTACCTGGGTGTCCTATTGTCCACACTTCAAACTCAACATGTGAAAAATGAACTGATGTTTCCCACAGAACCAGCCCTTCTTCCCAAACTTCCTTATTTCTGTGGATGGTAGTACCATGTACACAGCTTCTCAGGCTTTCATTTCTCACTAAAACTTGAGTATTATCTTTGATTCTTCCTTCTTTTCACCCCCACACACATCCAGTTATCAAGTCTTATCAGCTCTGCTTCCCCAATTTCTCTTGTATCCATTTGCTTTCCATTCTTATCTGAAATAGTAAAGACTTCCCACCCAGTCTTCCGGTTTCCAGTTTCCCTCCCTCTCTAATCCTTTATTCACAGAGATACTAAACAATCTCTAAAAAGTTTTATGTTTTTTAACTAACAAAAATACATTTTATCTCCCTCTCATCTCCCCTCATTAAAACAAAATCTGTAAAGCAAATGTACACAGTCAAGCAAAATAAATTCCTTCATTGATCATGTCCAAAAAAATATGTTTTATTCTATATACTGAATCCGTTCTCTGTCAGGAACAGGGCAACATCCTTCATCATTGGTCCTCTAGAATTGTGGTCATTCATTGGAATATTCCCTTCCTACTTAATAAACTCCAGCAGTTCCCTATGATAACTGGGATAAAATATAACATCCTAATTTTACATATTTCATAATTATAATTTTTTAATATTATGTAATAATTATATAATTATCATTTTATCATTAATATAAAATTAAAGTCCTCCATCACTCTTTCCCTTCCTAACTTTCCAGGCTTCTTACACTTGATTCCCCTCCAAATACTCTTAAGATCCAAGAACACTGTCCTTGATGTTCCTCACACATGACCCTCCATTTCCTCATTTCTATGCCTTTTCACTAGCTCTCCCCCATGCCTAAATAGTGGCCTCCTTCCCTATGTCTCCTAACTTCCTTGACTTCCTTCAAGATAGCTCAAATTCTACCTTCTGCAAAAGGCCTTTCTTGGTCTCCACTCTTCCTTCCACACTTTCCAGCCTCAAGCATTACTCATACCTCCTCTCTGAGATTACCTCCTGTTATGCACTATATATCTTGCATATACATATATATATATATATACTTGCATATACTATATATGGCTTGCATGCTGTCACCCCCTTCTGCTTTCTGAGGTCAGGGGTGTTATTTTTGTCTTTCTTTGTGTTTTCAACACTGAGCACAGACATATCTGATCTGATGTAAGAGTTTAATAAAGACTCATGGATTTATTTACCAACTACAGAGTAATCCTACTAATGCACAGTTCTAACAAAGTCATTCTTCTGCCAGAAAACCTTTTGTGACTTCCCTTTGTCCACCGGATAACCTCCAAATACCTTAGCCTGGCAACTAAGCCTCAGTTTTCAAGTCTCATGTCACTCAATTAAGCTTCATGTATTTCACATTCCAGACAGACTGGGCTATTTGCTATTTCCTAATCTCATTCTGGACTCTAAAACTTCTTTGAATCTGTGAAGACATACCAAAATGGAATTTCTCCTTACTTCCTATTATGGAAATCCTTTTCTTCCTTCTAGGACCAAGTCAAGTACTAATTCCTTCATGAAGTATTTCCAGGTCTTCCATTCCTCAATTGCAAGTGGTCTCTCCCTCCCCAGATTTCATATAGTACTTTGTTTTGCCCTGTGATTCTTAATCTTTTTTTTTTTTTTGTACAATGAACCTATTTGGCAGTTTGGTGGAACCTATGGATCTCTTTTCAGAATAACATTATTAAATGCCCAAAATTAAATACATAGAATTACAAAGGAAACCAACTACAATGGAAACTCTAAATTCCCTTCATTTTTAATCAAACAGGGATAGAAGCCAAGAATGATGTAGTAGTGATTGAAGATGACCAAATAGGTCCTCTTTTGAGCACTTTGGGGAAAATGGTGGACTGGTTGCTTGTTTTCTCCATATTTTTTTAAGTTAGTTTTATTATGTATGACACTATTCAGACTGAAAGTATTTGATGGTTAATTCCAGGACAAGAACATGAATACTCAGATTAATAATAGATTGAAAGATGAAATTGGAAACATTAATTTCAACATTTGCTTTCACAAACTAATGCTGACTTTTTCCATGTATTGTATTATAACTGGTTAAAATAGTTTCACATTTGAATCAATGAATGTACAAAAAAAAATCACACACTAGTGTGGTATACAAATATATGAAAAGATTAAGAAAAAAAGAAAAAAGTATATGAATATTAAAAAGAAACCCCAGACCCCAAGTTAAGAACCCCATTTCTGCCCTTAATGTATTTTCTCTTGCTATATGCTTCTTTGAGCATACATCTTATCTCCTTTACTAAACTATAAACTCCTTGAAGGAACACACAACAATTTTTCTCATCTTTGTATTCCTGTACCCAAATATAGTGCCTGACATATAATAAATTTTTAATAAATGTTTACTGAATTTAGTTGAATTCTCCTCCAAAAACTAGTCCAGCTAGATTCAGAGAAGTTCAACTCGTTAAATATGCAAATAAGGAATGGAAATATTATAATCTTCATCAGCAGAGGGAATACCCACATTGATGAAATCATAAATCGATACTGCATGGTTTAGTGATACAAACTACCCCAAACTACCCCAAACTCTACCCTGTGCACTGGGGAGCACAAAGGGTAGAGTACTAGACTTGGAGTCACTTAGCAGCTGTGTGTTCTTGGGCGAGTCATGTAAATTCTTCTAGATTTTTTCCTCAATCGCAAAATGGACAATAGTAGTACCTATATCACAGAATTGTTGAGAGTATCAAAGGAGATAACACATGTCAAAAACTTTGTAAACCTTAAAGTGTTATATAAATGCTAGCAGTTGTTATCATTAACTACTATTACTTCATGACCTGTAAGTTGAGTTACTCACAGTTGGATTTTTTTTGTCGATGTAAAAAAAAAGGGTAGTTCCTCTCAGCTCTGTCCAGTAGTGTTTAAATTCCTGTGAAAAAACAAGTTTAAAATTTATTTTGGTAGTTCATTTTCATCAAATGAGGATCCCTATGTAGAAAAAACATTTTCATATGAATTAGGGAAGGAAAGAGCCTTCAAGATGGTCTAATCAAGGTAACATCTTTACATTGTTCATCTCTAGGTTCTCCAGGCACCTTTAAACATGAGTGATTTCTCCTTATTGTCACACAATTCCATACTTTACTGAGAAAATAGAAAACTGTCAGCTCCTTCCTTTTTCCTTTTCTACATCTTCAAAACCCTTGACACCATTTTCCATTAAGACCAATCCTTCTATATGTACACTCGCTCTTATCCCCTCCTGTGTCATCTGGCAGACTATCCTCACAATCATATTCATATTTAATGTCCTTCCACAACAAAATCCTACGATCTCACTTAAACCCCTCGATTTGTGGATGAAGGCTCTGGGGCCTAACCAGAAGGGACTTGCTGAAAATCACAGTATAGCCTGAATTCAAACAGAGGTATTCTGAGTATCAACCCAGTACTCTTTATCATTGTTATTTTCTCTTTTCCAGGACCAAACTTAGGATTTCATTGATATACTCCAAGTGATTAAATTTCCCAGACCAATGGGCAGAGGGGCACTTCCTCCACAATTCCTACTCATAGAGTGTGACCAGGATGCTGAGAGGTTAGGTTACTTGCCCTGGGCTACACATCCAGTGTCCAAAGTGAGACTTCAACCGAGGTCCTCCTGATTTGGAGGTCTGCTCTCTCTCCACTGTGCCATATTGTGTCTCTCAGGGCTCTTTTGATGACAACCTCTGTGATTTCACTACAACTTCTTGAAATTAGCAGATGAAACTGAGGAAAAGTTTTTGGACCTGCCATTTCATCATGGGAGAGTTCATGGTATGGAAATTCCTTCTACTGGTGAAGTACATCAAAAGGAAATAATTGGTTAGCATCAGAGCCACAGAAAGGACCCTGAGTTTGTAGAATCATATTAGTCACAATATTTGTTCTAGTAAGTAAGCACACGCTTGAAAATGGACATTCCTCAAGGTTTAAGGAAAGTTGTCTGTTTGATTCCTTGCTTCTCTCCCAGGGACTCATTTATTAACCAGGGTATAAAGACTGATGAAAGAAGAAGCAGTTGCTTTGCTGGAGATCTGGGGATCCCTATGGCATGCTGAGAGAGCATGAGAGTGTCCCAGTATTGCGGTTTCCTCTCCCTTCCCCAACCTACCCCAAAACTCTCTGGCACTAATTTAGCCATCTGAGAGAGGTAGTGTAACAGAGTAGAAAGAATATTGGAGAAGCCCAGAAACTTCTGTTCTTGGAAGAGAAGAGAGAGGGCCAAGGTGGAAGAGCACTAGGTGTGAGTCTATGGCAAGGAAGAACACTGGTCCCCCAAGCGGGATATACTCATGAGCAATTGGAGCCTTGTCTGGCTTATTGACTCATTTAAGGAGTAATCTGCCTGGATGCCCCTGTTTGATGCTCTGTGACATGGTCAAGTTATTCTCTCTCTTCACTTTCTCCCCATCTCATTGCTGCGGACAAACTAGTATTACTACTCTAGGGAGTTTCCTGCTCTGTTTAAACGTTTATTTGCTAACTCTATTTTTCTAAGTTCCCTGTACTTTTATATTTGCTGGCTTGTATTTTTATAAAATAAGCTGATTTTGTTGTTAAGGAAGAGAAGGGTGGAGGAGAAACAGACAGAGAGAAACAAAAAGAGAAGGAAAGGAAGAGAAAAAGAGAGAGGAGATGGAGAGACAAGGGAGAGTGTTGAACTAGGGGGCAGGAGAAGAGTAGATTTCCCAACTCTGACATTTACTGGTTATGTGACATGAGCAAGTCACTTAAGCTCTCTCAGTTTCTTTACTTGTACAGTAGGGGCTAATAACATTTGTATTATCTACCTTACAGGGTTGTTATGTGGAAAGTACTTGGGAAACCTTAAAGTGCTATGGAAACATAAAGGGCTTTGTTTGTTTAGCATTATTCCTGCCTATTATTTACATATCTTCCTGAAGATTGCATTGGACCTTAGGACATGTTCTGTTAATGTATACCTAAGAATAGTCATGAGACTATTCTTCTGTTATGAGTAAGGGACAGAACCTGGGGAGCTGCCAATTCTAAGGAAACTAAGATAAAACTAATTAAGGGCTCTTCTAGTGAGTATAGCTCTTGTAATATGTTTCTGAGGCTTTTTGCTTCCTCAAAGAACATTCTTACACTCAAAATAAATAACCAAGCAGTTTTCAGGTAAAGAAATTAAAGCTATCCATAGTCATATGAAAAAAAATGGTCTAAATCACTATTGATTAGAGAAATGCAAATCAAAACAACTCTGAGATACCACATCACACCTATCAGATTGGCTGACATGACAAAATAAGAAAATGATCATTGTTGGAGAAGATGTGGGAAAATTGGAACACTAATGTATTGTTGCTGGAGTTGTGAACTGATCCAACCATTTGGGAGTATAATTTGGAACTATGTCCAAAGGGCTATAAAATTGTGCATGCCCTTTGGACATAGTTCCAAATTTCACTAGTGTTCCAATTTCTGAGTATCACCTGTCAGGATAAGGTACCAGACACTGAAGTCCTTGCTTGAGCTGAACTGCCAGATATTCAAATTATGCTTCAGAGAGCACAGCTCCTGACGGGCTGGCCACATTGTTCGAATGCAAAATGTAAGCTTGCCAAAAAGACTATTTTATGGAGAACTCACATGGGGCAGACAATCACATGGTGGTCAGAAGAAACAACACAAGGACACTCTCAAGGTCTCTCTCAAGAACTTTGGATTTGACTGTGCAACATAGAAGACACTGGCAAGGACCGCTCATCATGGCGTGCCCATATAAAAAAGGGTGCTGTGCTCTTTGAGTAAAGTAGAATTGAGATAGCACAAAGTAAATGCAGGACGTGTATATTCACATGGACTATCTGTCCCCAACCTGTGGTAGAACATTCCGAGCTCGTATTGGTCTGATCAGCCACAGATGGATACACTGAAACTTCACTTTATCATGGTGATGTCATTTTGGTCCTCTTTGAAGATGAAGGACAACAACCAATAAACCAATCACATTTAGGTCTATATATCAAAGAGATTATAAAAGAGGGGAAAGAACCTCCATTACAAAAATATTTATGGCAGCTCTTTTTGTGGTGGCAAAGAATTGGAAATTGAGGGGATGCTCATCAATTGAGGAATGAATAAACAAGTTATGGTATATGAATGTAATGGAATACTTTTGTTCTATAAGAAATGATGAGGAGAATTTCAAAAAAGTCTAGAAAGACTTACATGAACTGATGCTGAATGAAATGAGCAGAACTAGGAGAAGGTTTATACAGTAACAGCAACATTGTGCAATGAACAACTTTGATAGACAACTCTTCTCAGCAATGCAATGACCTTAGACAATTCCAAAAGACTCATGATGGAAAACGCTATCCACATCCAGAGAAAGAACTTTGGAGTCTGAATACAGATGAAAACATACTATTTTCTCTCTTTTTTCTTTCATATGGTTTTCTCCTTTTGTTCTTATATTTCTTTCACAACATGGCTAACATGGAAATGCATTTAGTATGATTATACATGTATAGCATATATCAGATTGTATACTGTCTTGGGGAAGGGGAATAGGAGAGCAGGAAAAAAATTTAGAACTCAAAATCTTATAAAGGTGAATGTTGAAAACTAAAAAAAATTCCATACCCAAGAACAATTCTCACCAACTCTTTCAAACTTCAGGACTGCTACAGTTAATAGCTATTTGTAGTGTAGTGTAGTGTAAGGCAAAAATGACCTACATTGTAATACTGACCTTGTGTAAGTTCCTTCCCTTCTTTTGGCCTCAATTCTCTTATCTGTAAAATGAAGAGGTTGTTCCTTTCAGTTCTAAATCTTAAGAGTGTGAGGGAGAAGTGGAAATAGATTGTTGACCCTTTCCTTGCTATTACATAGTTCTACAAATTGTTATCAATAACAATAAGACGGGAGAAAGGAAACGTGAGACTGAGCAGAGCCGATCACCTCCCTTAAAAGTGTTGCAGAGGAGCACAGCTTATCCTGGTACAAAGAAAGCCCCAATTTAGGAACTAAGTCTGGAGAAATGAATAAATCAAAGAAAACTGGTATCAAGAATTACTATCAATCTAGAGATTTTCCAACAGAGAAGTGGCAAGTAACTACATAACTACTAAAAGCAGAAACTCAAGACATAGATTCCCTGAAAACTAGGATAGACAAAATAGAAATCATTCACTGAGACACTGGACGTTATATTTTAAGAAATCATGAATGAAAACTGCCCAAATCCATTAAAACTCAAAGGAAAAATAAAGATAGAAAAAACCCACCGATCAACTCCTGAAAGGAATCCAGAAAGGAAAAGCCCTGTGGATGTCATAAGCAAAACCCAGAGCTTCCAAGTCAAAGAAAAAATTTGTAAACAACCAGAAAGAAGGAGTTCCAGAAACAAAGAACCCAGTAGGACCACAGCAGCAAAGAGCTTGGAATGCAAGAATCCAAAAGGCAAAGGAAAGCAACTAACATCTAAGAATAATTTTCTTGGTCAAGTTGAGTGCAATCCTATATCTATCACAAGAATAAACACAAAGGAGCGCGCATCACATTAACCTCTTTCTTACCGGGACCAGACAAATGAAGAGTCAACACACACACACACACACCCCCACACAAACACACATGCACGCAGAAATACACACACATAGAGTTTCATGTAGAAATAGTTATAAAAACAACCCAATCGGAAAATATTCTGGAATAGGAAAAATGAGGGGATTGAGAGGTAAGATAATTCTGGGAAGAGTTCCACACAAGATAAATTTCACCTTCAGATTATAGATCCTGAAGCCAATACTCTAAATTTGTGCATCCTGTGTTTCCTTTGAGCTGTTTCAATTCTGCTTTGCTCATAGAGCACAGTACCTTCTCTGACGTGGGCATGCCATGCTGAGTGGTCCTGTACCAGTTCCTCCTATGTCCCACAATCAAATCTAAAGTTCTTGAGAGAGACCATGAGAGTGTCTTTGTATTACTTTTTCTGACCACCATGTGAATGCTTGCCCTGTGTGAATTCTCCATAAAATAGTCTTTTTGACAAGGGTACATTTTTCATTTGAACAACATGGCCAGCTCATTGGAGTTGTTCTTTCTAAAGCAGAGTTTGAATGTCTGGGCAGTTTAGTTCAGCAAAGTGTCTGTTACCTTATCCTGCAGGTGACCTTCAGAATCTTCCTAAGACATTCAAATGGAAGCGATTCAATTTCCTGTCATGGGACTAGTATACTGTACAGGTTTCAGAGGCATACAACAATGAGATCAGCACTACAGTTCTGTAGACTTTCAGTTTGATAGTCAATCTAATACCACTTCTCTCCTATACTTTCCTTCAGAGCCTCCCAAACACTGATCTAGCTCTGGCAGTGTGTGTGTCAACCTCATTATCAATGTATATTTTCCTTGAAAGTATACTACCAAGGTAAGGGAACTTATCCATAGCATTCAAAATTTCTCCATTTGCTGTTACTGATGGTTCCATATATGAATGATGTGGTGGTGGCTGATGCAACAACCTGTGTTTTCCTGGTATTCATTGTTAGGCCAAAATTAGCACAGACAGCAGAGAATTGATCCATACTTTGTTGCATCTCGGCTTTAGAGGCTGCACTGAGTGCACAATCATCTGCAAACAGAAAGTCATGCACCAACACTCCCTCCACTTTGGTTTTGGCTTGTCGTTTTTTCAAGTTGAAGGATTTGTCATCAGTGTGGTAGCTGCCATTGATGCTGTGTTCATCCTCATTGAAAGCATTTGACAACATAGCTGAAAACATCATGCTAAAAATCATGGGAGCAAGCACACAGCCCTGTTTCACTCCATCAGTGACTGGGAAAGCACAAAGCATTGTCTATTATCTAGAATCTAAACAAGCATGTCATCATGAAATTGATGTATAATGCTGATGAACTCTGGGCAGTCAATTTTTGACATAATTTTCCATAAACTCTCATGACTGACAGTATCAAAGGCCTTGGTCAGATGTGCAAACATTGTGGACAGACCTCTGTTCTGCTCCTGGTATTTCTCCTGGAGTGGTTGGGCAGCAAACACCATATTGATCATTCTTCAGCCCTTGCTGAAGCCATACTGACTCTAAAATAGATGACCATCTTCCAGGTGAAGGATCAGCCAATTAAGGAGGACTCTGGCAAGAATCTTGCCAGCAACGACTAAGAGAGAGATCTTCTTGTAATTGTCACAGGACAATCTATTTCCTTTACCTTTATAGAGATGGGCAATGGAGGTATCCTTTAACTCCTGGGGGATAACCTCCTCTTGCCATATAACCTGGAAAGTTTCAGTCAACTTTTGTATGAGCAATGGTTCCCCTACATTGTAAATCTCAGCTGGAAGAGAATCAGCACCAGGTGCTTTGCCACATGAAAGGAGCCTAATAGCATTCAAAACCTCCACTTCAGTTGGAACTTCAGGTAGGGAGAGATTGCAGGATTTACCTGAGGTAAATGGTCAATGGCCTCAGTATTGATTGGTGATGGTCTATTGAGAACATTATGGAGGTATTCAGCCCATCTCTCTGGGATCATGTCCTTATTACAAATCAATGTGGCTCCATCAACACTGAGTAGTTGAGAATGCACCATAGGTTTTTGGGCTATATATAGCCTTCAGGTCATCATGAAAGCACTTTGGATTGTTACTATCAACTTAAAACTGAATACCATCTGCCTTTTTGCTGAACCAAGAATCCTGCCTCTCTCTAAGCTTTGCTTATACTTTACTTTGGAAGAAATTAAATGCTGCCTCCTTAGAAATGGATGAACTATCCTGCTGGTAAACCCTGTGGAGTTCTTGTTTTTTATTTAGTAGCTTATGAATTTCTCCATCATCTTCATCAAATAGGTCTTGGTGTTTCTGAGTGTTCTGAGTCAGATGAGCAAATGCAGTGTTATACACCAAATCTCTAAAAGCTGCCCACTCCTTTTCTACTCTACTGTTGCCAGCTGAGTGTTGGCTCAACTTTCCCTCCAAGTTAGCAACAAACTGCTGCTGTTCTGAGAAAAGCTCTAATTTGTTGACGTTAATTCTTCTAGTAGTGATTTTGCCTTAGGGAAGCCACTTTTGTTTAATGTGAATATTAGCTTGGAGAGGATAAGTCTATGATCCATCCTCTGCACCACACATTGCCTTTGTCATTCTCACATCCTATTTTTCTCTTCTTGTAATGACATAGCCTATTAAATGTCAGTGTTTGCTACAAGGGTGCATCCATGAAGTTTTATTGCATTTAGGTAAATGGAAGATAGTGCTGGTGATGGGAAGGTCATGAGATGCACAAATCTTCAGCAGTAAATGACCACTGTTGTTACTGTTTCCAACTCGATTCCTCCCTAGGACTCCCTGCCACATCTGGTAGTCTGAGCCTACTCTAGCACTAAAGTCACCCAGAATTATAAGCTTGTCCTCTTTTGGCACATGGATGATAAGGGTCTCCAGATGGTCATAAAATTTTTCTTTGATCTCCTCAGGGTTCGTCATGGTAAGAGCATATGGTGGCATAACACTTTTCTGCAAGTAGCAATCGCATTGTCACGAGCCTGTAATTCACTCCTTTTGGCAGGCATACAAGCTTGTTGTTTGAATGCAAAACCTACGGCACCTTCATGGTGCTCTCCTTCACTGCAGCCACTCCAGAAAAACATATATCCAGCTCCAACATCAGTAAGCTGGCCTTCATTTGCCAGCCTTATTTTACTCAGAGCTGCTATTTGGGTGTGACACCTGCTGAGTTCTCTTGCAAAAAGAGCTGTTCGTCTTTCACTGGATTTTGTGTTGTCTATAAGTGTGCACACATTCCATGTGCTTCTGGTGAGTGAAATTGTCTTTGCAGATGTTTTTGTACATTATTTTGTGTTTCAACCAGAGTGGGATTCCCGACCTGCTGCGATAATCAGACCAAGGTTGGGTAAGCAGACAATTTTTAGGGCACCTTTTCTAGCCCCGTCCCTCCACCAGGAGGTAAACAGTGTGATCCTTAAAAGGCTGCCAGACACCCAAGGGGCTGTCAAATCCCACAGCTGCTTCCAAAGAGAAATGATCCTATGGCCTGGGCTGCCTGTGTACAGGATTGTGACCACAGCTCCCAGTGTACCCATACCTGCTGCTTCGTTACTTGCCTGTAACAGGACTTTGAGATAGGTAAAAGGGTAAGCTAATACTAAAAGGGGGGAAACGATAAGATAGGATCCAGTGATTAGGAGCTAATCAAGGCGGAGACAGGAAGAGCAAAGGGACGGAAGCATATTGCTTCAGTTATAAACCACTGGTGTAGATCACACTCCTTCTCTTTTACCACCTGCTTCTGTGTAAAGGGAGACCTTAGAAAGGAAATGAGAGCTGAGGGAAAAATTTTTTGTAGAATGTTTCTCTGATAAAGATCTGATCTATAACTGAACTTATCTTCCTTGTCCAGGGCAGCGGCATCTCCCCTGCCCCCAAAGCTCACAACTTAGGGGTCATCCTCAACTCCTCGTTTTTTTTTTCACACCCCATATCCAAATCTGTTGCAAAGGCCTATTAGTTTCTCAAATATATTCCCTTATCTCTTCTGACATTGTAATGGAGGCCCCCATCAATGGATTATTGCAATAGCCTTATGAGTGGATTTGCCTGCCTCAAGTCTCTCCTCACTCCAATCAATTCTCCACTCAGCTACCAAAGTGATTTTCCTAAACTGCAAGTCTGACCATGTCACTCCTCTTCCCTCTTACTCAGTAAACTCCAGTGACTCCCTATTACATCCAAGATCAAGTACAAAATCCTCTGTTTAGCATTGAAAAGTCTGCACTAACCTTTCCAAGTTTCATACACATTAGATCTCCATCCCCACATCCTTCAATCCAGTGGAGCTGGAATTAGTCTAACCATTCTGGAAAGCATTTTGAACAAAACCCCGAAAGTCACTAAACTGGGCATATACTTTGACTCAGCAATTCCACTTAGGCTTATTTGCCAGAGAGCAAAGAAAAAGGAAAAGTACCTATTTGTACAAAAGTACTTGTAGCAGCACTTTTTGTTGCAGCAAAGAACTGAAAACTAAGGTGATGCCAATAAATTAGGGAATGTTGAACAGGAAATGAGAGAAGACAATTTCAGAGAATCCTGGAAAGATCTGAGTGAACGGATGCAGAGTGAGGTAAGCAGAATCAGAAGAATAACTTACACAATCACAAAAACGTTGTAAAGAGAAACGACTTTGAAAGACTTAAGAACTCTAATCAAAGTGATGAGCAACACATCACCAGAGGATTTATGAGATGTGATGGATTCAAGGTGCCAAAAGATATGGTTGCTGTATAGATTTGTTGTACTTGATTATGCTTATTTATTACAAGGTGGTGATTGTTGTTTTAATTTGGGGGAGGATAGCAATAGTGATTCCCCCCCCAAAAAAAAGGAAAAGAAAAAAGTTTATCAATGAAACATTTTTTTTAAAGAACAGCTCAGAAGAAAATTCAGAAGGAAGCACAAGCAGGTCAGTTTTGAAAGTAGTTTGTTGAATTTTGATATATTGAAAAAAACTATGGGAAAAGGTTCAGTTACATATACAATCCTCTTTTTATGTTCTACTTTGTACATGGAAATAGTCATGCATTTTTTCTGATTGATGGTGGAAACAGCAATGGAGAAAATGGAATATTCTGACTCCCAATCAGGACCAATGAGTCAGGGAGATAGAGAGAAGGTACAACCAGTGCTGGAAAGGAGGGCTGGAGATACATTAGCATCTGTGAGGAGCCACATCTCAGAGGGTACCAGAAAAAGAAGCAAGAGAGGAAAAAGTCTAAAGTGAAAAGAAATTTGTTCATTATAGAGTGGGAATTCCAGGCAGCACAGATAAAGGGCTGGATAGCTCAATAGTAGGACATGAAGTTCAAGTAAGGTTGAGCTAAATGGAGATGAGGCAGAAGACATCTGGAAAAACAGTTTGTTCTTTAATAATCAGAGTTCAGTATCACTTGGATCAGGAGAATAAGAGGAGGTGGAAGTAGAATAACCACTGGGAAATGAAGTCAAGGCAGAATATCAATGGATACAAGGTTTCCACAAAGAGACCTTGGACCTGGACCAAAAGTTTTAACATAGACCATAATTTCCTGGCCTGATAAGTAGTATTGTTGTATCCAAAATTTGTCAATAAAACTTTTATTTTGTTGGTGAAGATAGTAAAAGAGGACAAAATTCACTGCTGAGGTGGCTGTTATAAAACAGAATGGTATTACATGGCTGGTAGAAATGTGCCTTGGTTTTGGAAAGTAATATGGAATTATACAATAAGAATTTGAAAAATGTACATACTTTTACCCAGTGTACCTAATTTGACATTTTACCCCAAGAAGGTTACTAGTAAAGTATCTGTGCCAAAATATTGTTAACAGCACTATTTATAATATGAAAAAATTAGAAACAAACTAGATATCCAAAGACTAGGCCATGGTTAGACAAATTATAGGTTATGAATGTAAATGACTATTATTATACAAGAAATTATAAATATGAAGAATTGAAAGCCATATGGAATACTTATATGAAGTGCTATAGAGTGAAGAAATTACTAAGACAACAGTAACAGCAAAAATTCAAACTTAATACATACACCAGATCAAAAGGGATATGAAAATGAAAAAGATGATGTTAGCATTATTGTGTTAAGTGTAATATATACTTTTATAAGAGTTAACAAATAAATAACAGAAATTTTATGGACTTGTACAATAATTTGTAGCATTTTGTTTTGTTTGATTTTGTCCATTTTTCTAACTTCGTTTTCTCTCATACACACACACAGTTTAACATTTGTATCTGGAGCATGTTGGTAAATGTCTTAACAATGCAATTTCTGAAAAAACATGCACTCAGCTCACTTTTAGGTTAAAAATGAATTTATGTTTTTTCTCTATCATTTTCTTAAAACTAAATAATCAATAAATAAAGCCATGACTTATAGCAATTAATGTTTTCAATGTTGTAAATATTAAGAGTGAAAATTTAACAATTTGCTCTCAGGAGCCCAAATGAACTGGCTCCAACATATCCATGCGTGTACTTCTCAAGAGAACTTTCAACAACATCTAGGAGTCTAGTAAGCATCCTAGCACTGAAGCTAAACTTCTTGACATTCTGGTAAGCTAGCATCTTTATGTGCAGGAGACAGGTGACAAATGAAAACTCAGATCACTGCTATATGTATAGCTGATAATCCAAGCAAACTGAGCAAAATCATCACATTATAATTATAGTCATATAATTTTGTTATTTGATCATGTGCTTCAAGTGGTCACTGTTTGGAAACAACCAGACACAGAGCAAAATTCAGAGGATCTATTTTGAGGAAAGGCAGCCCATGAAGACAAACAGCAAAGTTGAAATCCCTGAGAATTCCAGCCATAGATAGAAACCAAATAACAGAGATAAGAGAGGGTGAATTAGATCAACAGATCATGAACTCTTCCTTGAGTGTCAGTTGTGTGTATGGATAGCAATAAAGTTTATATGAATTGTGAATGAGAACTTAAGAGATTGGGAGGACTGGACAGAACCTTAGAGATCACTCAGTTCATCCTCTTCATTTCACAAGGAGGATTTGAGCTAACTGAATGGCACAGCAGTCTGCTGTTGACCCTTTGCTATTCAACATTTTTATCAGTGACTTGGATGAAGGTATAGATGACATACAAATCAGATTTAAATGAAATGAAGCTGGGAAGGATAGCCCACAGATCCACAGATCAGATGGTTGAACCTAATCCAAAAAGGATCTCATCAAGCTAGAATAATGAACTGAACTTAATATAATTAAGGGCCTATGTAAATCACTGCAGAGACTCCAAAAACAACTTCAACTTTACAAATTCAGACAAGGGGAGGTATGATTAGATAACAGTTCATATGAAAAGACCTGGAAGTTTTAAGGTACTGTATGTTTCAAATTTCAAAATTCAGCAGTGGAATATAGCAGCCAAAAAATATAAATGGCTCAGCAGTAGAGATACTCAGACAAATAAATTAAGTAGTTCTTAAAATTTTGAAATATGCATATTTATAGATTACTTTATATGGAATTTTTAAAAAAGAATTTCGAAGGAAGTTTTTTCTTCAAAATAACATTTTATTTTTCTCAATTATATGTAAAGACAATTTTTAGCATTCTTTTAAAAAAAATTTTGAGTTCCAAATTTTCTCCTTTGTTCCCTCATCTCCTCAGTATCTGAGGTGGTATATAGGTTATACATTCACAATCATGAAAAATATATTTCCATATTAGTCATGTTGTAAAAGAAGACATAGACCAAAAGAACACCAAAACAAAACCAAAAAAAAGTGAAAAATAGTATGCTTCAATCTACATTCAGACGCATTAAGTTCTTTCTCTGGATGTGGGTAGCATTTTTAAACCTAAGTCCTTTGTAATTGTCTTGGAACATTGTATTGCTAAAAATAGCTGAAGTCATTAACCATTGAACATAGTAAAACATTGCTGTTCCTGTGTACTGTATTCTCCTGGCTCCGTTCACTTCACTTAAAGGAAGTTTTTAAAAAGTAGTATTGAGGAAAGTTTTTTTTTTAAAGTACAAAAAAATTTTGAATTAAATTTATTACTGCAGGTCAAAGAAAAGAATTTCAATTGAATTACTAAATGAGAAAATAAGGGAAAGATTAGCCTTTAGTATTTTACTTTTCTACTTAAGGAGTCAAATCTATTGTGTGTTTCCTATCAATGGTAGAGAATTAGGAGAGGTGATAGATTCAGGATGAAGAATACATCTTTGGACACACTCAAAGTAAGAATTTTTTTTGCTTGACCATGCAATATTGTGAGGACTTGGTTTTTGTCTTCTCCTTTTTCGATCTGGGGGTTGCTTGCGAAGGAGATTTGGATGGGAACAGAAAGAAAAGAGACTTGTTGGAAGCATTTTTGATTTTTTCTTTTTTCTTTTTCAATGACACTTTATTTTTTGGTGAGGCAATTGGGGTTAGTAAATGTTGAATGTCTGAAGCTGGATTTGAACTCAGGCCCTCCTGACTACAAGGTCAGTGCTCTATCCACTGTGCCTCCGAGCTGCCCCAATTTTTTTTAAAGTACATATGAAAGAACAGAAGAAAGGCCAGAAAGAATCACAGACATGCAGAACAACTTTGAAAGTTGTATTTTTTAACTTGATATTTAAATTTTTCCATACATTTATAAAGTTACTATACATTTAAAAAAGAAAAACACTCCACACAATAGAAACTCAGTTTCATATACAATTCCTTTTTTTCTGTTCTACTATTTAATAGAGATATTTTGTTTATTATTTGTTAAATTTATCATTTTTATAAGGATGGAGAGAATTAGTTGACTCTGCATATCATTATAAATATCAGAAATATGTGCAGGTTTCAGATTTTATTATCAATTAAGAATTATTTATATTTTCTCTTTCCTACCTCCTCCCAATTGAACAAAACCCATGTAACAAAATATTAGTAGTCAACCAAAGTAAATTCTCATTCTACATTTGAGTCCATTATCCATCAGGAAGTAGGTAGCATGATCCATTTTCAGTTCTCTGAACTAATCAATCACATTGATCAGATTTCTTCTCATTGATCAGAATTCTTATTTCTTTCTTTATAATGTTATTGTGATTATATAAATTGTATTCCAGGTTCTGCTCACTTGACTCTGTGTAGGTTCATTTAGGTCTTCCTAGTTTTCTCTGAAACTCAATATCTTATGGTTCAATAGCACTCCATTACATTCTTAAATCATCATTTGCTTAGCCATTAACCAATAGATGGGAACTTCCCTTAATTTCCAGAGTTGGTTTTTTTTTTATTTTGCTACTAAACAAAAAAGCTACTACAAAATTTTTTATACATATAGATCCTTTTCCCCTTTCTTTTTATCTCTTTGCAGTATAGATCGAGTAGTAGTAGTTAAAGTACTTGTACAGTTAAGTAACTTTTGAGCAAATTCCTTTCCAGGATAGCTGGACAGTTCTACTCACCATAGATTAATGTGCATGTTTACCTTTAGCCCACCAATACTTCTCATTTTCCATTTTTGTCATCTTTGCCAAACTGATGGGCAGCAATGCAGTTTCAAAACAAACCTCAAATAAACCCAACAGAGTCCTATGAAGAAGGGTTACAATCTTCACTGATAGAAGGAGGGCCTGTACTAGTCAGATCATAGCTGTATCATTACTCTAGTATGACCATAATATATTCATTTTTCATAATTTATTCTTGACCATAAATGGGTAATTTAACCAATCTCAGTTTGAACATCTATAAAACAGCTAAGAGGAGTAATATTTATGTTTTTCATAGAAGAGTTATGAAATATAATTATAACTGCAGCTTTTCAGATTCAGAAAATCTAATGAATTTTAAGAGCCTGAAGCAGTTAGCAAGTTCTCCCCTTTATGTATAGACAATATGTCACTTATATTTCCCAGACAAATGACATTGACAGAGTCATAACTAGAATAAAGAAAAGAAGGCTTTGGCCAAGATGGGAAATTTACCCAACAGTGAACATGCAGAGATATTACTGCGAATCTTGTCACAGTAGGACACCATTTACTGAGAAAATGATGCCAGCCCCTAGGATTTGAAAGGGAAAGAACCACTAACACTCTAGGTACTGTCCTTCTACCAAGAACTGCACTTGTTGGAGACAGATATATCCTTTTTTCTTGTGAGCCTTATTAATAAAACTTGATACTTTCCACTGTAGCAGTAAGCACCCTGACATACACAGGGGGCCTACTATTACAGGTTCTTAGATCTGCATTTATGAAAGGAAAGACAACTTTAGAAGGGTCAACAATCACTTGAATCAAGCACATATATCATTCACTTAATTCAAGAGAAATTCAGAGAAACTTCTGAGAAAATACAGACATCAAAATCCACAAACATGCTTCCAAGTGTCTGACATAAGCAATACATACATCATAGATCAACAGACAGATTCAACTGTCTGACCATAGTTACCATAGAGAGAAGCACCAACATCTGGATTTTCAAAGCCTGGGGGCTGCTTAGCTTAGATGCTGCTTCCCAGAGTCTCTGGCACCAAAACCTTCTTCCAAAAACTAAGCCCCAAAGTAAAATCTCAGAGTATTTCAGAAGTATCTTCAGAGTATTTATACATTTTTTAGAGCCAGAGGACATCACAACACTTGAGAACCAGTGCTTCATTAGAAACTTAACAAAAACTGTGGGCCATCCTACAAATCTTCCCAGGTCCATTAATGTATGTGGCAGATCTTCTATAATCACATTTTTCAATTACAGGCATTTGATTATACTAAAACAAAAAACAGCAAAAGATCCTACTTTGCTTGCCCTTATATCTACCTAAGCCAAAGCCCAGAGTAGAGCAGAGGGATAGGCCCCCATATTTTAATCAGCCTGTTAGGCCCAACTTGGCTATCTGTGCAGGGAAAAAGGAAAAAAAAAAGATGAGGTTGCCCTACTTTTCCATATCAGCCATCATTCAGTCCAGAATGGGGAGATCCATCAGGAGTAGCAGTTCTCCACTAATATAAGTAGGTACCTTGTTCCCTGTAGTTTAGACTTTTCCAAAAGACAAGTACAAAAAGTGCAAGAAGGATAAAATAGGTAACTGGGATGATATGGACACTGGGTATGAGGGAGATACAATCCAATAATATACTCCCCTATTTCCCAGATGATAAATGGTCAAAAGATGTGAATAGGCAGTTTTCAAAAGGAAGAAATACAAGTTATCAACATCCATATGCAAAAATTCTTCAAATTACTAATAATTCCTTCTCACATCCATCATATTGTCAAAAAAGGGGAAAAAATATAAAGTGACAAATGTTTTAGGGGCTGCAGGAGAAACCCACACTAATGTCTTATGAGGGGAGCTTTGAGTTTGTTCAGCCAGTCTGGAAAGTAATTTGGAGCTATGTTCAAAAATTCACCAAACTATGCATACTCTTTGACCTAGCAATACTGTCAGTGGGGCTATATCCCAAAGAGATCAAAGAAAAGAGAAAAAAAACCAACATGTACAAAAAATTTATAGCAGATGTTTTTATAGTGGCAAAGAACTGGAAACTAGTGGGTGCCCATCAACTGGGATATGCCCCCAAAAATTATGGTATGTGAATGTAATGGAGTACCATGATGCTCTAAGAAAAGACAATATGGATGGTTTCTGAGAAACCTGAGAAGAATTGTATGAAATGATAAAGAGTAAAGTATGCAGAACTAGGAGATCAGTTTACACTATAACATCAAGGAATTTTGAAAGACTTGAGAACTCTGAACTATGAAATGATCAATCCAATGACCAACTATTCATCTCCTAACAGAGAAAAAAATGGAACATTTTTGGACAAGCCCACGTGGGACTTTGTTTGGCTTGACTATGCATATCTGTTAAATGGGCTTGATTTTTTTTCTTTCTTTTTTATATGGGGGTGGAGGAAGTAATTGGGAAAGAAAATAAATAATTCCTAATTGAAATAAAATTATTTTTAAAAAATCACTAATATGCCTCCTTCTACCTCACTTTCTCATCTTAACAAAAGTTGGAGATGAGATCATTTATCTGCTCTGCCATGGTTGGGTCAACAGGTAAGCTCCTGCACCCATCATTTGGGGTCAGCTCTCACCCACCATCATCTTGAAGAGAAATAGATGGATGACTGGATTTGAAAGTGCTTATAAAGATGGTGATAGCAAAAGAGAGTTTTGAGTTAGTAGAAAAGTATTTTGGACATCTCCCCTCCCATACCCACATCCTGGACAAACCACAAATGACCTAACTAGCATCTAGCTAAAAAAAAAAGCAGTTATTTTAAATAGGAAGTATTGACCTCTAAATTCCACAGTCAATCCCCTCCATAAAGCCTTATATACTCTTTTGCTTCTATTTTCTCAATTTGTACCTACCTCTCAACTCCTTGTAATTTAATTTCAGACTTCACAACTCAAATGTAACTGCTTTCTCTGAGGTTATCAAGGATCTCTTTAATTGCTATATCAAATAGCCTTTTCTTTACCTTTCTGAAACTTTGGACACTATTGACCATCCTCTCTTTGTTCAATAAATTCTCTCCTACTTCTATTTTCTTTTTTTTCATTTTCATTGTTCTTCTAAACCTTCTAACCACTTCTCCTGTCTAACCATTTCTCAGTCTCCTTTGCTATATCATCCTCCATGTCTTTCCCCTTAGTTGTGGGTGGCCCTAAGGCTCTGTTCTGGTCCCACATCAGTCATGTGTCTATAACTTCTTTTGGTAATGTCATCAGATCTGATGGGTTCAATAATCATCTCTTTGCAGGTGCTAAGATCTATATATTCAGCCTTAAATTCTTTCTTGTGCTTCACTTTCACATTATCACCTACTTGTTGAACATCACTAACTGGAAATCACATAAATACTTCTAGAGAAGATGGCTGTCTGAGCTGCTTCCCCTCCTGGCAGGAATTAAATTCTCCTTTGGAAAATGGCAGGGGAGAGAAGAGGCTAGAGATGTTTGTTTGGCCATCCTTCGAGCCACACTACAGTATCTCCATGCTATATGTAGAAAACAGTCTCATTACATGTATTTTCTCATTAGAATCCTTGATCTTTATTTGACCTGATATAAAGTTCAGTGTTTTGCTGGAATAGGCATATGGAAGCTTGGCAGTTTGCCTCAGTTCAGGCAGCCATCTTCTAGATCAGATTGCATGCTGTTTTGGGGAGGGAGGAGAAAAAAATAAAATTATCTTGTAAATGATGCTTTTTAAAAAAAATTAATAGAGGATTTTCAGAGTTTTTAAAAGAAAAGACCAAAACTGAATAAAAATTTTGAAATGGAAAGAAAAGGATCCAGAGAATGACCTATATGACAAGGCAGTGCTAACCTTGAAATAGTGGGAAAAGGAACAAGCATTCTTTTAGAACTTTAATATTCTCAGTGTGAATTAGAGAGGATAAAGAAGAAAAGGAGGTCCTAGAAGTGTGTTGATCCTGTTCTGAGGGTTTTTAGAGGAGAAATGGAGTGGGGTAAAAGAAATATGATAGCATAGAAAGGAAAAATAAGGAGGTGAAATGTGTTCTTTCTCATAATTGAGTATGTGAAAAGGTAAATAAACATGAGGAAGGGGCAGAGGGAGTATCAGATGGACCCTACTCCTATCTTAAATGAGCAGAGGAGGGCAGACACATACAGAGTATAGTGTAAAAATGCATCAAACTAAACATGGAAAAAATAAGACTGGGGTAGGAGAGGGAATAGTAGGGAGGAAAATATTTGGGAGGGAACAGTGTTAATCAAAACAAATTTCCTGAAAAGGCTAAAACAGGAGGGGAAAAGAGAGCAAAATTCTAAAATCTAAGGCAGTATTTTGGGGAATGGCTAAATAGATTGTGACAAAGAAATGTAAAAAAGAATATAATTATTTCCTAAGAAATGGTGAAAGACAATGTCAGGGACTCAGTATGAACTGACACAGAATGAAGTGAACGGAACAAAATCAGAAGAATACTTTATATCAAGACAGCAACATTGCAAAGAAAAACAATTTTGGAGAACTTGAGGACTGTGGTCAATGATTGCATTAACCACATATGTCTGGAAGACATATGATGAACCATTGTACCCAACTCCTGACTGAGAAGTGATGGACTTAAATGCAGGGCATACATTTTTTTTACATGGTCATTATATGTATTCATTTTGCATAACTATCCTTATTTGTTGCAAAGTTATTTTTCTCTCCCTCATAATTTATTTGAGTTAGGGGTGGGGTATGGAAAGTAGCGACAGCGATACCAAAAAAAATGAAACAAGACCCATTGTAACTTCTTAAAAATTCATGGAAAAGAACAAAGGAAGTCCAGAAGGATGTCAACAAGCATTTACTAAATTCTTCCTATCATTTTTAAAAGTAATCAATTGATTTATTTTTAGTTTTTAACATTCACTTTTATAAGATTTTGAGTTGTAAATTTTCTTCCCTCCCCAAAATGGTGTGCAATCTGATATAGGCTATACATATATAAGCATATCAAACATATTTCCATATTAGTCATGTTGTGAAAGAAGCATCGATCAGAACAACAAAAGGGAAAAAACATGAGAAAGAAAAAACAAAAGAAAAAATATCTGTATTCAATCTGTATTCAGACTCCATTGTTTTTTCTCTGGATATTGACATTAATTTTCCATAATCAGACTTTTGGAATTGTCTAAGATCATTGTAAACACTTCCTATCTTGCAATGCAATAGAGAGAGGAAGGCAAAAAATAGTCCCAGAAAACAAGGTGCTTCCAGTCTAATGTGGGAGATAACCTGGAAACAACTGTTACAGACAAGATATTTGTAGGATAAATTGGGTTAGTGTCAGAGGGAAGGCACTAAGATTAAGGAAGACTAGGAAAGGCTTCTTACAGAAGGTAGTACTTGAAGGAAACTTAAAGAAAGCTGAAAGTGAAGGAAGCCAGAAGGCAGAGATGATGAGAAAAGAGAGTTCTAGGCATGAGGGACAGCTAACGAAAAGTCCTGGACTCAGAAGTCAAAACAATGGAGCAGTTTGTTCAAGGAGCATCCAGAACACCAGTGTCATTGAAGGGAGTAAGATTTAGGAAGAGTGAAATAAGCCAGGTTATGGTTTTTGAAACAATATAATAATACATAAGAAATATATACAATATAAACAATATAATAAAACCTTATATTTGATGTTGGACCTAATGGGAAGTCACTGGAGTTTGTTGAATGATGTGTAGGGACTGTGGGGGTGAGAATTTCTTGCAGGCCCATGCTTTAGGAAGATTCATTTGACAAATGACTGAAGAATGGAGCGAAGTAGGAAGATTCTCGAAGCAAGTTGATGCACCAAGCAGGCTAGTTCAAAGCAGAAAAGTGAAATGTACACGTGAAGGTAAAAATGATAGGACACGGAAACTGAGTGGATACATGAGGTGTGAGAGAGAGTAAAGAATAAAGGATGACACAGGCTCTGAGCCTTGGTGACTGGGAGAATGGTGGCATCTTTAACGGGGGTGGGGTACGTTAGGAAGAAGGGAAGTTTTGGGGAAAAGACAATGCATTTTTAGACATGGTGAGCTGAAGACATCTATGAGGTATGTAATGTGACATGTCCAGAAGATAGTTAGGATTGGACAAAGAGATCTCCATAGAGATGATAACTGAATCCATGGGAATTGATTAAGATAACAAAAGCATGTGTGTGTTCGTCCTTCGTTGCCAAAGAAGACCATACCATCAGAGAAATGATGACATGACTTGCACTTGACGCTGTTTTGAGTGAGGGAGGGTTGTGCAGGTCACAAGCCTCACTTTTCCTCCAGACTCATCTGGATCCAGTGACCAGATATTCATCAGGATGACTGGAGATGACTCAGGATGAGGCAATTGGGGTTAAGTGACATGCCCAAAGTCACACAGCTAGTGAGTGTCAAGTGTCTGAGGTGAGATTTGAACTCAGGTGCTCCTGACTCCTGCACTGGTGCTCTATTCACTGCACTACCTAGCTGCCCCTAACAAAAGTGTGGAAGGAAAGGAGAAGAAGGCAGGATTAAGACTGGGGAGACACCCAAAATAAGCGCAGAGAAAAAAATGTAGCACAGAAAAGAAGGAAAGTTTTGAAAGTGATATATAAAATTTGCTTTATACTTGAGATGGAGATTCACAGTTTCAGGTGGAACCTTCTTTTTTGTGCTCTGTTGTGTGGTTTTTGTTGTTGTTTGGTGTTTTTTGTTTGTTTGTTGTTTTGGCATTTGGTGATGGGGGAGACAGGGATCAACTGAGCATGCAGAAGGTTGGCCTTGGAAAGGAGAAAGGTCACATCTTTGTTAGAGACTGGAAAAAAGGAGGAGAGATTACTTGAAAAAAATTACATAAAGGCAGAAATGGACAAGAATATTAAAGATAATCATAAAGAAGAAGGACTTATCATGTCAAGTATCAAAAGGCACCATGACATAATAATTTGCAGAACTATCTGGAATCGAATAAAAAGTAGAAAAACTGACAAAATCTTTTGGTCATAATTCAAAATTATAACCAAAATTATGTAATGATATGTTTGAACAGTCTAAGACATTGAGGAAAGGAATTTTTATTCATTAATAACTGTTAGAAAGATTAGATAACAGTAGTGGGGGATGGAATTAGATCCACATTCTGTTCTATGTAACACAATTATCCTATCATGAGGCAGTGTAGCACACTGAATGGCGAGATTGTCTTGATGAGCCTGGAAGAACTAGGTTTGAGTCCTGCCTCTAACATCTCCTGGAGCTGTGATCCTCAGGAAGTCCCTTAACCTCTTAGTGCCCTAAGCATTCTCTAAAAAGGGCAGAGAAGGTGCTGGCTTGCATTGGTAGAAGGCATTTTTTCATCTGTAAATTTCCTCTGGACTTTCTCTACCATGCCACAGAAGTCTTCTCACCCTGAAAATTCACTTCATCCCTGGTCTTCTCACAATGGAAGTATACTCTGCCCCTGTGGCTCCTTGATTGGTCTGTTTCTCTAGGAAACTCCATTTTAAGGGAAATGTCCAGGCAAGCCATGTCATTCTTCTCCAATGTCTACCCACTTCTGACTCTCCAGACTTTTTCTACCATTACCTCATGTGAATACCTTCTCTTTCACCCTTGCTTTCAGCTTCCTTTCATGTGTTGTGTTCCCCAATTAAAACACAATATAGAAAGGAGATCCCTCCTTGAGGACATGGATTGTTTTTCTACTTTTATTTGTATTCTCAGCACTTAGCACATTGTTTGGCACATAGTAAATGTTAATGTTTGGTGACTTGATGACTGTGAGTTCTCTATACCAATAAATTCAAAGTGAATTGATACACATTTTTAAAAAACACATTATAAAAACATTAGAACATGGAATTCATTTTTCCACGGTTTTAAAGAAGAGAAAAATTCTTATTTCCTCAAAAAGAAATTATAGGAGATAAAATAAATGGATTTAATAACAGAAAAATAGTTTTTCTATATAACAAAAAAGCAATGCATCTAGAATAAAAAGGAAAATAGACAGACTCAGGAACATTTCTTACATAATAAGGGTACCTTGAACGGCTGTGCTGGAGCTTATAAGGGTCACTTCCTAGAGTATGCATGGAGGTGGGCTGAGCTCAGCTCCAAAGTGCTCAGCTCTAAAGTACTTGGGATAACTGAGAATATGCCACAATCACTATATATTGGACCACATGAATTTGTACTTTGTGTTGAAGAAAGTTATCCCAGGAAGCATGTATGAGAATATGCCCATGCTTCATCCCCTTGCAAAGGGATATATATGACTGGAAACTACTTCTTAGTCCATAAGTTTCCTATCCTTGGAAAATATGTCAGGGATAACAGTCAGGTGAGCAGGAAAAGCTGCCTCACATGGAGGCTTTAAAAAAACATGATCTCTGGCCTCTCCCTTTTTTCCTCTCTTTTCAAGCATCTGCCTTGGGACTCTGACAACCATCCCCTGAAGTTACTGATTGGGGAAGACAGGATTTCTCTCCCTCACTTTCTAGTAGTAATATGGTAGTTACATACACATGACACATATGTGCTTGCCTTGGTGAGTCTGAGAATGGATCTTAAAGCTCTAGCTACCTCCTCCACTTTGCATTTTTTTCCCCTGAGTACAGGTGACCAAATAAAGATCCTGAGATGATGGCTACCTCATGACCTAAAGGGTCTGGAGTTATTGCCCAGATAGATCCTTCTTAGAGAAGATGACAAGGATGAGTCATGTATGCTTGGCTAGCCAGAAGATATATACCATGAATTATAGTTCAGACAATATAGATCCAAGAGGAAAATGAAAAATCTTTTCAGCAGTTACACAGATCACCTGGGAGTTTTTACTTCTCTAGAGAGTATAATGGGAATGATGGGTTTCTGTTTCATGTTTAAGTATTTGATAACGTACTTATTAGTCTTTTGTGTTTTATGCATTTTTTTTTTGGCAGAGGAAATAAATAGTTGTCCTGTACCTGGTATCTATTACTTTGTAAATTGAGTAACTTTCTAGAAGGGACCCTGTTAATACCTTTGGGAAGCCTCTGAGACATGAGCCATAATTAAGTGTTAAGAGATTTTCCCTGGAGTTCTTTCCACTCTGGGGTCAGGGTTTAATGAGCCATAGCATGAGAAAAGTCAGATTCTCTTTCTGTGGAGGTCAGGCCTGCCCCAAGAATGAATTTGGCTTCTATTAAGTCCACAACTGGTATTCTCTTGTGCCAACAGGGAACCTTTATCCCACCCTAGGCCATAGGTGACACTGATAAAAATCTTACATTCAAAAATTTATTGACACAAATTTGTAAGTCAGATCCATTCCCCCAGTCAAGGAAATGATTTGGTACTTTCTAAAAACTTCCCTGCCCTCACTAGTGACTGGTACTTTGAGAAGCCATTTCCCCTTTACTCTACCCCTGGTGTGGAAGTTTATGGTCTCAATGACAAAGTCCAATCAGAAGCAATTTCAGCATGCCCTGTAGTGTCTGTACAGTGTGACAGCACGTGCAGACAAAAACCACATGACTAAATATAACTTGGATATTGTGTTTGGACCAACTCTGCTATACCCACAACAGACTTCTCTCCCAGGTGCCCATGCTCTCTACCCTGGGTAGCTGGTTCAGATGCTATTAAATGATTTCCCCCAGCCTCTTCCCTATTACTTGACTCTTGAGCTTTCTTCCCTTACAAATCTGATTCTGAAAAGAGTAAGTAGTATCTTTATTTGTTAGGTGTGCAGAACCCTATCCTTTTCTTTTTAGGGAGACCTCCTTCAGGTGGTGTGTGGTTTGGCTTGCTTTCACTCGGATGGTATTTTTGTTCAAAGAAACTGTTGAGCATGCTATGGGACCCTAGAGGGAGATCTCTGGGGGCTCATCCTCTTTTAACACTCGGTTGCCTAGATGGTTTTGTCTTCATTTCTGTGATTTTGGATTGAAAAACTCTAGCAGAAAAGATACCTCCTATTTCTTTTCTTCCACAGGTCTGACCACACAACTTCCCTGCTCAAGAAAATTCAGTTTCCCTATTGCCTCCAAGATAAATTACAAACTCCTCTGGCACTCTGAGCTCTTTGCAATATGGCTCCAGTGTATCTTTCTAGAATGATTTCACATTACTCCCCATTCTATATTCCAGTCCATCTAACCTACCCACTATTTCCTACATGCAGCATTCCATCTCTTGCCTCTTTGATTTCACACAGTATAAGCTCCATGCCTGGAATGAAATTTTTCCCCCTCCTCTCATCCTGTGAAATTCTTAGCTCATTCCAAGGCTCAGTCACATCTCCTAAAGAAAAGCTTTCCTTTCCTGATTTAATTATTAGTAATTCTATTTATGATTATTAGTTATTAGTGTTGTTCCTTCCTTTCTCCCCCAAATAACTTTGTATATATTGATTTATCTATGTACACATTGTTTTTTCTCTTTCGCTCTCCCTCCACCACCTTGGAATACAATTTATAGCACTGACAGCAGAAAGTATTTTCTTTTTGATGGTCTTTGTGTAGCACAAGCTCTGTAACTACTTTCTTAGCTTGTAGCCACACTGGCAGTGTAGGACCCTAGCCTTCATCTTCTACATTTTCCCTCCAGGTCCTAGAGGCAGCACCGATCAGTAACTCTGTAGCGCACAATACTCCCCCCCCAATCATATGTTGATGTATATTAGCTGAAGAATTAATAAATTTTGCTTAGTCTTTTATTACAACAATACTGCTACTAGTTTTACATCTCAAAAAGATAAAAGAAGAGGGAAAGTACCAATATGCACAAAATATTTTAGAAACACTTTCTATTGTGGCAAACAATTGGAAACAAAGTGGGTATCAAGCATTTGGGAAATGGCTGAACAAATTTTGGTATGAATTTAGTAGAATATTATTGTGCATGAGAAATTGTGAAAGGGATAAATTCAGAGAATTCTGGGAACATTCATATGAACTGATGCAGAATGAATGAGAACCAGGAAAACAATTTATATAATATTGTAAAGGAAAGCATCTTTGAAAGACTTAAGATCTATAATCAATATGATGACTGACCATGACTCCAAAAGACTGATGGTGATGAATCAAGGTACCATCTCTAGGCATAAATAATGGTATAGACTGAGATACACATGTTCAGATATGGGTAATATACATATTTGACTAAATGTGTTTATTTTGTATATGGGAGGGCTTTTATTTTGAGGAAGGAATTGAGGGAGACTGGAGGACAGTGAAAGTGATATTAAAGAAAATCCAACTACAGAATTAGCTTATTTATTCTTATGTATCATATAACACCCAAGTGTTAAACCATTGAATGACACCAGCTGTGCAAGATCCAATTGCTGAATTGGATCCCAGACAAAGAACTCAATTTCAGATAAAAAATGCTGCTTTAGGTTAATTCGCTGAGGTTTCTACCCAGAACAAACTCAGGTTGCTGGGAGTTCCTACTATGGGTGACTGTCTTATCAGGGATGTTATGGAAGAATCCCAATGCTACAAGCAAAAGGTTACACTCATTTCTTTTCTTTAGGTTTAGGAAGATTCTTTAATCTACTAAAAAAAAGAAAGACTAAAAAAAGGAAGAGAAAGGAAGAGAAGAATACCAATTAATGTTTTAAAAAAAAAAACAGAAGAAAGCAGAAGGAAGTTCGAAAGACAAGCAGGCCTGTTTTAGAACTCTCATGCTAATTTTAAAATGTACATATAAAAACCAAGCTGTACATTGTAGAAATTCACAATTTCCTTCCTTTAGAAGCCTTCCTTTATCTATTCCCTATTCTATTATAGGGAAATGTTCATATTTCTTGGTGTTTGTTAAGTTTACAACAATAAAAGCTGTTAAAAACCACAAATGTTCAATAACTACCCCAAATATCTGGTTAAAAGAAATGCTAATTAAAATCACCTATTAAATTAGCTGGGCTAAAAATTATGAAGTTCAAAACCTGCAGAGATAAGCATGTCATTACAGTATCAGGGCAGCAGGGAATCAGTACATTTTTTGGAAAACCGTGTGGGATCATACAAAACTTTAAAACCGTGTATATCCTTTGACTCAATCCCAGAATCCTAACAATGTCATTGATTGGGCAGGAGTGGAGTAGGAAGATGACATAAAAATATACATTTTAACATTATTCATAATAAAACCAACTCAATGTCTCCAACCACTGAGGAATAGCTAAACAAATTAATATAAATTAATATAAGAAATAGTAATATGAATAAAAGTCATACTGTCATAAGAAATGACAAATATGAAAAATACAGAGATATATTGAAAGGCTTATGAAGACATTCAAAATGAAGAAAGAATTAAAACAACAATGCATACATTGACTAGAACAGTTTTTGAAAATAATAGTGGAGAAATTCAGATAAAAAGAATTGAAAAGAGAGTAGGGATGCAAAAAATATTGCTACCTCCATAAATTAATATGCACAATTTTAAAACAAAGTTTAATAATATAATTCTTTATATATACAAATATTTGCCTGTGTTGATGGTTACTAAGTTTAGAATTTCTAAGACAGATGTACAAATTGTAATTACCTAAATTTTAATTGTTCTATAAATCTTTCTTTTATCCCAAACAATTACATATAAACTAAACTGTAATCTTCATATATATCTTTAGAGTATTTAACTACATACATGTGTGTATGTATGTATATTGTATATAAATATGTGTGCATGCATGTGTTAAACCCTGAGCTCCTGACAAAAACAGAAGCCAAAGTGGTCAAATGGTCTTTCACAATTTAATGATGTTTTTTCTCCCTGGCACACATAGCTCTGACATTATGATGGCACAATCAAATATTCTAGAAATGGGACAAGTCTTAAAGGTCAACTAAGCTAATTTCCTGATTTTATAAATGAGTAAACTGAGGTACAATAAGGTTAAATGGCTTGCCCATGATTACATAGCCTGTAAATAGCTAAGCCAGGATAAATTTCAATAAAATTCAAATCCTCTTCCCCCTCCACACAGATTGTGCCTCTCTAACAGAAAATTTAAAAACATTCTTAAACTAAAATTCTTTTGTGACTTTTTGATGAGTTTTTACTAGAGGATTTTTCCGACAAAACTTTATACTATTTTAATTACAGAAGAGGCAGCTATGGTGTAAGGATTGGAGAACCTGCCTAGGTATTAGGAAGACTCGGGATTCTCAAGCCCTGGCTTTGCCACATGCTTACTTCACCTGTCAGCCTTTCTCTAAACCCTTCAATTTCCTTTCTCTAAACCTTTCAATTTCAAAGACATCACCAGTCCTCACAGATACAATTCCTCACAAGGAGTGCCCTACGCTGATGAAATGAGATGCCAAAATATTATTAGCTAAGTGTTCTTAAATTCAAAGCATTTTATTTTAATTATAAACATGCAAAAGTTTTATCACGAAATAATGGGGAAGGGGGGCGGCGCAGGTGTATTTCCATGCAATAGCAGAGTCAAGAAAGCTCCTAAACTTCCCGTCTTATCCTTACCCTTATCCACTCCCACTTATCTTGAACCAGCAATCCCAGCCAGGAGTTTACACTGGGGCATGGTGATCCCTAGCCTTACCTGGTGCTCTGCCCGCTTCACTAACAGATATCCTTCAAAGTACAAGGGCAGGGATGTGATCCTCATTCTCTCCTGAAAAATTCGCCGAGGGGCCGCCTTCGGGGGCTTCTTTGCCATCATAACCTCTATCTTCTATGTGCGTGGGAACAGTTTGCTATCAACTGTCTCTAGCCTCCGCCAAAGACAGTTCTCTGTCCCCGGTGTGATAGGAAAACAGAGCAAAGAGGAAGTCCCAGCACTTGTTTTGCTTTTTTTTCAACAACCCCTCCCCTTCTCCCTCCCTCCCATTCTCTCTCCCTCCCCTGCCAGGCTCCTATTTTTCTTTTCTTTTTTTTTTTTTTCGTAATGTGAGGAAGAATGGGAATAGGTTCATTTTTATTTGACTATATTTATCCCTGGCAGTGAGACTTCAGGAGTAAATAAACAAAAGATTAACACTACCCTAGGACTAAAGAGACAGAATTAAAATGAAATTCAATGCCAGCTGCCCTATTTTGTGGGGTGGGGGAGGGAGAGAACCTTGGGCAAACACTTGAAAACTATTCTATATGTCTTGCTGTGAAACAGAGTAGAAACCACACTGCCCTTAGTATCAAGAGAGACATGAATTCAGTTCCCATATCCAGCATTTACTTAGAGTGTGACCATGCACTAATGAATTAGTTTTCTTGCATCTGTGAAGTGCAAGAAATAATACTTATAGCACTTACTTACCTTAGGGGGTAGCTAGGTGGTACAGTGGATAGAGTGCTGATCCTGAAGTGAGGAAGACTCCTTTTTCTGCGTTGGAATCTGATACTAAGCTGTGTGGCCTTGGGCAAGTCACAGTTTCCGCAGTTTGCCTCAGTTTCCCCATTTGTGAATTCTATCAAACTCTAACTCAAAATGAACTCTATCCACTGTACCTTGGTAAAAGGAACTGGAGAAGAAAATGATAAAGCACTCCAGTTTCTTTGCCAAGAAAACCCCAAATGGGTACTGACTTACAAAGAATCAGGCATAACTGAAACCAACCTTACCAGGTCATTCTGAGAATCAAATGAGATTATGTTATAGAGAGTGCTTTATACACCTAAAAGCACTATAGGTATATACTCACAAACAAAAGAGTGCTCTCAGAGATTAATTTTATTCCTAGTTCCAGAAGTTGACCTGTACTGCAGTAATTACTTTCATAGAATAATATCATTAGATTCTCTTCACAGGCCATAGAATCATACATGTATATGTATATTTCATATGTACATATGTGCATATTTATAATATCACATATTTATTTGGACACATATTTATATGAGTACCTGATTTCCTCCAATAGAATATAACCTCTTTGAGGGAAAGTACTTTTTCATTTTCACTTTTGTATCTCTAGAACCTTCACATTACAAAACCAATTTAATGGTTTAAATTTAAAACTCATTTATATTCTATGTCACTTGTGCTTTCAATATTAGTTCTAATGTGTTAGTTCATTTAATTAAAAAAATTAATATTTTGCTACTTTTTTGTAAATGGAAATTTAGAATATCCAGGATGAATTTTCTTCCAAAATGTTTCAGGAAAAATGGTAATTGTTCATGTTGATAGTACCTCTTATTGCTGCAGTAATCTTTATTATCTCTATGCCCCAAAGTAGATATTTGATGCCAAGGTATTCTCCTTAGCTCCTCCCACCCATCCTTGCTTGTGTCTGATGGTTAGCAGTTGATAACTTCTGACTATTTGAATGGGGATGAGGATAGAAGCACCTTCCTATACCTACATCCTGTCATTAGAAGTTATCACCCAAAGGGTCATAGGATTGAAGGGGAAGTTTTCTATCATGAGTAAAAGGGCAGACTATCTTAAATTATAGATTTGGATACAATGAATCATGTTGACTGGAGAGGGTTCAGTGGATTATTCATTCAATGGGATCAAATTCCCCTCACCTCAGAATTTTCTTTCTGGTGGAATTTTCAGTATAGGTATGTGATATTGTCTTGCTCTAGAGGAGAGGATTGAGGAACCAAAATGATTAGAAGAGTGAAATCCATTCTGAGCAGAAGTAGTAAGCAAGGTTACCATGTACAGGCAGGGCTTCTAAAATGTTTACTCTTGACCTTGTTTCCTATCAGTCTCCTTCCCTGGATGGCAACAAGAGAAGTCATCTCTGGGTACTGTTGCTACATTTTCCTTTCTTTCCAGTGGTCAGAAAAGTAGCAATCCTTGGTTGGACTCCAAGCTTCCTGTCATCCCTGCCAGTCATGAGGGCATATTGCAACCTGACCTTGCTCTCTATCCTTCATCTGCTCCAGTCTAGAGCTAAATCCAGCAGTTCTCATTGTTAGAAGTTTGTCCTTAATTCAAGTGTAAATTTACTTCTTTTCAATTTATATATGTGGTCCCTAAGTCTACCTTCTAGATCTAAGTTGAGGGAATCTATCCTTCTTCCATGTCAATAGCAATAGAGATAACTGAAGTTAGCTCTCAAGGTCTGCCCTAAGCTTGTTATTCTCAGTTGATGACCAATCACCAATCTGCATTCAAACTTCATCAGTTCTCTGTGGAAGTGGATAGCACTTTTATCTTGGGTCCTTTGGAATTGGCTTGGATTGTTGTCTTGATCAGAGTAGCTAAATCTATAACAGTTGATCTTCCCAGGTTTTTCTGAAGCCATCCTGCTCATCATTTTTTATAGCACAATAATATTCCATTCAATCATACACCTTAACTTGTTTAGTTCTTTGTGATTACCACTTCCATTTATAGATGTTTGCTAGTCATCCCCTTATGTTATAGAATTTTTCCAGGTATTGAAATGAAGATCACTGTCATATAATTTGCAACTCTACTCTCTTTCTTTTTTTGAAAATCAGGACATTTACCCTTCTCCACATCTTCCAAAGATCACTATGTTTGACACATCCTAATTATTTTAGTATCTGGATATGAAGTTCATCTCTATTTGACAAAGTATAAGAGAAAACAGGTATTTTCTTCCTATTTACTTATATTGAGAAACAACTCCCTATTAACTACAATATTAGGTATTTGATAAATGTTTATTTATGGACTGATGGACTTCTGCTTCCAGTCAGAGTTCATTTTGACTATTGTACTTGTTTCTGGATACCACATATTAGAAAAGACATTGGGAGCCAAGATGGCTAGAGAAAGCACTCCATTATGCTGTTCAAACATTTCCCTCTAAACAACTTTAAAATAATTCCTCAAGTTGAATTCTGAAGTAGTAGACCCAACAAAAGGCCAGAGTAAGACATTCTTCCAGCCCAAAACGAGATAGGAGGCTGGAAAGAGAGATCTGTGAAATAGGGAAGGATGCTGGCTCAGAGTTCACCTGGATGAAATTCCATTGGTGGAACTAAGTGGTGGTGACAGAATCAGCAGCTTCTTCAGGAGCTCCCAAGCCAGAGAGGGCAAAGGGATCCAGCAACTAATTAGTTAGAAAGAGATTACAGTTTACCACTGTGTTAGTACTGGATGCAGGACCAGATGCTGTTTGACAACTGCATTGATTCTGTCTAGTTCTGGGTCATAGTTCAAGGGCAGAGAAGAGGACTTTCCATCAAGGGAGTGGAAGCCCAGAAGGACAGTATCACTTCCAGCCATATGACATCAGGGACCCTAAGGAACAGTATCATTTCTAGTCCTAAGAGAGGAAGGGTCTTGAGGAGCATTACTGATTGTAATCCCAAGGGATCAGGGACTCTTCCTGCATAAAGACCATCGTGTAGATCAAAAAAGCAGTAACCACACTTCTCCCCAGATCATACCACCTTAGGAACAAAGCAAGAATTAAGAAGCTATGCTGTTTCCCTCTTATCCATATCAGACTGCTTAGCTGTGTTGTATCAGTTTTGCATTGGGTCTGGCATAACTCCTATCAATTTTCAGGTAGTGCAAGTGTGACACTGGAATGAAAAGAGATACACATAGATTGATCAACATTTAACAAAAGAAGATCCAGTTAGCTATCATGGGGAAAAAGATATTCAACAAGGATATATATAGAAGACACTGGAAACTGATTCATCTGAGAAAAGCTCCCCTGTCTCTGAGTTGCCCATGGCAGCCCACCAAGGATTAAGGAGCATTTGGAACTCCTCATGATTTTTTGTACCAAGATCCCAAAGAAGTGATGTCAGTAGTCTTCAATTCAATTTGGAGCTGAGATCTATGGACCTTGAGCATCCATGGACAGATTTCAGGGGTTCTACAAATTTAGATAGGAAAAATACATCTTTATCTAACCTCTTAGTGAAATTTTCCATTGCCTTCGGTTTATTTTATGCTCTTAAAAACCATTATTTTGTGGCCCATGACACACACAAAGGGTTAATAAATCCTGGTCTAGAGGATAGCCTTAATACATTTAAGGAAAAATAGCCTAACTTGCATAGCATGGTGAATTGGCATATTGTTCCCATTGCAAATACACATAGGTAGGAAAAACACTTGCCAGGCTCCTTTGGGAGCCTGAGTCTAGGGAAGGGCTGTGCTGTGGTGTCTATTTTGTCTCACAGAAAATCTGAGAGGTTTTCTGGTTGCCAACAGGAATCTTGGAGACCTAATTCACTTGTCTCCATATTATCATAGTGTACTCTCCTTTGATGGATCCTTTCCATCCATAACTCATTCTTAAACTGAATTCTGAAGTTGCAGAGTTAGTAAATGTCCAAGGCTGAATTTGAACTCAGATCTAGACTCCAGGTCCAGCATTTTATTCACTGAGACACCTAGATGCACCATTGAAAGCCTACTAAGGTAGTAAGTAGAGAGAAGGCAATGGAGGGGGAAATGTGGAAGTAGAATCAAGAGGACGTAGTAATTGATTAGATGTAGAAAGTGAGAGAGAATTGATAATAAGACCTAGGAGGTGAGTCTAGAAGGTTGGTAGTAGTCTAGAAAATAACTGGGAAGTTAGGAAGAGGAGAATATTTTGGGGGAAATATAGTACATTCTGTTTTGTATTATGTCTATGAGACATCTAGATATTCAGTAGACAGTCAGAGATGTGAGACTGGGGGCCATGAGAGAGGTTGGGTCTGGAATTATCAAAGAAATGTAACGTAGTTAGCACATCCGGGAATCATATAAAGATGATAATTAAATCTATGGGAGCTGATGAGATCACCAAATAAAATAATATAGAAGGAAAAAAGAAGAGGGCTCACAGCAGACCTTGAGAGAACACTGAAAGTTAATAGGCTACAACATGGATGAAGATTCAGCAGGAGACTGTCAGAGATGGAGAAGGAGAACCAGGAG
>CM053772.1:177182842-177200480 GCA_028658325.1 Potorous gilbertii | reverse complement strand
TCAGTTCTTCCTGTGGAGGATATAGCTTGATCATGAGACTCAGCTGCCTCCAACAATCTGGAGAAAAGGAATCCATCTCTACTCAGACTACTCTGGCTGGTTTTTTCCTTCATGAGCTGGGTTACCCTAAATTCCAAATCAAGGAGCAGATTCCTCTCCCCCCTCCCTCCCAATTTGCACAATCTCATCTATCAACAATGTCCTTCAAAGACTAACTGTGCTACAAGAGCTGGTCCCTGAATAATGAAACAGAAAAAGCCTTAACCCTGATTTAGTAATTGGTTAATAATAGAAAATAATGATTTCTTCTCAGCAATAGCAACAACTTCAGCAACTTTGCAGTTAGAGGAGTCCTTGCAGGCCCGAGGGAACAGACACCCTGAGGAGCGGTACTGCTTACAGCTCTAAGGGATCAAGAGCCCTTCTTGGGGAAGGATCAGGAGGGCAGTGACCGCACCTTTCCCCAAGTCACACCACTTTTGAAGCACCAAAAACTTCCAGTTTTGGAAGCAGTACTGCCTGAAAGCCTGAAGGGTGAGACTGTACTCTTCCAACCCCAGGAAAGAGCCCGCCTTAAAGAAACGTTGAAGTGAAGAACTCTTGGAAAGTCTAAAAAAATTTTTTCAAGTCAAAAGGAAAAACTGGGGATGGAAATGAGAGCAATGCAAGAAAATTACAAAAAGGCAATTAAATTTGTAACAAGAAGCACAAAAAATTCTGAAGGGAATAACACCTTAGAAAACAGAATGCTGTCTGGGGAGGGAGGGGGAGAAAATTGAAAACTTATGGAAGTGAATGTTAAAAATTGAAAATAAATAAATTAAATATTTAAATGAATTTTTTTAAAAATAAAAGAATAAAAAATACAGTAAAACAGAAAGAAAGAAAACAGAATTTGTCAAATGGAAAAAAGTACAAAAATTCACTCAGGAAAATAGTCTTTTATTCTTGTTTTTCTCTTTATGGGGGGATAGATTTATACTGTTTTAAAATAATATTTTGGCTTTTTTCCCACAGTTAAAAGTAAAGACAATTTTAACATTCATTTAAAATACATTTTGAGTTCTAAATTTTCTCTCTCCCTCCCTAATGTTTTCCCTCCTTTAGACAGTGAACAATTTGATATAGGTTATATATGTTCAATTATGCAAAAATATATTACCATATTAGTTGTAAAATAAGAGAGACCCAAAGTGAGGGGGATGAAAAAAATACAGAAGGTAAAAAAAGGTAAAAGAAGGTAATAAACAGTTTGCTTTGATCTGCATTCAGACTCCACCAGTTCTTTTCTGTAGGTGGATAGTATTTTTCATTATCAGTCATTTGGAATTGTCTTGGATCTTTGTATTGCTGAGAATACTTAAGTCATTCACAAATGGTCATCATACAACCTTGCTTTTACTGTGTACAATGTTCTCCTAGCTCTGCTCATTTCACTCAGTATTGGTTCATGTAAGTCTTTTTAGGTTTTTCTGAAATCTTCTGCTCATCATATTTTATAGTGCAATAGTATTCCGTTACATTTATATATCACAGCTTGTTTAGTCATTCCCCAATTGATGGGCATCCCCACAATGTTTAATTCTTGGGTATCACAAAAGAGCTATAAATATTTTCATACATGTGAGTCCTTCTCCCTTTTTATGATCTCTTTGGGATACAGACCCAGGAACACTATCTATCTATGTTTTTGAACAGCCCTTTCTCACTCAAATCAAATTCAATTGCAAATCCTGTTATCATCAACCTGACATCAAGGTCCTCTTCAAGAACAATGTAGTCCAAGCTGCCCGATTGGGGACCGAGCTGGCTAGTTCCATTTGGGCAATTCAGCTAGTCCTTTCCTCTTCCTTCTCCTCCATCCCCTCCCCTTTTCTTTCTTCTTTTCTCCTTTAAGGCTATTCTCCCGAAGGAATATAAATTTTAATGACAGAAACCTACCTAGTTAACTTGTAGTTTATTGACTTGATTTCTTTCTCAAAGACCAAGCCTTAAACTCAACTCACTTTGGATCTCATTGATTGGACAATAGGCTCCTGCTCTGCCCAAGAGTCCACATTAATGGTTCCTTTTTGGTCTCACAGTGAAAGTCAATAGTAACTGTTTCTCTTTTGCCAAAATCATCAACATTTCTATAAATCACCAACAAAACCCAGCAGGGAAAGATAGAAAAAATTCCATTCAAAATCACTGCAGATATTATAAAATAACTGAGAGTCTAACTGCCAAGACAAACCCAGGGATTATGTGAACACAATAATGAAACACTTCATACAAATAAAGACAGACCTAAAATATTAATTGCTCATGAGTAGACTGAGCCAATATATTAAAAATGACAATTTTACCTAAGTTAATTTACATTTTCAGTACCATACCAAAGTATCAAAGCATTAATTTATAGAGCTAGAAAAAAATAATAAAATTCATCTCGAAGAACAAAAAGTCATGAATATCATGAGAATCCATAAAAATGTGAAGGAAGGTGACCTATTTCAGGCAGATTTCAAAATATATTACAAAGCAGTAATTATGAAAACAATCTGGTACTGACTAAGAAATAGAGTGGTAGATAAGTGGAATAGATGAAGTATATAATATATAATAGTGAATGACCATAGTAATCTAGTCTTTGATTGACTCAAACATCCAATCTTTTGGTCCAAGAGCTCACTATTTGACAAAAAATGCTGGAGAAGCTGGAAAGCAGTTTGGCAGAAATAGGCATATACCAACATATCATACCATATACCAAAATAAGGTCAAAATGGGTAAATGGTTTAGACATAAAGGGTGATATCATAAGTAAATTAGTGAAGCATAGACAAATTAACCTTTCAGATCTATGGAGAAGAAAAGATTTATGACCAAATAAGAGAAAGTATCATAGGAAATAAAATGGATAATTTTGATATCTGAAATAAAGATTTTGCACAAACAAAATCAATGCAGTCAAAATTAGAAGGAAAGTAAGAAACTAGGAAATATTTTTACCATAAATTTCTCTGATATAGTCCTCATACCTCAAATATACAGGGAATTGAGTTATATTTATGTGTGGAATAAAAAGGCCCTTACTCAAAATCTTAAATAAATGAAGAGGCTTCTCAATAAGAAGAGAAAGAGAAGGATTTATTACAATTCTTGAGAAAGGGACATCCTTCCACCAGGTTGGGGAACCTGGTGGAGGAGGCCACTTACAGAAATTAAAGCACAATTTTTATACCATAATGCAGAGAATCCCACATCCCCACTATCCCACCTCTCCATTGGCCGGGAGGTGGGCTCACAATCTAAGTGGGAAAAACTAGGTAAACCCCGGGAAATCTTCACCTATTCCAATACAATTACCTCATCTAATATCTAACTTAACTGCTGATGTGGCTTTAGAAAAGAGGGGAGGGGGAGAAGCAGGAGCTGATAGGGTTGATGTGGCAACAGTATAACAAACAAAAGGGAGATTTGAGAAACTTTCAAGTTTTAGCTACACTCCACAGCACTTTCACAAAGAAAGCTGGTAGCTTGGGGGTGGGGGTAGAGTAGGGTGGCTAAGGAGCAGCAAACTGATCCAGGTCAAAAACAGAGCAAGCCAAAGCTTCTGTGCGAAACAACCTGGCTTTGGGCCAGGGGATACTTAGCTCCTCAGAGAGTTTGGCAATCTAATCAGAAAGAAAGGCAGGAAAGGGAGGGAAGAAGGAAGAAAGAGGTAAGTGAATGTATCAGTTTTTTAAAAATTTCTTATGAGAATGTTTCCATTGCTCAGAACTTCATTCTTGAGTTTCCCAGACTTCCTGGCTTGACTTTTCCTTCCTTTGAAACCTTTGACATTTGTTCTAAGATTTAGGTTTCTTGTTTTACCTACCTTCTCCTTTATGATGATCTCATCTGCCTCCATAGTATCAATTATTCTATATGTATGATTTCTAAATCCATACATCCAACTAAGTACCTTGGATCCTTCCTCCTCCCTTCACTCCCTCATATCCAGTATATGCTCCAGTCAAACTGGTCTAACTGCTCTTCTCTCTATATGACACTCCATCTTCTCCCAAACCTTTGCCCAGGCTGTGTTCACCCTTTTGACTTCTTCCTTTTGGAACCTCTAGATTCCTCCAAAATTCCTTAAAACCCTAGTTGTTTCTATCCCTTCCCGTGAAATCACTTTCTATTGATTTTGCATTTATCCTATACTTACTTGTGAATTTTTTCAATTTTAAAGATTTTTTTTAGCTTTTAGTGTTTTGTTTTCCCCCAGTTACATGTAAAAACAATTTCTAACATTCACTTTTAACAGGGTTCCAAGTTTTCCACCCTCTTCCTCTCCCCTCATTGAGAAGACAAGCAATTCAATATAGGTGGTACATGTGTAGTCATGCAAAACATATTCATAACAGTCATGTTGTAAAAGAAAAGAGAACCAAAAAAAGCCCCTTAAGTAAAAAAGTTATGCTCCCATCTGTACTCAGACACTATCAATTCTTTTTCCAGGGATGGACAGCATTTTTCATCATAAGTCCTTCAGAACTGTCTTGGATTGTTGTATTAGAGAAGTCATTCACAGCTGATCATCTTACAATATTGCTCTACCCTTCCTACATTTTACTTTGCATCAGCCCACCCAAGGCTTTCAGGTTTTTCTGAGCATCCTGCTCATCATTTCGTATAGTCCGATAGTATTCAATCACAATCACACACTACAACTTGTTCAGTCATTCCCCAATTGATGGGCATCCCCTCAATTTCCAATTCTTTGCCTCCACAAAACGAGCTGCTATAAATATTTTTGCTCATGGAAGTTTTTTTCCTTTTTGTTTTCTCTTTTGGGGCACAGACCTACTAGTGGAATTGCTAGGTTAAAGTGTATGGGTGAGTTTATAGAACTTTGGCAATAGTTTCGAATTGCTCTACAGAATGGTTCAATTAGTTCACAACTACACCAACAGTGCATTAGTGGCTTTTTTTCCCCACACCACCTCCAAAATTTGTCATTTACCTTTTCTGTAAATAATAAAACTATCATTTCTTTCAATTATTTAAAAAAAAAGTAAAAGAACCGAAAAAAGGATTCATAGGCTTCACCGGACTGCCCAAGGAATCCATGACAAAAAAGTTCAGAACCCCCACTTTAGGGCAAAAACTCCTCAGTCCTTTAAAACTCCTCAATCCGGCATTCAGCACCCTCTAAAACCTGGCTGCTTCCCTTACTTAACAGAAGGGAATGTATAGAGGGGAGGGGCCAATGTCTTTTTTGAGGACCCCCCCAAGAGGCCAGTGTCATTAGATGGCAGAGTATTGGGGGCTGGTGTAGCGTATAAGAAGACTGAAAAGATAAGGGGGCACAGCTTACAAAAAGCTTGGAACCCCAACAGATTTTTGTATTTGATCCCCTAGTTTTGAGTGTACGTATTTATGTATGGGGAGGGGTCCCTTTAGGGACGGACTGGAGTCGGGGAGAAGGGAGGCAGGCAGAGACCCCGGAAATCTACCGCGATAACCCAGAGTAACCTAAGAGCGGCGACAGTCAGAAAGTGAAATGGACAGACTTCCCAAACAGAGCAGATGTGGGAGTGGGGGAGGGGTCCAGGAGGTCAGCTGGGGGCGGCCCTCTTCCTTCACACACCTCGTATTCACTTTATTTGTCCCAGCCGCACACTGTGGAATCCCTCAGGGCTGTTTTGTTTTCCACGTAGGGTTTTCTTACACGAATGTGATGACACACAATTATATACAAGAGTATATATTGATATACAATCTTTTGTACACATTTCCGGTAACACTTGGTCCTGGGTCCCTCCCCTCTAACCCGCCCACGCTCTTAACCACACACTTTCATAATTCCTCTCCGCTAAGAGACATAAACTCTCTCACACCCCGCACTTCTCACCGCTAAACACCCCAGGCACTCGCTTAAAACCCTTTTCCGACTTCACACACTCGCTCGCTCGGACGCTCAAGGGCCACACCGCCCAGCGGCCTCCGCTTCATGGAAGAGTCACAAACAAATCCAACGGTCACCGAGGCGAGGGGCGGTGCCGACGGCCACCCTTTAGCCAATCCCAGCTCAGGCTCCGCGGGGTGGGCGTGGCGGCTGCACTTCCCGCTCTCCTCCGGCGAGGAGCCGTCTTTTAGCTCAGCCGTTAATTTCTTCCGGGACGCTGGCGAGTGAGCGCGAATCCGCTTCTGCGCATGTGCCTCCAATTTTCAAACTTTGTTCCCCCCTCTCTTTGCCGCGAGCCGGTCGGGTACAGGGGACAGCCCAGACAGTGCGTGGGTCGTGGGAGCCCTTGACTCCAGTGTCCGCGGCGTGCGCGCCCGTCGGCTCCCCAAGCCCACCGAGAGCATCCCGAGACGCCTCGGGGCACCTTCGCCCCCCCGCTTGGCTTGGGCGGGCCGGCGCGTCGCCCCCTTCCCCACCGCGGACTGGGGCCGATGAGGGCGGAGCTGTGGTGGGGCCATGGCTTCCGAAGACCTGGTAAGTCGGCCGCGGTGTTCCTTTTTAAAAAAAACCGCTCCGGGCCGGGGAGGAAAGGGGGCGGGGAGGGGGGCGGGCTGAGCCCGGGGGCGCCGCGAGGACCTGCGGGAAACCCCGATGTGGAAGAGTGAGAGAGGGTGCCTGGGAGGGGGAGGGGGCGGGGGCGGGGGCGGGCCCGGGCCCGCTGCTGGGGCTGAGGTCACCTGACGGACGGCTCGGAGGGCGGCCCTCCCCCGCCCCGCCCTCTCCCCCGCCCCGCCCTCTCCCCCGCCCCCACCCCGCCCTCGGGCTAGGGGTCGGCGCAGGCGCGTGCCCGCGGGGCGGGGCCTGGAGGGAGAGCTTGGCGGGCTGACGAGCTCTCGTGAGGCGGGTATAGGAGGATGGGGCTGCCTAGCGGGTGGGCGGGCAGGTGGGCGGGGCTCCGTGCCGAGCGCAGGTCCGGGACGTAAGAAGGGGGAAGGGGACCGAGCACGGACATCGCCGCCCCACAGGTTATTGGGTTATTTCGGAGGAAATTGTTCGTTTTTGCGGCCCGGACTCGCCCACAGCCCTGCAAGTGTTTCTTAAGTGCGGCGGGGGGGCGGGGCGGGAGCTAAGTCCCTGACTCCGTTCACTCCTGGTTTTCACCGTTCTTGTACCCCTCGTGCCCGGCACATTGTCTTCGAAGCTGACCGGGGACCCCGCCTGATGTCTGGGGCGCGCTACAAACCCGCTCTGGCTCTCCCCTCCATCCTCACGGACGAACCTCTCCCGTCATCTTCAGATCCGGAGATCCTGGACTTAGATCTATCTATCTGGACATCCTGCAGGAGAACCTCCTCCTTCTGTAGATCAGGAGACGGAGGCTGCGGAGAAACTGGACTAAGCGGGAGCACGCCCAGCCTCTGCTGACTCCGGGTCAGCCCTCTTCACTTGTTGTCTTTTACACTCGCCTTCTTGCAGTCATGGGAATTTTGCTGAGTCCTTGGCTGCCTCTGCCCTCGCCAGTTTGGAGGCACGCTCCTTGCTTTTCGCTGCTATTCCCCTCTTCTGGCTTCTTCAGCAAGTCCGTCCCCCTGTATCACCCAGGCCAGACCCTGTCTGCAGCTCTATATTTATTGTTCCCAGGTCAGTCAGTTCAGCAAATACTTACTAAGTGTTTGTGCCAGGATTAAAGACAGAAGGTCCTTACGGAGCTTACCTTCCGTTGGGAGAAACAGTAGGTACACAAATATGTAAATACAAAGTGTATTTAAGGCAAGTTGTGGGGGGTGGAGAGTTATTAGAAAAGATTATTAGGCTCTCTCACAGGAGATAGTGGCCTTTGGGCTGAACATTAAAAGGAGTTAGGGATTCCTAGAGGCAGATGGAGGAAGAAAGTGCATTCCAGGAATGGTGAACAGGGTCTGCAAAGACATTGGCCGAAGATGGCATATCATGTGTTAGTAACATGGAGAAGGCCAGTTTGGCTAGACCATAGAGCGTGTGAAGGAGAGAAACATGAAGATACGATGGTGGTAAATATTAAGTAAGAGCCACGTTGTAAAGGACTTTAAGTAGACATCAGTCCTAGTAATGGTAGGGAACCTCTGAGGTTTCTTGAACAAGGAAATGGGAATATCACTTGTGTATTGTGTGGAGCAGAACGGCTTGAGGCAGGGAGACCAGTTAGACTGTCTGCAGTAGTCTAGGCAAGAGATGATGAGGACTTGAATTCAGATAGTGTCCATGAATGAAGAGAAGGGGATGAATTTGAGATGTTATGGAGGTAGGGTCCATACACTTAGCAACTGATTGACCAGGGAGAAGAGGAAAAGTGAGATGTCTGGGTTGGTGTTGAACTTTCAGACTTGGGGACTGAGGTAATTACAATAGCTTTCTCATACACATGTACGCATATCTCACGTGTTTACCCTGTGAGAACTAAGGGAGATAACATGAAGGCTTTGCAGAGTGTTTTTACCTGTCTCTCTGAGGCCCTCTTGTTATCCCCAATTTACAGATGAGAAAACAGGCAGAGAGGTGGTGATTTTCGCAAGGTCAGTAAGTGTCAGAGGCAGAATTTGAACTCTGATACTTCTCTGTCCAAGGCCAGTATGCCTCCTCTGTGCCAGAAGGTGCTCTTAATAAAAAGGGGAAGTTGGGAGGAGGGGTGGATTTTTGGGGAAGGATAGTTACAAGGACAAGCTGAGTTTGAGATGCCAATAAGACATCCATTTTCTTTTATTTCTGGTTTTTTTTTTTTAGCACACATTTATTATACATCTAATATGTGTGAAACACTCCCCTAGAAGGGATTAGGAAAACAATAAAAAACTAAAGTAATACATTCCCACAAGGCAATACAATTTATTATGTCTTTTTAAAAGCTTTTTCTTTTTAAATTATGAACTTGACCTATCAAGAAACACAAGCAGAGAACAGGAAATAGACAATTGTATATATGATGTCATGAATAGATACTACAAGAATTGTTTTTAAAGTATATCTTAAAATATCACATGATAGTACCCACACTTTCTTGCTTGTCTGTGCCCCCATCTGAGCTTCTGTTCCTTTTTTCTGTTTTTTTAAATACATTTTTGTGTTTCTTAAATTTTACCTTTTTCCCTTCAAGGGAGCTCTCTGTTACTACAAGAATTTTTTTTTAGAAAAAGAAGAGAAAAATCTTAAAAACAATTCTTCATAGTGAAAGCATTTGACATATTATATGCAGTACCCCAGACCTGTGCATCCTCATCTCTGCAAAAGATTAGGGGGAGGTATCTTCTCCTGTCTCTAATAAAAGTCCAATAGACTGTTGATGATCTTGGTGTCATCTTCATGCAGATGATAATTGAACTCATGTGAACTGATGGAGTCACCAAGAGAGTTTAGAGAAGAGAAGAGGGCTCAGGAAAGAACCTTGTAGTACATCCACAATTGTGGGTGGATATGGATGACAATCCATTTGGCCCTCTTTTACAAGGCCTTACCCTTCTGTTTGTGTCCTTGAATCCCATCTTTTCTCATTTTCTTAATCATCAATCTTTGTCTCCCCACTGCTTTCTCTCTAGTAGCGTTCTTGCTGCCTACAGATAAATCCAGATCTTCCCACCTGATAAAAACAAAGCAAAAGTCATCTCCCTAATCTTTTAATCCTGTATCTCTTCATTCTTTCACTGCTAAACTTCCTAAGGAAAAAATTCTTTATACTCTTGTTAACAGGATTTTTGCTGAGCCAGTCTCTAACCTGAGAATAATAAAACAGCAGGCCAGAGACAAAACGCCAATAATCAGGTTGCTATGTAATTAATTAGTTTCATCATGAGGAAAAGATTTACAAATAGAAAATTCTCCTGATCAGAATTCCTCCTTACTGAAGTGAAGACAGAGATGGTATACATAAATCACAATGGGAAGAAAAGGAGGAAGGCAGATTACAAACAGTCGTTCCCTAGTGCCAGAGTGGGTTTCTCATGACAGACTCACACAAGGAACACCATACAATAATTCTGGAGTCCATCTTTGGGGAGTTGTGGCTTGGTGGGTCGGGTCACAGGATCAGAGTTCTGTGATGGGAACAAGTTCTACAGTTTTTGATTTGTTTCACTTAAGGTACACAGCCAGTGATTGTGAGTGTTGTCAAAGGTCTGATTAATCATCTCCAGCTGCATTGTGAGTTGACTCACTAGAGAGGCAATGCTGAAAAATCTAATCTATTAGTTTACTCACTACACATACATCGATTATAAAAATCATAATTCTCTACACACTCCATTGCTTTTACTTCCCTTCCAATTTCATTTTTCTCTAGTTTGGTTTCTGACCACATCACTTAGACTGTCCTCTCTGAAAGCACAGGTCTGACCTTTTCAAATCCCTGCTTAAAAATCTTTTAGAGTTCCTTATTTCCACCAGGATAAAATACAAACTTGGTAGTGTATCTAAAGCCTTTCCACAGTCTGGTTCCAGACTACTTTTCCAGACTTATATAATTTTATTTCCCTTCATGTCACCAGCCAAATTGTCCTAGATACTGCTTCCTGAACTCTGAGTGCTGTCCTTTGCTTCCCTATCTTTAGACAAATGTCACTGTCTAGAATTTGCTTCTTTATCTTGGCTTCTTAGAGTTCCTGGCTTACCCCAAAACTCAGTTCATTTGTTGCTTCCCCCATGAAACCTTTCCAGATTTCAGCTGAGTGCTTTCTTCAAATGATCTTGTACAAAACTTCCTTGTTTGAGGAAATTGGTATAGGAAAAAAATCCACTTAAAATGACTCCACTTAAAATAGAAAATAACATTTCTTTGTAAATAATATGAAAAAGTTTCATTGAGATTTTATCTTTAAAAAACTGGAAAATTCTGAGAATGCTTATTTTGTCTTACGTTTAATAATTTGTCTCATTCTTAGAATGAACAAAGAGCGAATGAACTAAGAATTAATAAAGTGGGTTTTTTAATCATAATTTTTGATGGAATTCATACTAGTCATAAAGAGATAAATATCCTACAGCTTTATCATCTGGGCCTTAGATTCTATAATCTTAATCCTTTGGTAATTAAATTCTCTCTTTTGAAAACCTTTTGGACAATCAGTGGTTGACTGACATTGACTATGTGAATGCTAGGGATAACTGCTGGTCTTAAGAGGGAAGTGAATGTTTGAAGAGAGCCTAATTTTTAAGTGGTAAGTTCTTTAGTGAATATCTTTGTGTTTTAAGACTTTTGCTTTTTTTTTTTTTTAGAACTTTTTAGATTTTCCTTAGACTACTTTGAAAATCTTGCAATATTATTTTAGGCAGCAGTGGCTAGAGAGCTGGCCTTAATGTCGGGAAGATGTGTATTCAAGTTATAACTTTGATAGACTTTTAAAAATGACTTGCATTGGGTGGGGTGGGATGGGGGGAAGGTGTTTCAGGTAAAGAATACTCTGATAGCAAGAACCTCGATATCTGTGTTCCTGCTGTACTATGCACTCAAATGTAAAATTCACATTTGAGTGTCACAGTTTAGTAAGGACTCTGATGAAACAGATAAATGTAGAGGATTGCAAACAAAATGAGTCCAAGTCATCTGAACACCAGTTGAAAGAACTGGGAATGTTTAGCCTGGAATAAAGAAAACTCTTCAAACAGCATAATAGCTCTCTTCTAGTACATGTTACTAGACTTATTTTGTTTGGCTAAAGAGGGCAGGGCCAGAAGTAAAGAAGCAAATTTAGACTTTTTATAAACAAATACTTTATAACAATTGGAGCTATCCAAAAATGGAATAATCTGCTTCAGGAGATCGTGGGTTCCTTTTCATTGCAAATCTTTTGAAGCAGAGTCTGGAAAGCCACTTGTCAATTATGTCATAGTAGAAGATTCCTTTGAGATGTTGGTTCCGTTAAGTGACAGGTCAAGTCTCTTCTCAGTCTCAGATTCTTTGAACTCAGGTTTTCAATCCCAACTCCAGCTCTCTGTTAACTACACTATACATGCCTGATACTATGTCAGTTTTAGGAAATAATGAGTGTTGGAAACCAGTTAGGCGTAATTTTTCTGACAGACTCATAATTGCATAGTAGCATTTTATTTTTTATTTTCCACTTTCAGAGCAGAATCATAAAGAGAGCCATGGTTACATACGTATTCTAGAGCTTCGCGGTTTGTGTTCTCATAATCTCTAGGGACTCTCTTAATCCTTTGATATTGAAATCATTCTCTTTTGAATAATCAGTGATTGACAAAAGATACCGACTAGGTAATACTAGTATGGATAGCCATTGGTCTTTAAGAGGGAGATAAATGCTTGAAGAGGGACTTTTTTTTTTTTTTTTTTTTTTTGCGTTGGAAAATCTAGTAGCCCTATGTAGCTAGAATGTATAAAGAGACTTAGTGTGGAATAAGACCATAGTACTTTGGGGTTGCTGATAGGTTTTGAACAGAGAAAAGACATAGATCTCTGCCTGAGGAAGATTACTTTGTCAGCTACATGGAAATTTGGAGAAGAGAAAGACTATAGGGAGAGAGACCTATTAGGAAGACCAGTTTGGAAGACCTGTTACAGTAATTCTCAGGAGAGGTAATGAGACCTTTGTCTGAACTACTCTGAAAGTGGCTATCATGAGTGGGACAAAAAGGGAACTATTAGCGTTTGAAGTGTTTGGAGGTAAACTTGGTAGACTTTGACTACTTTGAATATGGGAGAGGAGGGAAGATTCATTAGAATAGAAATTCTTAACATTTTTTGTATCATGGAGACCTTTGTCAGTCTTAACATCCTCTAAGATCTGAAAATAATGTTTTTAAATGCATAAAATTAAATACATAAGATTGCACAAGAAACTATATTGAAATAATTGTCAAAAAATTTTAATAGTTCACAAATTCTGGATTAAGAACTGCTGCTCTACTATAACTCTCAGGTTATATATTAGGATAATTGGGAACATGACTAGGAAGATCTTCAACAAAAATAGGGATATTTGAGGTGAGGAGGGTTTAGAGGAGACTAATAAGGAGAAGTCATGTCGACTTGTCATATGTGGTCAAGTTAAATAATTATAATTCAGCTGTATTTTTTAAAACATAATTCAAATATTAAATCTTAGTAAATAATTTATTTTTTTATTTTTTTCCAGGATCACCTGAAAATTAGCTACAGAACAAGATTTTGCTGTACTTCTAGGTGATGTTTTACAAAAGTTTTTATAAACTTGATTTTTGCATCAAATGTTAGTGAATAAACTCATTTCTTTTGCTGAAGGAAGGAACATATTGTAGGAGATTTTAAATTTAAGATTTGTTTAAAGTGTTAATACTTTAGTGATGACTGGGAAAATGTTTTTAACAGTAAAATCTCAGTTATTCATACCAGTAGAAGGGAATATTATCCTCTTAAGTATTCTCTTCTACTCAGTGAGTATTTATTTGTGCAGAAAAGTATTGACTCTAGTTAGTGGGCATGGGTTCAAGTATTACTATGTAACTTTGATCCTGTCACAGCCTCCTTGGGCTTCAGGGGTTTTTGTAACATGAAGGATTGGAGCAGGTGACCTTTGAAGTCCCTTATAGCTCTCTGATCCTATTAAACAGTTCCTGTCAGAAATGCAGAATGAGACTGCCTTCTCTCAAGAAATTTATATTCTAGTAGAATCCATTGTCAGGAGCCCTGAATTTGGAGTCATTGGACTCAAAATTCACATTCCAAATCACTTGCAGTACTACCAGTATAGTCTTGGATAAAGCATGTAAACTCTCAGAATCTTCATTTTTTGATTTGTAAACTGAGCAGGTTGGACTAGATAATATCTAAAGATCCAGTTATAAATCTGGTGATTTTAGGACTTTTAAAGTTATTTTAAGTGAAAGTTTTAGTAAATAGTAGAAATATTTTCCTTTAATGATTTATGCATTCATATGATCCTTAACTCAAATAATATAATATTTATTTTCTGGACTTAGTACTTCAGAAACTAAACTTTAGATCTTGAAGTACTTTTTACAAGTATTCATAAAGTGAACATGCCAATGACTTCCTAATTGAATTTATTTAAGAATTTTAAAATAGAGCAGTGGAATCTAGGCTATAAATGACAATTTAAGTACTTTAAATACTCTCCTCTTGTCTCTTTTCTTTTACTTTAGGGTTCCTGATACTGATCTATGGCAAGGCCAGAACATACTGGAAAACATACAAGACTGTTTTGAAGAAAAAAGTAAGCCTGTATTTCTAATTTTTATGTGGGGATGGCTAGAACAAATGAAGATTTAGCTTATTTTAATATTAAAAATAAAATATTTAAATGAACATATTTATAAAAAATGTTTTTCTTTGATTTTAAGAGTATAATCTGAAATGCAGTATTCATTTTGGCAGTTGATGGTTGTACTTTTTACATGGTACTTAGTGAATTTGGGTGATTTTTGTGCTTGGATTTCTCTTCGAGGTAGTATTTAATTACTTTTGAAGATTAAGAGCTAAGATGATGAAGTAAGGCTTATAGGGAGAAAACAGCAGAAGTTCTATTTCTAAAGCTTAGAAAAGGATAGATCTCCCTTCTATCACTGGCCATTTCCTTTGCTACCTTTCTCATCCCAAACCTTTAACACAGCCAACATCAAGGAAAAGTGTTGCAACATAAATTATTCTTTATTTTTTCTTTGGAGAGGTACTACAAATCATAACATTATGTCTAGTAACTGTCAGAAAACTTTACATCCATTATTTTAATACTTTTTCTGTATGTGTGCTCATATGTTCACATTGGAATAATATAGTTTAGTTGTGTGCACAATCTTCAAATGTATTTAAATACTTGGATTTGCTATATACTTACAGGCTTATACAAAGATGGCTGGTTTTTTGGTGTTAAAATTAAATGAAGTGTATCCAAAAAGCCTTTGTATTTCAATCATTTACATGGTATTTTAAATTCTAAATTTTAGACTTTTTTTTTTAAGGTTCTGACACTGGCTTTAGCACAAATCCTGGAAGTCCAACTCTTTGTTCTACTCCTTTCAAATTAAGAAATGATTCTTACTCATCACCAAACGAAGAGGTAAGTTAAAAGGGTAGTGGTCAGTATTAGTTTTAAGGAATGGAACTTAGGTTTCAGCAAAATTATAAGGCTTATTTTTGCAAAATTGGTCTAGTTTTTCCACTGATTTATAGGAGCAAACAGATTCTACATGTTTCAGTTGTACATTATGTACCTGAAAATTCTATGAGATACGGGGGACCTCACGGTGGGAGCAGATATCTTTTCTAGAGATGTAGGAAGGGGGAGATGCTGGTGATATGGGAAAGTCATTAGACTGCTCTCAGCCCAACCAATCTTGTGACTTGTGCTACTTAAATTTAGCTTAATCGTCGGAGTTAGTTTTCATTTTTAAAAATGTTATTGATATCTATTTTTTACATTGTCTTAATTTCCCCTAGTTTTTTTCCACACCCTCTACTAGAAGGCTATCCCATATAAATAACAAATTTTAAAAAAGTTAAAAACAAAGCAAAAAAATCAATGTAACATCAATTATAACAAACAACTTAACATTATATGCAAATGTTCCATGATTGTAGACTCTTTCACCTCTCCAAAAGAATTGAGGGAGGTGTTATCTCACATAGCTTCTTTGGGAACATGCTTATTAGTTGTAATTTTGCAATATTTTAAATTTATTTAATTTTTTAAAATTTTAATTTAATTTTTTTGGTGGTTCTTTGAATTTACATTTTTATAGTCAAGTTGTTTTGTATCATGTGTATGCTATTTTCTTTTCTCTGCTATAATTTCTTGCAGCATGGTCGTATTCATTCCATTCATGTACCACAATTTGTTTGGCCATTCCTCACTTGATAGGTATCTGTCATAAGCACTGAATTATTTAATAAGATACAATTTAGTTTATTTAATATTTTAATTAAGTTTTTTATTTCTTCAAGGAGCTCTTTGTAATTGAACCTATATAACTTTTCTGTGCTTCTAGTAGATTGACTTGAGTATCTTACGCAATTTGTAGTTCGAATGATTTCCCTTTGTGCTGTTGCCTATTAGATTTTATTGTTACATATAAGGCACTATTGTTAAAGCTATGAATTGTTCCAGAGATTCTGGAAGACAATTTGAAACTATACCTCAAAAGTCACTAAATTTTGTATACGCTTTGATGTAGGCATACCCCTACTAGGCTTATATCCCAAAGGATCAAAAAACGAAAGGGACCTCCTATATAACTAAGAAAATTGTAGCAGTTCCTTTTTGTAGTGGCGAAGAACTGAAAAGTAAATGGAATCACTGAACAAATTACAATATATGAATATAATGAAGTACTATTGTGCCTTAAGAAATGACATCAAATCTGCCTAGGAAGACTTATATAAACTGAAGCAAAGTATGCAGGACAGGGAGAATAACTTATAGAATAGCAACATTGAAAAGATAAACAACTTTGAAAAACTTAATAATTCTTACAATTCAGTGACCAACCATGTTTTTAGAAGACCAGTGATGAAGCATGATACACACTTCCTAACAGAGCGGTGACGATGCAGAATGAGAAATAAATTTTTGGATGTGGCCGGTTATGGGATTTTGTTTTGATGCTACATATTCATTAGAAGGGTTTTTTGTTTTTTTTTTTGGAGGTGGGGTGTGTGTGATAGAAGATAAATGCTAATTGATAAAGTATTAGAAAGAAGCTGTACTTGAAAGAGATTTTCAGGTAACAAAAATGATCATTCCCCCTCTTCCCCTTTCTATTATAAGCAGAATTAAACTACTTTTAGTACAGAGTAAAAACAATAAAATTAAGGCTTCTTAATGTTTTGGGTAGACCCACTATAGGAATCCAAGAATGAGAAAGTGTGAATAGTAATCAATCTGTTTTGGTGGAAGTTAATAGCACGCTGATGAGATCAGAGATCATCCCAATGTTATGTAGAGAAGAGTTAGATATATAGAATTTTCCAGTTGATTGCCATATAAACCACTTTTAATATATGTACTAAAGAATTGTGTTACTTCACCTATTCCTTTTCATTAGTGTTAATAGAGTACTTTTAAAGTATTTAAATTTTAACATGTATATAGTAAGTTAATTCTCAGGATAAATTAATATTTAAAATAAAATCTTGAATAAGGGTTCTTAATCTGGAGTATGTGAACTTTAAAAAAAATTTAGTAACTTTTTAAAATTAGATTTCTTTGTAATCTTATGTATTTTTTGAATTTTAAAAACATTCCAAGAAGATGTCATAGATTCACCAGACTGAAATGGGCTCCATAACACACAAAAAGGGTTAGGAACCTCTGATATAGAATCAGTAGTCTTCTTTTAAGAATGAGTAACCTTAGGAAATACATTTGGTCAGAATGAAATGGACCGAGTTAATAAGTCACAGGCAAATGTCAATTAGGAATTTCGAGAGCATCATTTATTAGCCAGGCTGGCGGCTGCCTCATGTAGAGACCCAGAGGAGACAGTCACAAACTAGGGTGGGTGAGTGCATTTTAATTAAGCATTTTGGCGCTACTTGGTACAGCCTTTCGGTTTCCACAACAGAGTTCTGACAGAGCAAGAGTGGGAGCTTGCTGCTAGGCAAGAACCCCCAAAACAGAGGGGGTTGTCAGGGTACTGCTAGGTAAAGGAGGAGATATGCCAGGAGAGGTAGCCAATCAGGAAAGGGGTGGGCTGGTTACCTGGCAATGTTGGTCTAAC
>CM053772.1:177158962-177182742 GCA_028658325.1 Potorous gilbertii | reverse complement strand
GGAGAGGTAGCCAATCAGGAAAGGGGTGGGCTGGTTACCTGGCAATGTTGGTCTAACATTAGGTTAGACCAACACAGGTGGTTATCATGCAAATGGACTAAACAAGAAATGACTATTAACAATTTATCAGATATTAAACCAAAGGGGAATAACATTTTGACAGGGGCCCAACAACTGAAAAACTGTTACTAGCAGATTATCCAACCCTGCCCAGTAACCTAACAGATATCTCTCAGCCTAGGGGCCCAGGGAGAAATGTCCATTTTAAGATTCGGCCTTTTAGTTTAGAATTTAAATATTGTTTTGCAATTGACTGAAATTTTCTTCATTTTTTTTCCTATTCCTACTCAGTGCAAGATATCACCTTCAAAATCTGATAGGATTTCTCCAGTGAAAAAGAAAGCTAATACCTTAGCCTTTTCACAGCAGTCTGTTGTGTCAAAAAAGCAGACAAATAACAGTTCAGGTTAGTAATTATATGGATGGGGAAAGGGTTAGGGGGGTGTTATTTGAAACCTGCACTGAATTCGGGATTGGCTCCAGGCAAAATTTTGAAGAAGTTGAAGTTTACCTTAGAATCCCGATCCTGTGTTGAAACTTATTATTACATCTTACCATTTCCTCTGTGCTTTCTTCCATTTTTGCTCTTGGGTGAGTGTTAACCTGCAAAATGTTAATGCTTTTAAGAATATTGGGAGGCTGCTTTGATTTTTTTTCCTTTCTTTCTAACCTTTTGTACCTAGAGCAAAAAGTGTAAAAGATCATTTCCCTTGGTGTCCTCTGCTGAGGTAGGTTCAGCTAGACTTTGATTTTATTAAGTTTTAAAGGAAGAAAGGGAGATGAGGAAGTAACTTATGGGTAGTCATTCTTCATAAGTAATTAAATAAGAAAATAAAATGCTTGCATTCTACCCCTGAAAAGTTGCTAACCTGTGGCATTCATATGGATTCAACAGTGATTTTTAAGGGACATAATTGATGGAGATCAATTCATTTAATTATATAGGTTAGAAAATCTGATATGCAAATAAATGCTTTCCTTTAAAACAGGCATTTTTAAAGTTTCCAAGACTTAACAAGATGTTAGTCTTTTGAAAATTATTTCTTAGTTACCGAGTTTTATGTTATTTTTAATAATAATATGAAAGTTTTTTCTTAGTTCATAATTTTCTTTTAGCCCCATCCCCTGAGATCCCTCAAAAATTGCCACAAGGTGATTTAATTGGTTTGAAGAATACACCAAATTTAAGATATGCTTCAAGTGGAACTGAAGAATTTTACTTAACAGTTGGATCACCTGGTCTTTTGGCCAAGGAAACAGAGATATTGCCGTTACCTCAGCAAGCTACTCCTCTTCCTACTCAAGACAGACCGAGCTCTGTGTTTCGAAATTCAGTCACCCAAGAACCTTTGCTTCCCAAATCGAGTCTTAAAACTAATAAGAGGTAAACCTTTTACACTTCTCAAATAATGACATTTTCATTTTCACATTTTGTCTTTTTTTATTAACAGATTTTTGAGGAAAAAAGTAATGCTTCTGTATTAGCATCTTACTTAAAGTTCAGCAATAGGAAGAAAAAATGAGACCTTTGAATGAAAGTAAACTGGAGTTTAAAGTTGTGGTACGAAAGCAAAGAAGTGTGGCATTTTGGCTGCGTGTTATGCAAAAGTTTGAAACTTAAAAAAAATAATAATTTAAAATAAAGATTTAGCATATCCTTTAGTAATTGGATAACAGTGTAGTTGTAGAGACAATAATTTACCTAAAATTCTGATCTTTGCTTTTGAATATTCATATAGTCACCTATTTCACAAGTTGCATTTGCACATATGTATATATTGTATATATATATATTTTATTTTTTGTAATCCATAGCTTAAACTGTGAAGATATAACAGTTTGTTCTGCTGTGAAGAAAGCAAAACAAGATGGTAAAGTGTCAGAAGGATGTCAAAAGGCGAAACAATCAGAATCTTCTAAGCAAATAACACAAGATCCAAAACAAAAAACTCAAATGAGATTTTCGACGATACTTTTAGAAGCAGCAAAAGGGAATTGTAGAAACAGGTGAGGTAATGATTATGGTTTGAGATGAAAAATATATATTTTCTATTTAAAATTCTATAACAAGTATTGGAAATTTACTATTTCCATCTAAAATTGCCATATAATTCAGGTTTTTTTTTTCAGGGAAACATTGATTTAGTATAAAAACAAGGTAAATTTTGCTGTGGGGACATGATTCCGTTTTTACTCAGAAGTCTGGAAAATTCATTTATTAAAGATATTAACTACTTCTTCTGCATTCAAGTAACTTGCAGTCTTTTAGGGGAAATAAGATGTTTTCATAAATATGTAGAACTGAGATAATATTCTTTACAGTACCAGAAATATTGTTTTAAGAACAGCTTTGAGCGAATAAGTCATTTTTGACTATTATAAATACCCAAATTAACTACAAAAAGACATATGAAAGAAGAAACTATCTACATGCAGAGAAAGAACTGACAAATGTAAATATGTATAGAATGATTTTACATATATATATATATATGTGTGTATTTGTATTTAATATTTGTGTTTAATAGTAACCATGTCTAGGGAGGCAGGGGGAGGGGAGGAAAAAATATACATAATAACTTTTCTGTATTTTAAAGAAATAGCAAGTTGTACATAATAGATTTGCAGTTTCACATGGTAATTTTAAAAATTACACTATGTTTTGGGATACTTGTTTTATTTTATAAATCAAAAATAAATACAGATAAAATGTATTATAAATACAAATATAAATTCAAAAATAAATACAAATAAAATTGTATAATACCATTTAGAACATAGGAAATATCTGAGAAAATTTCCACAGTTTGTTGAAGGGATATTTCTTGTTTGTGGTGTGGAAAGATCATTGAAGGTTTTATGGAAGTGGTGGCATTTGAGTTGGTCTTGAAGATTGGTAGGGTACCATAAAGGCAGAGATGAGGGAGATCTTTTAAAAATCTCTTAAACTACAGATGGAGGAAAACTATCTTTCTGACTACTTACTGAATATCAGAAGTTGAAGGTGAGATGTGGAGATAAAACCAAGTGCATTTTCCTATCTCAGGCCTGAAATTTCCCCTCTTAGTAGCTAATCTTTCAGTTCTATCATGATACTTTTCTGTTTTTCAGTTGTCTGTAATATAGCATTCAACCATTAATCTGAAACAGACTCTTTATGACCTTACTTGATGCTACTTGTCCAACTTTTATTTTCCTCTGTACCATAACACTAAAATCTTTTCCAGTTAAACTGTTTTGCTGTATGAATTTTTTGACTTCTATGGTTGTCTCTTTATTTCCTTGTTACTTTTTAACATCAGGACTAGGCTCATCTCTGCCCTCATTTCACTTTGTTTTTGTTTGAGATGATAGGCTCTGCTTGATCTCAGCCTGGGTCATTTGGGTACTGGAGCTTGAACTTTAACTCTCTCAATAGTATCTTTGCTTGAATGCTGGTAGTTTTTAGTCCCTGCTGAGTCTTCAGGAGCCTCTAAGAGATCTGAAGACAGGCTCTACTGGTCACTTTGAATGTCATTTTGTGGATTTTCAATGCCCCTAGGCCTTTCTTACGAAAGCCCTTTGCTTTTTTTATTTTTAAAATGAAAAATTTTTTGTTGATTATACTTTCCCTCCTTGACCTTTTGGAAGGACAGAGAAAAGAAACAAAACTTCTGTAATTAAGATTCATTGTAAAGCCAAACAAATTCTTGCATTACCCATTTCCAAAAATGTATATCTCAATCTGCAAATAAGATGTTTTCGTAAATATGTAGAACTGAGATAATATTCTTTACAGTACCAGAAATGTTGTTTGAAATGTTGTTGAGTTCATTACCTTTTTGTTAGGAGGTCGGTAGCATTTTTCGTCATTGGTCCTCTGGAATTGTCGTTGTTCATTACATTGATCCAAAGTTGTTACATAAATTGTTCCACTGGTTGTGCTCACTTCACTCTGCATCAGTTCACGTAAGTCCTTCCATTTTTCTCTGAAACATTTCCAGACCTTTCTTGTGGCATGGATGCCATGATTTGTTCAGCTATTCTCCAGTTGATGACCATCATAATTTCTGTTTCTTTGCCACTACCAAAAAATTGCTCTAAATATTTTGGAATGCTTTTCCTCTTAATATGTACCATAATGGATAAAGTGCTGGACTTAAGTCAGGAAAACCTGGATTCAAAATTTAAATCATACCTCAGATACTTATTAACCGTGTGATCCTGGGCAGGTCACTTAAATCTTTTCAGAATCATTTTCTTCACCTGTACAATGGAGTTAATTATAGCACCTACTTCACAAGGTTGTTATGAGGCTTGAATGAGATACTATGTAAATTGCTATGTAGAATCCTAGTTGCTACTCTAGGGTACAGAGAATAAAACCCAAGGAGCTTTCACACAGGTATATACCTCTCTTTATATCTACATATTCCTAAGTAAATGTGCATATTGCTGTGTAAAGTCCTGTTAGTCATCCATTGTTATTGTTGTCCTCATCTTCATCATCATCATTATGATTCCATTGATCTTTTGGTGTAGTGGTATCATCACCGGGGCAGAGTTTACACAAATAGCTTTTGGGGCACACATCTAAATGGCTTTCCAGAATGACTGGACCAAATTGCATCTCCTTCAGCAGTGCATTAATGTACCTCTTTTTTCATAGCTTTCAACATTTGTCACTTTCTTTTTTGCCAACTTTGCCAATCTCTTGGGTGTGAGGTGGAACTGTAGAGTTGATTTCATTTGTATTTTTCTGATTACTAATCATCTGCCTTTCTGTTGAGATTAAGAGGAGTATATTTAATTATCTGTTCTTTGGGTCCATTAGTGGTTTTCCATTACATAGGATTCTGCAGTCTTTTAACAATTTTTAAAATTTGCGTTGTCATTTTGTGTTTTATTCTTTTTTTCTTCAACTTGACAGACAGCAAACGTGAACATTTTTATATGCAGAGAATATAGAAAGATAGTATATGAGATGGTGAATCTCAATTATGTACAAATTTTTTCTTTTTTGACAGCATATATTAAATTTAAGAGACTTGTACTGTCTTGATCATGTGCTTTTCTCTTGGGAACTTCTTCCACTATTTTGTGCATTTTAAAATGTTTTGGATATCTATTTTATTTTATTTTTTAATTAATTTTATTTATTTTCCGTGTTTTACAATGACTACCATATAACTTAGATTTTTTTTCCCCTCCCTCCCTGAAATGACATACAATTTCATATAGCCTCTACACATACATTCCTATTAAATATATTTTCACTATAGTTATGCTGTATAGAAAAATTAAAATGAATGGGAGAAATCATATAACAAACCAAAACTTAAAACACACACAAAAAAAACGATCTGCTACATTCTGTGATTGAATTACGTAGTTCTTTCTCTGGATGTGGAAGACATTTTGCCTTAAAAGACCATTGGGAATTTTTTTAACTCCTTGCATTGCAGTGAAGTTCCAAGTCTCCCAGAAAAAACTCTCACACACATTGGTTGCTGCTGTGCACAAAGTTCTGTTTCTATTCCTTTCACTGAGCATCAAATCACATAAGTCTTTCCAGGCCTCTCTGAAGTCTTCCTGTTCATCATTTCTTATAATACAATAGTATTCCATTACATTCATATACTATAATTTATTCAGCCATTCCCCAATTGATGGGCATCCTCTTGATTCCCAGTTTTTGCCACCACAAAGACGGCTGCTGTAAATATTTTTGTACATGTGAGACCCTTTCCCATGTTTATGATCTCTTGGAGATAGTCGTAGAAGCGATCACCTACCTATTTTAAAGTTCATTGGCTTTCTTTTTGCATCTGTATTACTACCCCTTTCACAACTCTCACTCTCCCAAAAGTAAAAATCCTTGCTTGTAACAAATAATGTCAAGAACATTCACACATTGGTCATCTTTGGAAATATATGTCTATAGTTTGTCATTTTTCTCCCAAGAGGTGGACTTCTTCTGAAGTCATGAATGATCATTGTATTGATCAGATTTGAAAAAATAATATTTTCAAAAAAAGTTTTTTTACAGTGCTACCACAGAAAGTTAAAACCTTTACCACAAAAAGTTAAAACCTTGTTTCTTCATTTGCCCTTGTTGGGGTATATGCCAAATAATGAGATTGCTGGATATGAAGAAGTCAGTCATTTTTACAATAGATATTTAAGAAATTCTTTTGAATAAATGAAATCTTTTTTTTTTGCTTGATTTTATATTCAAGAAGGTAGATCTTTTGGAGTATATCTTTATTCCCTATAGTGATTTCCATAGTCTGTGTTTTTAATCAGTAAGCATTTTTTAACCCGTGTGCCATGATTGTGCTAGTCATTTATGGATACAAATAAGATCCAGCTTACAAGGAGCTTTCACAACAGGTATATTCTTGTATTTATGTCTATATTTATATATTTGTAAGTAAATGTAAAATATACAAAGAATATATACAAATAAATACCAAATAATTAAATGCAAGGTAGTTTGGAAGAGAGGGCTCTAGTGGCTGAGGGATGTCGAGAAAAGATTCATGCAGTACATTATGATAAGAGAGGTAGAGCTAATGATGAAGTGCATTCCAGATGTTGAGGAGAGACAATGCAAAGACATTTGGCTGAGAAATAGAGTGCTATATGTGGGGATGAGAAAGAAAAGGCCGTTTTGATTGAACTTAAGCATGTAAGAAGGAGAAGAAGGTCTGGTGAGGCTGCAAAGATGGGTTCAGACTGAGTTGTAAAAGACTTTAAAAGCTAAACAGAAGAGTTTATATTTGATCCAATGGCCCAGTGGATCTTAACTTTTTTTTGTCATGGACCTCTTTGGCAGTGTAGTGAAGCCTATAGACCTCTTTGAAACATATTTTTAGCTGGATGAACTGAAATACATAAGATTACAAAAGACCCTTAGAGTTGTTTGAATTGGGGTAGTATGGTTAGATTTGTGCTTATGGAAAATCACTTTGCTATGTGTCAGATAGTCAAGTGAAGACAAAGTAGGGAGACTAGAAGCCAGTCTGAATTAAGATGGCTGTTTTTTGGGTAGAGAGAAAGGGGTGGGTGGTTGTTGTAGTGAGAGATACTGAAGTGAAAGCAACACGATTTGACAACTAATTGAATATGTGGGGTGAGAGAAAGTGGAGAGTCAATGATAAGGTACAGATTATGAACCTAAGTAATTGATTGGCACGATAATGGTGCCTTTGACAGAAGAGGGGTGGGTTTGGGGCAGAAAGATAACATAGCTTTAGTCTGAATTGTCTCTGACTCATCCACTTTGAAATGTCTTGTAGGTAACTCATGCTGTAAGACTGCATCTCAGAGAAACTTGGGTTAGATGTAGCAATCTGTGATTCAGGGGCATGGAGGTGAATGTTAAATATGAGAGCTTCTGAGATTATTGAGAGTGGAGAGAGAAAAGAGAAGTCCTAGGACAGAATCTTGGGGAATGCCCATAGTTAGGTATGATTTGGATGATGAGCCTTCAACGGACAAGGGGCAGTGAGAAAACTAGAAGAACCAGTAGAGATCAGTGGCACAAAAAGCAAGAGAGGTGAGTATCTTGGTAGACAACTTGGTCAGTAGTGTCAAATGCTGCATATAGGTCAAGTTGGATGAAGACTGAGAAAAGACCATTAAATTTAGCAATTAAAAGGTCATTGTTACCTTGGGAGAGAGCAGCTGATGAGGTCAGAAGACTAGTTGCAAAGTGTTGAGAAGTGAGGGAGTGAAATAGAAGCCACTTGTGTAGGTGGCTTTTTAAAGAAGTAGTTTGGTCAAGAAAAGAAGTAGAGAAGATAGTATGATAGCTTGATGTGATGGTAGGAGGTGTGAAGGTTTTTTTAAGAAAGGGAGAGACTTGCACATGTATTAAAGTAGTAGAGAGGAAGCTATGATTGAGATTTCAGTTTGCTCAAGATGGGAGAGGATAGGAACAAACATAAGAAGAGTCATTGACCTTGGCAGAGAGGAAGGCTATCTTGTTCTTATACTGAAGGAAAGAAGATGCAGATGAATGGAAAAAACTTGAATGGACTCAGTTTTCTCAGTAAAGTAAGAAGTGAAATCCTCAACTGAGAGGTGGAAGAGGAGGTAGAGATATGGGAAGCTCGGGGGTGGGTTTGGAAGCAATGGTGAGATGGGGGTCAATTAAAGAGGACTTAAAATATCCCAGGTGATGTTTTATAACATGTATTTATAATATATCCAGTTAGTACAGATGTGAGATTTTTCTCCAATTATATGGATCACAGTTACATCCTTATTCCATAAAGAAGCATATGTCTGCTTATCAAAATTAAATGCTGTGACGCTTAATATCTAATTCTATAGATGGTTATTTTGGTTACTTAAAACTATGGATTAAAAAAAACAACCTTTCATTTTGAAATAAGGCTTACAATTTGTTTTCACAATTTCTGATTGTTTAAACTTAGAGTAGGCTTTTTACATCTTATAAAGGAAAAATTGCTTTATACTACAAATTAATAGTGTAAACATTTCAGGAAAAACTTTCCTCTTCCTTAAGAGAACAAAATTCCAGGATTCAATTCAGCGAGTATTTTTGAGCACCTCTTTTTTTTTTTTTAACCACTGTTTTAGATTTTGTGAAGACTACAAAAGATGGATGACATTGTCAGTGTTCCCCTACCTTCTCAGTGGTTAATAATCATGTTGAGCAGACAAGACTTGAAAAAACATGAAGAACAATATAAAATAGTATGCGAAAGGTACTAAAAATTGAATTTAATTTGATTTAACATTACATTTACATTTAACACTAAGGCCCCAGACATCACTAAGATATTATACTACTGACCTCCTTCCAAGTTGACTTTGAAACATTAATGACTACTCTTTGGGTCAGCAGTTCTAAATCTACTCAATTATATATATCTAGCCCATATCTTTTCATCTTGTCCACAAGAAACTTTAGCAAGAGAAAATTTTGCAATATTGTCATAAAATCTAGCTACTGTTCCTTTGATTTATCAGTTTAATAGCAGACAGAAATAGAAATAATATAATCTGCCATGTTCTTGATAAAGACATGTTAACTCTTTGTAATCACTACTTCCTTTTCTAGATTTTTACTATAACCCTTTAGCAACACATTCTAGAATTTTGCTAGGATTAAAAGTTAAATTCACTGGCCTATAGTTGGAGGAGTCCATTCTCTTCTATCTTTTGGAAATTGGGACAGTAATTTTCTTTTTATAATCCTGCAGTACTTGTCTAATTCTCCATAGTCTTTTAATGGTCCCTGAAAATGACGTAGCAATCATAATTTTCTGTTTTTATTTCAGTACTCAAAGAGGTAGTTCCTCTGAGTCTTCTGATTTGAGTTCAAGAAGCAACTAGGCTTTTTCTTCCTGTTTGCTACCTATCCTCCATATAAATACCATAATAAACATACCATTTTTTTCTCTCTACCATCTTTTGTGACTATTGGTGCCTGTTCTCCATTCCACCTATTAAAATCACATTCATTCTATACCATGCCATCCTAATCCTGCTTGAGCACAATTCAAGCCCTATAGCCACACTAAAACTGACTATTCCAGGTCTAAGGTCACAGGACTTTTTTGCTTTAATACAGCAATTTTGTGAAACAACTTCATTTTATAGATGAGAAAGTTGAGGTGTTAAGTGAATTTAGTGCAGGTGAAGCAGCTAATAAGTGTCTGAGGCAGGATATAAATCCAGGTCTCCTGACCCTAAATATAGTTTTCCTTTCACTTAGACCGTGCATTTTTTCAATTGGAGTCATTTTCTTCTCATCACAGTATTTCCTCTTTGGGTCTTCTTCATTTTGTTCTTAAGAACTTCTGCTATTGAATTTTGGGTCTTGAAGTCTTGTCTTACTTTTAACCCTTTGAAATTTGTGCTCTTAAAATCTAGAGTTCATGTCCTATTGTGTCTAGGTTTCCTGTCACATCTATTAAGGTGGAGTGGTTACTTCCTGTTCAAGATTTCCATCATTTTAGCCCTAGCAAAGCAGTTTTTCCTTGTTAATGAGAATCACATTTATAGCAAGACATTATCCATACTTCTTCTTTTGGCAGAGGACTCCAAAATGTCTGGATATTTAAATATAATTAACATCATTCCCATCATTCCTTCCATTATGGGTTGGATGGAGGGAGAGGAATGCATAAAAAATAAATAAATGTGTAGTAACCCTTGCTTCTAGTCTCTTTCTGTATTCCATTAAGCCACCAATTTTTATTGTTTTTTTTTAAATTAATTTGTTTTCAGTTTTTGGCAATCACTTCCATAAATTTTGAATTTTCTCCATTTCTCACACCCTCCCCAAGATGGCATTCAATCTTATATGGGTTCCACACATACTTTCTTATTAAACACATTTTCACATTAGTCATGTTGCATAGAGGAATTAAAAGACATGAGATAACCATGAGAAAAACAAAACAAGATCAAATATAACAAAACTGGCTTCATTCTGCATTCTGACTCCATAGTTCTTTCTCTGGGTATAGATGGCATTTTGCATCATGAGCCCTTTGGAAATGTTTTAAATGGTTCTTGCATTGATGTGAAGGGCAAAGTCTGTCAGAAACAGCCCTCAAACATTGTGGCTTTTACTGTGTTTAATGTTCTTCTGATTTTACTCACTTCACTTGGCATAAGTTCATATAAGTCTTTTATTTATTAATTTATTTGTTTTCAGTTTTCTACAATCACTTCCATAAGTCTTAGATTTTTTTTCCCCCTTCACTTCCCCCTCCCTCCCTGAGATGGCATGCAATCTTATATGGATTCTACACATACATTCTCATTAAACACATTTTCACATTAGTCATATTGCACAGAAGAATTAAAATGCAAGAGAGAAACCATGAGAAAAACTGAAACAAAACAAAACATAACACGAGAAAATATTCTACTTCAGTCTGCATTCCAATTCCATATTTCTTTCCCTGGATGTGGATGCATTTTCCATTGTGAGTCCTTTGAAATTGTTTTAGGTCCTTGCATTGCTGAGAAGGGCTATATCTATCAAAGTTATTCATTGCACACTGTGGCTATTTCTGTGTACAATGTTCTTCTGGTTTTGCTCACTTCACTCAGCATCAGTTCATATAAATCTTTCAAGGTTTTTCTGAAGTCCTCCTGTTCATCATTTCTTATAATAAATAGCATTCCATTACATTCATGTATCACAACTTGTTCAACCATTCCCCCCAGTTGGTGGGCATCCCCTTGATTTCCAGTTCTTGGCCACCACAGAAAGAGCTCCTATAAATATTTTTGTACGTGTGGGTCCTTTTCCCATTTTTATGCTCTCTGGGATACAGCCCTAGAGGCAGTATTGCTGGGTCAAAAGGTATGCACATTTTTATAGCCCTTTTGGCATGGTTTCAAATTGCTCTACAGAATGGTTGGATCAGTTCACAGTTCCACCAGCTATGAATTAGTGTTCCAACTTTCCCACATCTTCTTCAACATTAATCATTTTCTTATTTTGTCATTTTAATCTGATAGGTGTGATATGATACCTCAGAGTTGTTTTGATTTGCATCTCTAATCAGTAGTAATTTAGAGCATTTTTTCATATGACTATAGCTTTAATTTCTTCCTCTGAAAACAGCCTGTTCATATCCTTTGACCATTTATCAACCAATTTTTATTCTTAAAGTACAGGTGTGATCTTATATTTTCTGTTTACAAAGCTTCAGTGGGTTTAGTTTCATGTCTTTGGCATTAAAAACCTTCATAATTTGACTCGACCATTTTTGTAAATTAGTTTCACATTGTTTTACCTCATATGCTCTTTGTACAGGCTGTCATATGTCTAGAATGCCTTCCCTATTCACTCTTACCTCTTGGAATTCCTGTCTCTCTTCAAAGCTCAACTTAAGTGCCACCTTCTTTACAAGCCTTTTCAGATTACCCCCTTGCTATTACTAATTATGATTCAGAATAGTAGGTAAGTGCATAAGAGATGTTAAAAACGCTTGCTGAGACCTGAAGAAGAGGAGAACATTTTTTACTAGGGATGATGTGATGATGGAGAGGATCCAGGAAGGCATCATCTGAGAGGTGACTTTTGTTGTGGTTCTAAAAGGATGGGTAAATTTCACGTTCTGCATATATAATCTTTCTGATAAAATTTAGTGGGTTTTTTGGTCTTTAAACTTTTTTTAATATGACACAGTATTCTCTGTTAGTTCTGTTCTTAGGCACGTGTCATCGTCACAGATCCGTTCTTCTTCTCCCCTTCCAGAGGACTTAGAATCATCAAATGATGAATTTGTAATTGATGAATCAGATGGCTCTTTCTCTCAAGACTGGATTTTAATACCTAAGAAGAATAAAAAGTCTGTGAAACAGAGCAAGACAACCCCAGTGGAGAACTCCCAGGACACACAAACCAAAAAGTCAAGGATAGATCAACAGAAAGGAGAAAAATTTTGCGACTCAGCCAGTGATAAACACCCTGATAGTGAGAATGGAATTTCAGATGTTATTAGTGGAGAGAAGACCTCAAAATCCATAAAACATAAAACTCAAGCAGTGGAGAAATCACAGTCCTCTAAAAGAAAAAAATTAGACAATTTATCTGGTGAAGTAGGAAATGCTTCTAATTCCACAAGACAAAGAATATATACTGAGGAATCAGAACAGTTTTTGGAAAATAAAAGGGCTGTTGTGCAACGCCAGGATGAAAAATGTGAGACCCAAATAGATAATAGACAATCTGATGAAGTTACAGTTAATTTTGCTGAAGAAAACCAAGGTAGTTCCTCTGGTGAACAAAATATTGCCGAAGTAGATATTGCTTTAAAAAGAACTACTAAATCCAAAACTAACTCAATGAAGAAATCACAAACTCCAGAAAGAAGAAAGTTAAGAAAATGCCAAAACAGTAAATATAAGTGCGAAGTAGATAAGAAGCAGCATGGCATGGAGCAGAGGAAGAAGAAAAGATTCGGTGTTTCACAAAGAGATCAAATGGAATCTGACAGAAGTTTGGGACAACGGGAAAAAAGAGCAGAATCTGGTCACTCTGCAAAGCAAACACTGTCTGCTGCTGGTAAGTATTTGACTACATGGTAGGGAAAAGACAAAGGTGAAAGTATGGTCACACTTTGCCCAATAGGAACTGAATTGGAGAATTGAAAAGCAACTAATAAAGCCTTCTCAATATGAATGAGAAGCATCATACTACAGTGGAAAGTCAGTAAATTGAGAATCAGAAGGCTTGTGTTAAAATCCTGGCCCGGCCACTTAATGCTTGTTTAATCTTGGTGAAAAATCACTCAACTTCCCTTGACTTGCTGATGGCTATTTTGGTTGAAAGTTTTCCAGTCTACTTTTTTAGCTTTATAATACACTCTTCTTCTTAATGCATTGTATAATTCAGCTGAACTGGCCTTCTTGCTGTTGTTTATGTAGGAAGTTCTTACCTCCCATCAACTTGCCTTTGTACTGGTTTTATATCTTTTTTTGGGTGCATTTCCTCATTGGCTTCATCTTTTAGAATCCTAAGCTATTTACATAAGTTAGCTATTGTTATCATTCTTGTACATGAAAGCTTTCCTGTGGTCCCCCGCCCCAGCTGCTAGTTTTAGTGTCCTCCTCCTCTCCCTAGCCTATATTTATTTTATGGGTTTTTGTATATGCTTATTTGTATATGTGTTTTCTTCACTAATAGAATATAAACTTCTTAATGGTAGGAACTGTTTGGTTTTTTGTTTTTGTTTCTCTCCTGTCTAGCTCAGTGCCTTGCAAATGGTATACTTCCTAATGTTTTTTGTTTGATTGATTTAACATTGACAGAAGCACAATTATTTTGCCTCTGTCACTTGTTACATGATCTTGAGCAAGTTACTTAACATCTTCACCTCAATTTTCTCATCCATAAAATTACAAATTTGAGCTAGATGGCCAGTTTTTGTGATATAAATGATCTTTCAGGCGACTGGAAAATGCTCTTTGCCTTTTCATACATTGGCACTTGAGATTCTCATTTGCCTTTTGTTGCTTCTAGTCCTAGTCTAGTAATTTGAATATAATCTTTCTGATAAAATTTAGTGGGTTTTTTTGTCTTTGCCATGTCTTTGAATAGTTTTAGGTCTTCCTTCTCTATCATCCCTTCTTTTATCTCTGTTGGCTCCATTTAATCCACATTTATCCTGTTCTTGCCTGGATCCTAAGGCAAACAGTTGTGATCCTTAGCTATTATTTCAGCCCTTGTTCAAACTTTCTTCATATTTCTAACTATGTAAATGTCACTTGTGTGTGTTCTTTTTATTCATCTCTGTCTTAGAGCTGATTCTGTCACCTTGTCCTTAATCCATCTATAAATGTAATTAGTCCCTGAAGTAACATTTTTAGCTTTCTTTTGCATCACAGATAACATTCCTTTCTACATTATTGTTTGAATGGGTCTGTGGGACACCATTTTTTTTCGTGTTCAATAAGCATTTATTAAGCACTTACTATATATGTCAGGTATTGTGCTAAGTGCTGGGGATATGAAAAAAGGTAAAAGATAACCCTTGCTCTCAAGGAACTCAACAGTAATGGTCATCCATTAAGTACAACCAAATAACTGAATCCAAGGTTTGAAACTGTCTTTTCACTTGAAATCCAGTGTTTCCTAGACTGTCTCCTTTTCATGTTTTTAAAAGCTTGTGCATGTTTGATTAATATTTTGCTTGATTTATTTCAGTCTTAATTTTTATTAACTTTTTTTATTCTTTAATGGTTATGTACAGCTTCAATATGCTAGAACAGAATTTATGGGTTCCTCAAACTAGTCTAAGTCATAAGGAAAAAGAAAAAGCAGTAAATAAAGGTAATTGGGGAATATAGAAAAAGTAAGGATTTGGAGAAAAAGATAAGAGAAGGAAAAAGACAAAATGTAGTCCCTATTAGGGAGTGGTACTATGATACTATTACATCTTTAATGGATCCATTTACTATCTAGTGGCAGCCCTATCCTAAATAATTTAACCTTGCTTTTTCCTTCAATAATTTTTTTTCCTTCAATAATTTTTCTATAAGATAGCTTCGTCTTTGACTTTCTATTTTGTCTCTCTGTGACTTTTCATTTGCTCTTCTTGCTGGTAGACCCATATCAATTATGTATTGTGGCTACCTACCTCAGAGATGGTTGTGTGAAAGACATACTTTCAGTCTAGTTTTAGTATCATTAGGGGAAATACTTTTTAATATTTTTCTGAACAATTTTAATTCTTTATTCTGTTTTCAAAATTTTATGAAGTTCTACAGCTTAATAACAAAGAATCTTAGAAAGACCTAAAGGAGTAAGAAGAGATATTGAAATTATACAGGATTCTCTCCCTCCCAATTTCTCTGATTTCAGGTAGATGAACCCAAGGCAGATAGTTATGTTTTTCTTTTTTTCCCCTCTAAATTAAGATACTCTCTGTATTTTGTTTTACTATTTTGTTAACATGATGAAGTATTGGTTTCTGTTTCTATGTGAGAATCTAGTCAAATAGTCCCTCAGTATCAAGCATTTTGGTTGGTTGTCTGCTTGCCTCTGACTATAATTTCTTGTTTCTTTTGTTCTTTTTCTATCTCATACTGGGTGATTTACCCAGCAAACAAAACACATTCTTTTTGTGACCATTCTGCATTCAGTCCTTTGGAGGCATTGCCCTATCTCATGGTATTAGTTATCACTTCTGTGCTAATGACTGCAATCATCTAGTTTTATATTTGCCTTTTAGGCAGGTTCTAATTCTTTCATCATAGCCTTTCATTGTTGATGTCTTCTAGCTCTAACTTCTTTTTTATTTATGGCTTGCAGTTGAATCTAGCAAACATTTTAAAAATATGGTATGTATGTTACACTTCTTAATATTTTGTCATATCAATGTGTAATTTTGATATGTGAATCTTTTTACTTGTTTCAAATATATACCATCTCAACTTGATTGTAAGATTCTTTTTTTAAAAAATTTACTTATTTTTAGTTTTCAACATTCATTTCCACAAGATTTGGAGTTCCAAATTTTCTCCCTATCTCTCCCCTATCTCCCACCCCAAGATACCATACATTTTGATTACCCCTTCCCCCAGTCTGCCCTCCCTTTTATTATACCTCTTCATTCCCTTATCCCCATCTCCTCTATTTTCTTGTAGGGCAGGATAGATTTCTATACCCCATTACCTGTGTTTCTTATTTCCCAGTTGCGTGTAAAAATAATTTTTGACATTTGTTTTTAAAACTTTGAGTTCCAACTTGTCTCCCTTCCTCCCTCCCCATCCATCCCCATTGAGAAGGCAAACAATTCAATATCGGTTATGCATGTGTAGTTATGCAAAAGACTTCCATATGAAAGACTCACTATTTTTCCCTCCATCCTATCCTGCATCCCATTTATTCTGTTCTCACTTTTGACTTTGCCCTTCCCCAAAAATGTTTACTTCTAATTACTCCCTCCTCTCATTTGCTCTCCCTTCTATCTTCCCCCCATCCCTTTTATCCCCTTCTCCCCAACTTTCCTGTAGTGTAAGATAGATTTTCATACCGAATTGAGTGTGCATGTTATTCCCTTCTTAAGCCAAATGTGATGAGAGTAAGCTTCACTTTTTGCCTCTCCCTTTCCCCCTTTTCCCCTCCATTGAAAAAGCTTTTTTCTTGCCTCTTTTATGAGATAATTTGCTCCATTCCATTTCTCCCTTTCTCCTCCCAATATATTCCTCTCTCACCCCTTAATTTTATTTTTTACATATCATCTTTTCCTATTTAACTCACCCTGTGCCCTCTGTCTATATGTATACAATTCCTACAACTACCCAAATACTGTGAAAAGTCTCAAGAGTTACAAATATTATCTTTTCATGTAGGAATGTAAACAGTTCAGCTTTAGTAAGTCCCTCATGATTTCTCTTTCCTGTTTATCTTTTCACGTTTCTCTTGATTCTTGTGTTTGAAAGTCAGATTATCTGTTCAGCTCTGGTCTTTCCCATCAAGAATGCTTGAAAGTCCTCTATTTCATTGAATGACCATTTTTTTCCCCTGAAGTATTATACTCAGTTTTGCTAGGTAGGTGATTCTTGGATTTAATCCTAGCTCCTTTGACTTCTGGAATATCATATTCCAAGCCCTTCAGTCTCTTAATGTAGAAGCTACTAGATCTTGGGTTATCCTGATTGTATTTCCCCAAGACTTGAATTGTTTCTTTCTGGCTGCTTTGCAATATTTTCTCCTTAACCTGAGAACTCTGGAATTTGGCTACAATATTCCTAGGAGTTTCTCTTTTCAAATCTCTTTCAGGAGGTGATTGGTGGATTCCTTCAATATTTATTTTACCTTCTTATTCTAGAATATCAGGGTACTTTTCCTTGTTAATTTCATTAAAGATGATGTCTAGGCTCTTTTTTTGATCATAGATTTTAGGCAATCCCATAATTTTTAAATTGTCTCTCCTGGGTCTTTTTTCCAGATCAGTTGCTTTTCCAATGAGATATTTCACATTGTCTACTATTTTTTCATGCCTTTGGTTTTGTTTCATAATTTCTTGATTTTTCATAAAGTCGTTAGCTTCCATATGCTCCATTCTAACCTTTAAGGAATTATTTTCTTCAGTGACCATTTGGATCTCCGTTTCCATCTGGCCAGTTCTGCTTTTTAGGGCATTTTTTCTCCTCATTGGCTTTTTGGGTTAGTCTATTTTTTAAAGTGTTATTTTCTTCAGCATTTTTTTGGGCCTCCCTTAAGAAGCAGTTGAATAGTTTTTAATGATTTTCTTGCATCACTCTCATTTTTCTTCCCAATTTTTGCTCTATGTCCCTTACTTGGTTTTCAAAATCCTTTTTGAGCTCCTCGATGACTTGAGACCAATTCCTAGTTTTCTTAGAGGCTTTGGGTGGAGGAGCTTTGACTTTGTTTTATTCTGTTTGCATGCTTTGATCTTCCTTGTCACCAAAGTAAGATTCTATAGTCCGATTCTTTTTCCAGTTTTTGCTCATTTGCGCAGCCATTTACTTGACTTTTGACCTCTTTGTCAAAGTAGTTCTCAGCTTCCAGTGGGGGTGGGTTGTACTGTCAGCTGCTTGAGTTCACCCATACTCTGTGAGCCTGGAGCTCCAAAAACAGTGGCTGCAGTTTGTTCCTCTGCTCCCTCCCTCCTCAGCCACCCTGGGGCTGGGGCTGGAGCACTCCATTCTCCTGCACTGGTTCTATAGGTTTTTCCCAGTAATCTTCCAATTTAACATCAGTGTTAGAGGGATCATGAAGTCTGGAAACCACCACAGATGTGAGAGATTCAGTCTCCCCAAGGCCTGCTCAGGTCCTCTCTGTGTATCTGCGGGCCACACTAGATTGTGCTCTTGCTCCCAGCATGGCATGATAGACAATTCCCAGCGACCTTCCAGGCTATCTTGGACTGGAGATTTGCTTCACTCCATCATTCTGTGAGTTCTGGGGCTCCAGAATTTGTTTAGAGCCATTTTTTACAGGTATTTGACTGGGCTTGGTGGGAGTGCTCTAGAAAGTCTGTGCTATTACCCTGCCATCTTGGCTCCATCCCCATGATTATGAAATTCTTATGGGCAGGGTTTGTTTTAAAATTTTTCTCCTATCCTGAAGGGCCTAGCATTTATATTAACGACATACTAAGTACTTATATTAAAAATACTTTAAAAACAGTTTTTAGTTTTCTTTCTTCTGTCCATGCTAACCCTTTCTATGCCCATCTCTGTTGTTTTTTCATTATACACAAATTCTAGGTTATAGGTGAACTTTAAAATAGAATGATTTTTGCTTCTTTCTCCTGTCTTTGGTTTTTATTAGCTAAAATAGTACAGCTGAGAATTATCTTTTTTGTTCACTGGATAGTTTTCTATATATCACTTTCCTTAAAGTTCTTTAGTACTTTTTTAGTTGTCTTTTGCATCAGTGGTGGATTATTTTTTTTTGTATTAGTTGTTCTTAAGCCTTCATAACTATTGTCAACTTATGCCAATCATTGTTTTCCTTTCTTCTATTTAAATTGTGTCATTATTCTCTAATTTCTCTTTTCTTAGTCTACAAGTGAACTTCTCTTTATGGAGTGAATGAAAAGACATTTATTAAAGTACTTATGTGCAAAACACTGCTAAATACTAAACCTATACATAGAAACATAAATGCAAATTGGAAAAATCACTTTATATCTCATCTACTTAGAGTGAAGTTGAACAAAACTTTTTTTAAAAAAATCTCTGCTAATTTACTTAAATTGTAATAATAGGAAAAAACTCAAATTATTTGTTCCTAAGAATTTTTTTGGGGGGGTCATGGAAGTAAATATTGGTCATCAATATGATTTTTTTGGTAAATATGAAACCTGAATATTTGCCATTAATTTTTTTTAAGTGGGAATTTTACAAAGAATTTAATTCTCTTTTATGAAGACAACATGAAAAGGTAAGGGTTGGATTTAAAAAATTTTTCAGTTTGTTTTGTATGTCCTGAGTTGACATGTCTTTTTCCTACTTTCTAAAAAATTCCCTCTTCAATAAAATAGGAATTATTTTTTAATGCTTTTTAATTTCAGAAAAAGAAAAAAACAATACTTCTCAACAAATTCAGAAAAAAGGACATTTAAGTAAGCCAAAGCAACCAGTTTCTAAGAAGAAAGAAATTATGCTGAAACCAAATCTATCTCCAAAGTTCACTATTACTAGAAGTAAACGAATTTCCAAGTGTCCGTCTAATTGGTGGGTTGTTACAGCAGAACAGAGTAAGTATTCCCATTTCCTAATGGAGCAGTTACCTCTATTCTGGCTGTCTTACTTTCATCCTCTTTTCATCAACTTGTACTCCTTCAGACTTGGTTTCTTGCACATGACTTGCATCTTTGGCCATCTTCTCCAACTCATACTGTATTGTTTCTCATACGCTTAGATAAACTGGGAGTGGCTACATACAGTACTTCTTGCTTCTAATTGCTACTCCCATACTTAAGATTACTTAGCAGCTTCTCTGAAATTATATCACAATTTTTCATGGTGTACACGTCATAGTGACTATTATCTCCTGGCCACAAAATTAGTCTTCCTTTATTTTTTCTTTTCAGTAAGTTACTACCTAGCTCTTGCCTTTGTACTAGAGGAATCCAGTCTCTCTATATGACCTCTAGAATCAAAAATAAGGACAAAGTCCTTTATAACCTAGTCTGCCCCCCTCCCCCTATTCTCCCTCTCTTTGCAGTTTTCTAACTACTTACCTTACTGCCATCTCTTTTCCTCCCCAAATGTGCTTTTCTGTTCAGTGACAATCACTTTCTTGCTGTCCCTTGAAAACTAGACTGCATCTCTTAGCTCTAGGGTTTTTTCCCTGGCTGCCTCTGTGCCTGGAATGCTCTCCCCTCATCTACACCTCCTAGTTTCCCTGGCCTCTTTGAAGTCCCAGCTAAAATCTCCTTCTACAGGGAGTCTTTCCTGATTCCTCTTAATTCTAGTGCCTTCCCTCTAGTCATTATTTCCAGTTTATATTGTATATAACTTGTTTATACTGAAGTTATTTGCATATTTTCTTCTCTGTTACATTGTGAATTCTTCAAGAGCTGAAACTTTTACCTTTCTTGGTTCAATTGTGTCTGACTGTGACTCCATGGACCATAGTGTGTTGTCTCTTGTTGCAAAAAAATTCTGCAATCATGAGAAACTGAGGCACAAAATCCTGAGCATGATCAGGTTATTAGGAAGGCCAGGAATTGCCAGCGAATAGCCAGTGATGCCGTTGGTGGTCAGAGCAGTTCTTTTTTATTTTTATTTTCTTGTTACTAATTTTATTTATTTTCAGTGTTCTTCAATCATTACCACATAACTTAGATTTTTTTCCCCCTCCCTCCCCCTCCTTTCCTCCTTCCTTCTTGAGATGATGTACAATTTTGTATAGGTTCTATACATACATTCCTATTAAATACATTTTCACTATAGTCATGCTGTGTAGAAGAGTTAAAATGAATGGGAGAAGTCATATAATAAACCAAAACACAATACACAAAAAAATGATCTGCCCCATTCTGCGATTGAATTCCATAGTTCTTTCTCTGAATGTGGAAGGCATTTTGCCTTAAAAGACTATTGGGAATTTTTTTAAGTCCTTGAATTGCAATGAAGTTTCAAGTCTACCAGAAAACTCTCGCACCCTGTGGTCGTTGCTGTGCACAGAGTTCTCCTAGTTCTGCTCCTTTTGCTAAGCATCAGCTCATAAAAGTCTTTCCAGGCTTCTCTGAAATCTTCCTGTTCATCCTTTCTTATAGCACAATGGTATTCCATTACATTCATATACCGTAATTTATTCAACCATTCCCAAATTGATGGTCATCCCCTTGATTTCTAGTTTTTGGCCACCACAAAGAGTGCTGCTATAAATATTTTTGTACATGTGGGACCCTTACCCATTTTTATGATATCTTGGGGATACAGTCTTAGAAGCGATATTGTAGGGTCAAAGGGTATGCATATTTTTGTAGCCCTTTGGGTAAAGTTCCAAATTGCTCTTCAGAATGTTTGGATCAGCTCACAGCTCCACCAACAACCTAGCCTGTTCCACTTGTCTGTCCTTCTGTTTCTTGGCCAGTACCAAATGGTTTTGATAATTGCTGCTTTATAGTGCAGTCTGAGATCTGGTAGCGCTAGGCCACCTTCCCTAGCATTTCTTTTCATTAGTCTCCTTGTTCCTTCCAGATGCTCCTTTTGTTCTTCCACATGAATTTTGATATTATTTTTTCCAACCCTAGAAAATAATTATTTGATAGTTTAATTGAGATGGCCCTAAATAAGTAAATTGATTGAGGTAGAATTGTCATTTTTATTATATTGGCTCAGCCTACCCAGTGACTGTTTTTCCACTTACTTAGATCTTACTTCATTTGTGTGAAAAGTGTCTTGTAATTGTCTTCATATAGTTCCTGGGTGCAGTTCTTTTTTATACAGTGAAAAGATTAACAACTTGTTTGAGGTACCAATTATAGTTCTGCAATGAAAATTAAACTAAGACTGTCATTGGGTTGTAGAAGAAGTAAAGGGTAGGCTTATATTTGGCCTGACTCGAGAGAGGCAATATCTGGGGCCCGTGACAATGGGAAAAACACAAAATTGTCAAGCATCCTCTGGACAGTCCTGTGTCAGGCACCCCCCTACAGCAGAGTGGTCTGATATGAAGCTAAAATGACCAGGTCAACTCATCTTCCATTTTCCTCCCTCCCTTCTGAAGTAAGACAGATGCAGTCCAGGCTGTAGCCCATAGGAATACGGAAGTTAAGGTCTTATAAACTCTACCACTAAGGCCTATACAATCAAATCTAAATCTAATCCAGAAGTATTGATTCTAGTGATTAGATGCAATTGTCAATAAATAATACAAAATAAAGTGAGGTCTCAGTTTTCAGTTTCACATCTTTCTGTCTTCCACTATCTCCCAGAATCAGTCTAAGCTCATATTCATTGCTTCCAATTCACCGTCTGCCTCATCTTCTGCCATCCCCTTCTCCTTTTGCCTTTAATTTTTCCAAATATCAGAGTTTTTTTCCAATGAGTCATGTCTTAATATGTGGCCGAAGTATTTAAGCTTCAACTTTGTTCAGTATTTGTCCTTCCAATGAATATCCAATTTCCTTAAGTATTGACTAATTTGATCTTCTTGAAGGGACTCGCAACCATATTTTGAAGGCATTACAGTCATATTATTACTGGAAAAAAACCATAACTTTGACCATGTGGACCTCTATTGGCAAATGGATGTGTCTGCTTTTTCTCATTCTGACCAGATTTGCTGTAGCTTTCCTTCCAAGCAGCAAACATCTTTGAATTTCATGGCTGCAATCATTGTCTATAGTGATCTTTGAAACCAAGAATAGAACATCTGGGCTTCCATTTCTTCTCTAGTTATTTGCCAGCAAATGATGAGGCAGATGCCATCCTCTTAGCTTTTTAATGTTAAGCTTCATGGCAGGTTTTGCTCTCTCCTTTTTAACTCTCATCAAAAAGCTTCTTAATTCTTCTTCATTCTCTGCCGCCAGAGTGATTATTGTCCTGTGTATCTAAGATTGTGAATATTTCTCCCAGCGATCTTAATTCTACCTTTGATTCATCCAGCCAGATGCTTCATATGATCACTCTGCATATAAGTTAAATAAATAACATGACAGTATACAGCTTGTTGCATGTAATTCTTTTTCTGATCTTGAACCAATCAGTTGTTTTCAGGTTTTGGTTCTAACTGTTCCTTTTTGCGGTACATACAGGTTCCTTAGGAGACCAGTAAAATAATCTTGGACTACCATCTTTTTGTGATCTACACAGTCAAAGGCTTTAGTAGAGTCAGTGAAGCAGAAGTATATATTTTTCTGGAACTCCCTTGCTTTCTGCATAACCCAGCAAATGTTGGCAATTTGATCTTTAGTTCCTTTGCCTTTTTGAAACCTGACTTGCACCTTTGGTAATTCTTGGTCCACATATTCATGAAGGTCGGCTTGCAGAAGAATCTTAGTCATAACCTAGCTGGCATGTGAAATGAGAGCAGTTGTTTGATAGTTTGAACATTCTTTGTCCTTGCCCATCTTTAGGATTGGTATGTAAACTGACCTTTTTCAATTTAGCGACCACTGTTGAATTTTCCTAATTCGTTGGCATGTTGAGTTAGAACACTTTCTTTTTTTTTTTTTTAAATAACTTTATTTAACTTTTTATATTCATTTTCACAAGATTTTGGGTTCCAAAATTTTCTCCCCATTTGT
>CM053772.1:177109618-177158462 GCA_028658325.1 Potorous gilbertii | reverse complement strand
ACAAATGGGGAGAAAATTTTGGAACCCAAAATCTTGTGAAAATGAATGTAAAAAGTTAAATAAATGAACTTGAACAAAAATATACATACTGAATATAAAAAAAAAATGGAGGAAAAATGCAGAGGCCAGTAGATAACTGCAATAGGGATGTTCTGGGATGGTAGAATGAGGGTCTGAAAGCTATCAGTAAGCAGTATGGCTCCTGGCTCAGTGTACCGGTGGTGGGGAGAATGGAAAAAGGAATCATCAGTATTTCAGAAGAGAGCTAAAAAGTGGTCTCATCTGGACAAAATGAGATTTACATGATGAGCAACAGAAAACTGAGCAGGTTCCAAGTCAAAGTTGCTTCTTCAATGATACACTGACTTTAATACTGTTAGAGGAAAATAGTCATTACATACACTTGATTTTTAACCTAGAATAGCAGGAAATCACAATTTATCAAATTGCCATTCAACTATCAAATTCAGCTAAGAGCAGAAAGTTAATTCCATGTGTTTTTTTTTTCTTTCTTTGGAAAACCCAGTGCCACTCATGCCTTTTCCTATTTAAAACAGTCATTCTTTACAAAAACCCTAAAATCAAATGATACACTGAACAGTAAGGGATCAGTTAACTTCAAGGAAACTGGCAATTTAGAAGTCTTTAATATGCTATTGGTCAAAAATTTATCAAGTACTTAACGTGTAACAAGCATCACTTTCTAATTCATTGTGGGCTTCTCCAAGTTTTCAGATAAAGACAGGAAGGTTACTCCAGGTCCTACTATTAATAAGATGTTTTCTAGAAAAGTGCACATTAGACATTTTTTTGCAATGAAAATCTTTCTGAAAGTTAAAATGGCACTAGATTTGGAGCTAGAAGCTATGGGTTCAAATGCTGCCTCTGCTACTTCCTAGCTAGGTGACCTCTTTAGGTCTTTGTTTCCTCATCCATAAAGTGAGGAAGATTACACTAGGTGGCCTCTGGGTTCCATACCTATTCAAGATCTATTATCGTCAATGTTTACTTAAGGCTTAGATTTTGTTGAACACTTACATACAACATTTAATAGCTTCTAAAATACATACATACCTTATGGTTAAAATATTTTTCAAATTTCATTCTTGCTAATTCAACACATTGGGACCAATTTCTAGGTCTTCTGCTAAGTGACTTAATAACCTGAAAGCAGCCTTCTAAACTCTCTCCAGACTGTATTCTCTAGAATTAGGAAAAAGAAGATAAAAAAAAAAGATGAAATACAAAATAGGAAAAAATAAATGTAATTCCTAATTAATCAAAAAAAACGTTTAACCTAAATTATAATGGAGAAAAATAGGATCATAGAATGTTACATCTAGAAGGAAATGTAGAGATCATCTGGTATGACCTTATTTCACGCATAAAGAAACTGAGGTGGCAAGAAAGAAAAGGGAATAAGCATTTATATAGTATCTATTCTATTATGTGCTAGGTCTTGAGCTAAGTGCTTTTTTGCAAATATCTCATTTGATTCCCATAACAACCCTGTGAAGTAGCTGTTACTGTAATTATATTATATATAATATTATAACTTTATAACAGAGGAAATTGAGGCAAACAGAGATTAAGTGACCTGCCCAATGTCACGCAACTAGCAAGTGTTAAAGGTTGCATTTGAACTCAGCCTGATTTCAGACCCAGTGCTCTTTCTATTGTGCAACCAGCTGAGCCTCTAAGCCTCAGAAAAGCTGCCCTCTTGGATCTCAGTTTTTCCTCCTGGAAGCTTGGCTAGATAAAAATTTCAAATTTCACCCTAGACTCCAAGTCTTAGGTTAAGTTTTCTTGAGTTAGAACACATTAATTATTTCAGAATGTTTCTAGCACTAGAGTGGTTGTATGGAGCCTGACTTCTAGGTTTCAGTCTTACACTAACTAGGTAAGTTTTCCTATCTGTAAGATCACTGGACTAAATGATTTCTAAGAACCCTTCTAGTTCAAACATTCTTTGTTCCATTAGTATTTATGCACAGTTATTCCCTGACAGCCCTTAGTACTAAGTAAGAAGTAGAGTTTATTTCTTATTCACAGAGTACTGGTGAACAAAGAGCAGACCTGAAGGAGCCTTTATTACTAGAGGAAAAGAAGCAACTACTGACAGTGATTTCAGTAATTTTTCAAATTTCCTTACTTTAGCTTATCCAGGTTTTTTTGCTTGAGTATTTGGAATTTTACTCTCATTACATCTACACACCTCAATAATTGTATTTTATGTAACGAATTTTTACATCAGAATTCAGAACCTTGCAGTCTACATAGCATTTATATGTTGAAGATGAAAAATTTTGATCTATCATTTACATAACCCTCAAATTATAGTAGTAATGAGAGTCAGTCTTTGAGGGAAAAACATTTAATTGTAGCTTCTAAGATTTAAATCAATCCAAAGCACTATCTTAATTCATTGAGAAACCACATTAATTCTTACTTGTAAGACCTCCTCTGCAGATGAATAAGTTTGCCAAAATTTGTTGAACAACGAAGGCTTATGGGAAAAAGAGCTTTCAAACTGCACATGGGGAAGGAAAAGGACAAATTTAAAAAAAGAACTTTTTAGGTACTCTAAAACACTATTTTATCTACAGAGAACTAAATATATCAAAGAAAGACATTTACCTTATCTCTTGCCCACTGAATAGTATGTTCAATAGCAGCTGGAAAAGATTTTAAAGTGCAAAATGGTATTTCTTCTTCTGGAGGATCCCGCTAAATTAATAAGTACAAAAGTAAGATTACATATTGTTGAGGACATATATTTGAAATATTCTTATTTTTGAGATCATGTTTAACTCTGCCATCATGTAATTAAGTTAACTAAATTTATCATTTTTTCTCTTAAAAGAAGGAGTAAAACGGTAGATTATCAAAACTTCCTGCTCTCACTTTTTTTTGATGACGAACTGTTATATCACATATTTTTGTACTTCTATGCTGCCTTACATGCTTGTTAACTCTAACTAGACTGTTAACTATTAGAGAGCAAGTACTACATAATACTCTATACATTTCAGAGTCTAGTACATGTGTCATAAACACTTGCCTATTTTCCAAACAGTTTTTTCAGTAAAATTATGAAGCTAATTCTTATAACTCCAAAAGAGTTTCTACAAGGGCCAGGACACAAAACAGGGACATTATTTGCACTTTCTAAAAAGAGAATGAAGAAATTCCAACCTTAAGATTTTCCTTTTTTCTTAATAGGAAGTATATATTTTGCTTATTCTTCAAAGAGGAGAAACACTCAAAAATGGAAAATGTATTAATGTGCCATTTAACATTCTTATGAGAAAAAATACTGGTCACTGTGTGAGATTTTTAAGATATATGATGCTTCCAAGATCTGAGGAAGGTTGAAGGACAAGAGCAACATGAGAGTGTGGAAGAGATCAGGATAAGCAGGGTGCTACACCACACAGTGTAACTCTTATTGCCACAGTTTTTATTCAAACTAGTTTTTTCAAACTAGTATATTCAGATGACTTTTTTGGTATATAAACACATTTCTGAGTTTATAGTAGAAGTAAATGGGAAGAATAAGTCATTTAAAATAAATTTAGTGGAGAATTTTGCTAGATTACATCTACTTAGCAAAACAAAGGACATATGCAAATGTAAAAGTATATTAATAGTATCCTATGTTGGTCAGCATGATAATTTAGAATGCTTATTTTACAACTTCCAAAAAAAACAATTTCCATCTCCTTCTGAGGAAATAGGTAGCTAAAATAAAAGAATCAACAGAAACCACTTTTGAGACTTGTTCACATGTAACAGTATGTTTTCCTTTATTCTTTTTATGTCTCCATAAAAATTAGTTTAGCATAAGTACAAACCAGTACGAAGATGATTTTGTAATGATTTATTTTAAGTGTCCTTATTAGGTTAATTATCCTTTACAGTATTTAAAAAACAACAAAATGGCCTTAACAAAAACAAAAAAGGGTTGTATATAAAACTGCAGAACTCTTATATACAGCTTGCATTTTCTAAAAATAGGACAGCTAGATGGCTGCCTAGTGGATCGAGTGCCAGGCTGGAGTCAAGATGTTTCATCTTTCTGAGTTCAAATCAGATACTTATGAGATGTGATACTGGGCACATTTAGCCCTGTTGTTTGCCTTAGTTTACTCATCTGTAAAATGAGCTGGAGAAGGAAATGGCAAATCACTCCCGTATCTTTTCTAAGGAACCCCAAATGGGGTAAAAAAAGAGTTGGACATGCCTGAAAGCAACTAAACAACAATTTTTTAAAGCACATGGTAAATGTGACACTTTATTTTAAAAGTTGTTCTGACTGCTTGCTTTAAGAACTAACTTCCTTCTAATCTCTTTTGAGTAAGAAGAGAAATTAAACACATTTAACACCCGCCCCTCATGTAAATAATTGTAACACTTACATGACTATTATAAGATTCAGTCAAATGAGGTATAATAGCTTCAGTGTGTCCCTTAGTGCCCATTGTGCCAGAATCTAACAGAGGACGTAGGTTCGCTAAGCAACGGCTATTTGAAAAGAAAGTAACAGAAGGGTTCAATAAAATACAAGCAAAGAAATAGTAATTTTGTTACATAAGAAAGCTAACAACCAAGCATCAACTGTTTAAGTTGGTAATCTCCAACTACACCTCACAGGCACTGTTGTACCCCATCTGTCTCTATGTTTTTTGTTTTTTTTTAACCCTGTAGGGCTTAGACACATCTTCAAATGCAGTAAAAAAAAAAAAATACTTACTAGAAATATTAGTACTAGAAAAAATTACCACTTCCTAAGAACCTTTTTATATTACAACTATGGCAGGTCAAATTACAACTGCACAATTAATTCCATGGCATCTGATTCCTGATTAGTAACTGCTATGACCCTTCCCATAAAGCATATAAGAATGTTTATTATGTAGGATTTTTTTAAATTTCAAAAGTCATTCCTTTTTTGTAATTGTAAATGAACATTACCAGAAAATGTATGCATGCAAACACATGCATATTAGTAATTCTTTTCAGGCTCATCTCAGATAAGCCACCCCAATAATGGTAGACAAAAGTTAAGACAAAAGTATTCACACCTTGTGTATTCAGCTCTATAATACTTTAAAGACTGGAGACTTGGAATTGGAGAACTATTAGAAATGGAGCCCATGAACAAACTGAATGAAATCTTTGTTCTATGTTTTGTTGTGAAGGCCCATATGGCCACCTGTGTAAAGGGATGTATTCCTGGGCTCTGAGGAACTTACAGATAAACATTTTGTGGAATCCAGCCAAGGTTATAAAAGTAGGTATCGACTGCTCTAAGAACAGGTACAATAAATTTTTATGGGATCAAGTAAGAGTCTTCTAACCCCCTTAACTCATCACAATTCTCAGATTCCAAAACATACACATGGGAGGAGAAATAAAAACATCTTCTTTCTCCACTAACTGCCATCTTATCTTCCTGGGAAATAAGAAAAACTAATGAAAGTTTACTGCTCTACATCACAAATGAGACCTTCCCTGTTTAAAGAAAGGAAAGCTGGGAAGCCATCCTTGTTGAAGTTTTCTTAGAGATTCACAGCATTCTCAATCTCAAGCCCCTGAAGGCTTTGACCATCTATAAAGAATAATCCTTGAATAAATCTCATTTCAATATATAAGTTTTATATAAGGGTTTCCTTTTTCCTTTCCAATAGTGTATAATAATTTACCACAAAAATCAGAGATAGAAAGAGAAAGGGGGCAGAGAGAGAAAGAAATCTTCTACCCAATGTGAGAAATAGTCTGCACAAATGGGAATGATCACTTCCTATTTCCAAATTATTCTCGTACTAGTTCAGCTATTAATATTCTGTTTCTTATCACTTTGTACTTTGGCCACTTTGTCAAAGTTTATATATATCAATGCTTACAGGAATGAGGTAGATAAAAAGAATCAAAACTTCAAGTGATCTAAAGGTCAATGGAAAGATGCATTATAGCCAGGGACACAAAAGATACCATCCAGGAAAATGACAGACAAAAGAGTAGGGTCATCAAGTAGCAAGACCACGTGAAAACAGACGGACAGCTCATATGCTTTAGTGATATCCAGAAAATATTAAACAATCTAGATTACTCAGTAGATCTTCCCTGGAGGATTTACAGGATGACAAGAACAAGAATCACACATGATGAAAAGTTGTGGTTGCTGTACCACTGGAGTATTCATGACCTTAAAGAGAGGGTGAAGTACTTCTTTACCAATTTACAGACCCAGCTACTAACTGTGCAGTGGATACAGCTCTGGGCTAGTAGTTTGGAAGACCTGAGTTAAAATCTGGCTTAGACACTTATACTAGCTGTGTGCCCCTGAGAAAGTCATTTAACCTCTTAACCTCCAATGAACTTTTTTCATTACATTAACTGTATGTTTTGTTTTTGCCCTTGTCAACACTTACTATAACCAAAATATTCTTTTCATGACTTGCCATAAGATTTTGTGTTTTGCTGATCTTATTCAAAATGCTGTTTACTAAAAAACCAATTTTTCATAATTTCTGACTTTTTCCCCAACATTTCTCTAGTTTTCTTTTTTCCTTCTGCATATATATATATATATATCTCAAATCTTTTGTTATTACATTTCTCTATTACTTATTTATTCCTATCGGCACTTAGGCTCTAATATCCTATGACCTATGAGTCACTTTGTAAGTCATTAATTATTTACCTCATACCATCAAGAAACAGTTTATTTTTACTATTGGCATATGAATGTAGATATAATGTAAAAGAAAACAATACTTAATTTCATCTAAAGTGTTGATGCAATGAGAAGACACAGAAACAAAGGCAAAGGTTTTTTTTATGACAATTAAAAAAGACATACCTGTCTACGTATCTGCGGGCTTCCACATTGTCTAAAGCTGTAACAATTATATCTTGTTTAGTATAGAATTCATCACTGTATATCATCTCAGTGGCAGGACAAACTTTGTGTAGGTGTGACTCAATCTTTAACTGAGGATTTATACTCAGAGTTGCAGCAGCAGCAGTATAACTTTTAGGTTTCTAAACAGATTTAAAAAATTACAAAATTCTTTCTAAACAAGAGGACAGATATTAAATCAAAGTCAGATTTTTAAATAGATACAATTGGACATATAGCTATTACACATTCCTATCGTCACACACTCTCATCAGTGTAATCATGACAAAAAATGAAATGAGTATCATTACTTTAGTCATTCTGGAACAAAACATCATTTATCTGACTAAATGATAAGTTTTTGAAGAAATCTAATCAATAATAATCCACAACTATGTAAATTAACATTAATACAAAAACCACATAATAAAACACAATTAATTAAAAGCATATTTTTTACCAGATTACTTGTATTTGAACTGATCAAGTTTTATTGTATTTAGAATCTAGGCAACTGTAGGATATGTGTTTAAAGAAAGTAAAACAAATGTCAGCTAGAGAGATGAAGTTGGGTATAAGTCACTATGGATAGCATAAAAACTTTATTTTTACTATTTTTGGATCACCTTACATAAAATAGACACTTAATAAATGTCTGCTGAAAATGACAAAATGGATAGAAATGTGCAAAAAATGTATTTTTTTCTTGCTTTCTTAAAAGACCATTTCAAAATGACAGTTACTTTAATACCAATTTTCAGATCATCCTTTAATATAGTGATGTTCTATTGAAGACATAGATTTTTTTTTTTAAAAACTGAAAATGAAAGACAACAAGCTTAGTAAAACTACATTAGCTACTCCTGTAGCTGCTAGTGGGTATATAGGAAAGGCAATGTTTGCTGCAAATCTTAAACTCAGGACCAACTGAGGTATATGAAGCTGTTTGCTCTGCTGATATTTACACCCCTCCCCCCTCCAATATCTATATACTGTAGTACTTTTGAGTTTTTCTGCTTTTTATGTATTTTTCTGTTCTCTCCCATGTTATCAGAAGGTAAGCTGTTACGTCTCAAGACTTTTCCCCTTCTAATTTGTTGCTTTTAATTTGCTTAAAGCTTAGAAATTAAATAACCAAACTTGTTAAAACTATATACAAATAAGAAAAAATATAGGCTATAAGCTAAGTATGCAACCAAGATTAACAGTAATAAAAAATTCTAGGGGCCCATTCATAGTTTCATTTTAACATACAGAAGTGTAAGTAAGTACCCAATAAAAACTATATCAGGAAGTACTCTCATTTCTAAACTTAAGCAAACAAGGTACTTCTGCCATAGTAGTTAATATTAAGACCTTACCCCATATGTCCAAAACGCAAACGCAACTTTTCTATTTTAAAAATTTCTTATTTTTTTGTCTTTAAATATTTGATACTTTACAAGTATAAACAAGAATTACCATGGAAAACGTTAACACTTCATTATTAAATTATTTTTGCAGAATAAAATGGATATTGTAAACTGAATAGGCACCATACCTGTATGTGATGGGGTCGAAAGAGAAACTGTCTATTTAGGTTAGATTTTTCAATTAAGTCAGGATCTGTAACTGTTACCTGAAAACAAGAAGCAAAAACAAAACAAAAAACCTGTAATCATAAATAAGCTAGACCTATGCTCACTGTATCTCACTTCCTAAAATGACTGTAAATTCCTTAAGTCTATTTTGAGAGGGACAATGGCACAAATAATCTAAACTACTGGATCATCCTTAGCATGTTTTCATACATGTATTTAGGCGAAAGTATATTTCTGATGTTCTGGGAATAGTTTTAAAAATAGTGAAACATCAAAACTATTTCTAATCTCTTTCACTTGATTCTTGACTCTCTGATAACCTATAAGACTCATGTAAACCACTAAGTCACAAAGGAGGTGGGTGAGCCTTCTATCAGTTGCTTTATTTGTGTTTAATAGCATGGTAAAGTAAGAGAAAGTCTGTGTTTAGAAAGACTTCAACAAGGCTGCAGGATATTGAGATGTGCAAAGGTAGAAGAGATGTAGAAAAAAGAAAGTGACTAGTGCTATAAAAGCACATGTTCTTTATAATTAGGTTTTAAAAACTCAAACGTGGTTTGCTTAAGATAATTAGAAACTTACCTTTAGGTAAGAAAAATGGCAATTCACCCCTCAGGAAAGGAAAAAAGTAACATTAAAGAGAAATTTTGTTCAAATCTGAAATTTACACTAGTGACTCATTTTCAAAACAATCTATTTTGGTTAAAACAAACCCTCATAAATAAAATTCTAATTTAAAACAACTTACCTTAACAATGGAGTTAATATGTATTTTAGAATAATCATTTTAATGACTTCTCATAACCAGCTAATGATACAGCTTTATCACTTTTGATTGTCAACTTCATTACAAGGTGAATTTTAATCTGATATGATTTGGTAAAGGTACCATAAAAATAAAAATTTCAAAAGTAAAAATAGTCCAAAGTAAAATTATTAAAAGAAACATCTATGTCAAAAAGATCAAAAGGCTGTATCTTACCATTCCTTTCTCTCTGCCAGTGCCAACCCCAAGAAGTGCAAAGTTTTTCAACATTTCACAACCTATTGCTCCACATCCAACCTACAGAAGAAAAAGCAAGAGGAGGAACTAAGTCATTGACTTAGGTGATTTTTTTTTACAGACAAGTCCAAAATTTATTTAAAACTACATTAAATTTAAAGTTACTAAACAAATCATAATGAAAATATAAGAGAATAGTGCAGTAAGCCTTCAATCTAGAAAAGATCCCATCTCCAACCAATGACTTGCCTGAGCAGAAATGAGCATACTTATTCTAAAAGGCAGTTGGTCAAAAAACTAAGTTACATTCTTTCAGAGTTTGAGGGTTGTCCTCAGACAATTCTTCAGTGTGAGTCACAGCTCACATTTCCTCAGATAAATGGTTACCCTGTTCCTCTACTGCCATTTTCTTCATTAGATCTGCTTTGGAATAAATGGTCAGCTTAAGGAACAAATATTCCACTTTCACAAAGTTCTCTTCATCAGACTTTTGACTTAAATGACCAGATTTAAGTGATTTAAAAAAAAAATGAAGATGTTTTGTCATAATGTTTTACAGAGATGAATAATCTAAATAACATTTATATGTTTATCTCAAATTTTTGAATATTAGAAAAATGATCCAATTTATCTAATCTTTAATAAAAGAAATATGCTATACATAGTAAAACACAAATAATGAATGATAATTTAATTCCTTAAGTGGAAGATAGAATCTGCTTCAAAAATTTAAAACTTCAAATAATAGTGCAATAATGATCCAATGTACTTAATAAATATAATAATATACAAAATAAAACGAAATAATGCACTTAAAAATGGAAAGGCATCTTACTTAGCCTACAAGAAAGTGGGAGAGGAGGCGGTTGTTGTTGGTGATAAAAGGGAGGGCAGCCTGGGAGAGGGGGTAGTGAGAAGTAATGCCCTTTGAGGAGGGACAGGATGAAGGGAGAGAGAGAATAGAATAAACGGGGAGAAATACGATGGAGGAAAATAGAATAGTAACTGAAAAAAAAATTTGAAGCAAGTTTCTCTGATAATGGTCTCATTTCTCAAACATTTAGAGAACTGAGTCAAATTTATGAAAAATAAAAGCTCCTCCCTAACTCATAAATGATCAAAAGATACGATCAGTTTTCAGATGAAGTAATCAAAACTATCTACAGTCATATGAAAACATACTCAAACTCACTACTGACGGGAGAAATGCAAATTAAAACAAGTCTGAGGTACTATCTCATATCTATTAGATTGGCTAATAGGATAGAAAAGGTAAATGACAAAAATTAGAAGGGATGTGGGGAAAAACGAGATTTTAATGGAGTTGTGAACTGATTCACCTATTCTGCAGAGGAATTTGGAACTATGTCAAAAGTTCTATAAAATTATCCATACACTTTAACCTAGCAATACCACCACTATGCCAAAGAAGAGTAAAGAAAAAGGAAAAGGACCTCGCCAAACAAAAATATTTATAACAGTTCTTTTCTGGAGGCAAAGAATTAGAAGTTGGGAAGATATCCATCAACTGGGGAATGGCTCAACAAACTGTGGTGAGTGATTACGATGGAATACTACTGTACTATAAGAAATGAGAAGAAAGATGCTCTCAGAAAAAACCTGGGAAGACTTGCATGGGCTGATGCAAAGTGAAATGTACGGTGTACAAAGTAAAAGCAATACTGTAGGATGATAAACTGTGAATGACTTAGCTATTCTCATCAATACAATGATTGAAGACAATGCTGAATACTTACAATGAAAAATGTTATCTATTTACAGATTAAGACATACTTTTTAAAAACTTTATTTTTCTTGAGATTTTTTTCTTGTCTGTTTTCTTTCACAGAATGACTTACTTGGAAAAGTGTTTTACATGACTACAAAAGCATAATCTATATTGTGTAGATTGCCTTTTCAGTGAGGACTCTGCAGAGAGAGAGAATTTCAAACTCATCATTCTAAAAATGAATATAAAAAACTATTTTTACATGTAACTGGGGAAAAATAAAATACTAAATAAAAGCTAAGAAAAAGATAAATGGCAGGAAGTGTGTTTCTAGTTATGGAGAAACCTCCCCCACCATAAAAAAGAAAATTTCTAAATATTGCATATGAGGTCCATTTAGTGTATATGTATCTATTTTATTAAATTAGCTGATACTGTTCAATAGCTTCAATGTACCACATAATCCTATTATCTATACTTACTAAGAAGACATTCAAATTTTGAAGCTTTTGGCACAAAGTGTCACCAATACAGGCTCTTAATGCATCATATCGATCTCCTCTGCAGGAAAAAAAAAACAGCAGAAAAGACAAATCGACATAAATAATTGCACTGTTTTTAAAAATTGCCATCTATAGTAAAGACTTAAACTGCATATTCAATGTTTCTATAACGCTCACTACCACAGCACCTAAATGATCAGTTTGACATGAGGCTCAAAATTTCCGCCTCCAGTAGACCAAATATAGTGGAAGAAACTTGTATTTTGAGAAAGAAAATGATTGCCCAAACACATTCATCAAATTTTTTTGTTAGGTCACATGACAGTCTCTTGTAGGCATGTAACATACATATAGCAGAACCCTTTACCTTGGGAGAAATTCTTCACAGTTGGATTTATCCAGTGATTCAAGCAGATCTGCTGCTTCGATATATAACTAGGAAAAAGATAGAGGTTAAGCTTATTTAAAGTATCTTATTCATTACACTTTTTTCTTTTAGAATCTCATGAATAATAAAAGTGATTTAATACCATACAAGGAAAATAAACTAGGTTTTAGGTTCACATGAACCTAAAAAAGAACAAACACATACGCATGTATATACAAAGCATACAACTTAAGACCAGCAGATAAAGAATCTGGTCATTTTAGATAATATAGTCTGCCTTTAATAACTTTAATCCCAGCTCCTTTTCAGGACCCCAAGGGAAGTTTGATGGCACTACTTAATTAGAGCTTTGATTTCTAAGAAGAATTTATCTAATTCCAAATAGTTTAATTTTCATATGGCCAACATTTTACATAAATGAGATCAAATGATCTAATATGTGTAAAGCCTTTTGCAAACCTTTAAGGACTATACAAATATTGTTATTATATTTATGTTTTATTAACTATAACAAATTACTTTCCCATAGTATTCATTTTACATGTTTCAAGGTGCTTTAAAATATATTTTCTGATTTGATCCTCAGAACTCTGTGGAGTAGGGAATGAATTATTACCCCCGATTCCACAAATGAAAAAAATTGAGGATTCCAGTGGTTGTGACACATCTAGCTGAAGTTACATAATTAGAAACAAAATTAAGACTAAGCTTAAAAAGTCCAAATTTAGTAACAGTTGAATAAACAAGGAATCTCACTTGTTTGTTAAAGGACTAAATCACTTAAAAACAACCAAACACTTATGGTATGTAGTGCCAGATATGTAGTAACTATAATAAAATTGTGGCTATATTAGATAATGTAATTAACATGTCATTTTCCTCTCTATGCTAACCATCTTGGGGTCAGGAAGAACTAATTATCACATAGTTTTAAAATCATCTGTAAATATTTAATGTATGCTATTCTAAAATATGAAGTCCTTGGCCAATGACAGTCTCCAGATATTAATAAAAAACTGAGCTTTATCAATATTGGTACCTTTGCTATAAATAGCAAAACACATAAGTAAGCTTCAGCAAAGCAAAAGGTGAGTTTCCAGGTTCTCCTCAGAGAGGTTTGATAGATAGGTTGAGTTCAATGACAGCCCAAAAAACCCCCACAATTTAATGCAATAATTGGTCATCCTGCGTTATATTCTTGATATGTAAGAATATGTATATGTAAGAAGATCACCATTAGGACAATTTCAAATTATGTGCCAATATCCCTTAAAAAGTGATGATCATGCAGGAAATAAAATTTATGAATTTAATAAGACCATCATAGAATTTCAAAGCTAGTCAACATAAACAATGACACTTGGAGATTTCAATGACATGATTAAAAATGTTAGAATATGTATTTTGGAATTGTAAAACAAAACAGGTCAAAGACTTGTAGACTATCCAGAAGACTTACAGATGTACATCATTAATCATTTCTTACAGCAGAGAAGAACTAGACATAAAAAGTATTGGACAACACTACACATACACACATGCGCGCGCACACACACTCTTGCTATATATTTTAACAAGAAACAATAAAATTCATTTCTGAATTAGTTCTTGGTGTTAAACAAGATTAATGAATCATTAGAATGAAGGTAAGGATTAACATAAAACTAAGAGGGTAAAGATGAGAGGCATAGACTGTACAATTATAAAAGGTCCAATACAACACATTCAAATAACCTATTGAAAATAAGAAACAAAGGAAAAGGCATTGATAAGTGTTACAGAAAAAGGGGTATTTTCAAAAGAGGAAAGGCAAGCTATTAGCAATCATAAAGAAAAGGTTTAAATCACTAATAACATTAAATAACTCTGAGGTTTGATCTCATATCCATCAGATTGGCAAATATAATAAATGAACAAAACATTTAGTGCTGGAAAAGTTGTAGGCAGACAGGCACATTAATGCACTACTGGAAGAGCTACAAATTGACCCAACTATTCTGGAGAACAATTTATTGTATGAAAAAAGTACAAACTCTCTGAATAGAGTATTGGTTTATTAGTATATTACGTATATGAAAGAAGGCAAAGTCGGAGGGAATGGTACAACATAAAAATATTTATAGTGGTACTTCATATAGCAACAAAAGACCTGGAAGGAAATGGATGCCCATTGATCGGAGAATGGCTGAAAGAACTGTGGTATATGAATGTAAAGGAATATTACAGTACCATAAAAAGTAACAAATATGAAACACTAAGAAAACTTGAGGAAGACTTCCACAAAATGAAGCAGAATTGCTTGCCTATGATTACCTGTTACAAGTGAATATTTGTTGGTGGAGGTGGGTGAGTGGAAGAACTTCGTGTGAATTAACAGAGATGCAAAAAGAAAAGGAACATCAATAAACCAAAAAGACAAAAGGAAAAAATTCAGAAGGGAACAGAAAAATAGATTACGACAGATTTGTTAAATTCAACAAATACTTAAAAACCAAACTGTTCTTTGTATATTTGCCAATAACTATTAAGGTCATAATTTTTTTTAAGAAAAATAATTTACCCTATAACATTAATATAAAGGCTGAAACTAATTTTTTTTTTGGTGGGACATTACAACATGGGAAGCTATATAAAAGTACCAAAGGGAGAAGGGGCTCAGAGGGAAGGGATTCAAAAGGGAGTCATCAGGGTCAAATAAAGGACTGGCAATGAAGTGAAGGTGATCACTCTGGTCTCAGGAAGAGAACAACCTAAAAGCAAGTGGATGAGGAAAGAGTATAGGAGGAATAATGAAAGAGAGGGAAAAGAAAGAAGCCTGAGTGGCGGTGGGAAGGCATCCAACAGATAAATGCTCCTATGGGTGAAGAGAGATGTGTCAGTGAAGGAAGATGTCTTTACCCTAGACAAAATTTAGGGGATTTGACACTTAAATTTTTTATCCAGGGAAGGGGATTGGGGGAAGAGTTGGAATTTCTGGGGCAACTGGCAGCTCGAGACACCATGGATATAGGGGGGAAATTCCCAGGCAAATATAGGAAAAAAAAAGGTCAACATGAGAGGGTAGAGATTAGTAATAACTGGCCTAATCAGGGATGTGGTAAAGCGAGGGGCCCTACCTTGGAGCAGTGTCCTCTCTGACACTTGCAATAAATGGCATTTTTCTGGGAGTGAGGTACAATGGAAAAGGGAAACATAAGGTGTATGCCTTACAAGGCACTGGCAAAAATGTCAAGAGGGGACAGTTTAGAATGTAGTACCTTGAAAGCTGACAGCATGAAGGACAAAGAGAAAAGAAAGAGACAAGATAATTACAGGGACAATAAAGCACTGAATGGGTGTGTTTAACGAATAGAAAAAGATGGATAACAAAGACAGAAAGAGAAATTGTTTTTGGAAAGAAGTACAAAAAAGTGAAATCCAAAAACTAATGAACAGGACTAGCTGAAGTGGAAAAGAAAGAGGAATCTACTTGACAGAGGAAAAAAAGGGAAAAAATATATAACCAGATAGGAGTAAGAGAAAAAGGAACTAACAGGGGGTAACAAATGAGAAGAGATTAAGGGTGAGAGGAAGAGTCAGTGGGGATGGGACCATGTTAAAGAAAGTGGCTCTTTTTGTGACAGTTAAGAAGTGAAAACAGAATAGACACATGACCATCAACTGGGGAGGGCTAACACATTGTGGTACATTAACAGAGAAACAGAAAGATCTATACGATCTAATGCAGTGAAGTAAGTGGCGCCAAGAAAATATACATAGCAACTAAAACAATGTAAGTGGAAAGAATGACACACCAAAATATCAGAAGTATATGTAAAAATGTTATAAAGATAAGGAGAACTAAGATGAAAAGATATGAAAAGACACTCCCAAACTACCTCTTCAGGAAAAGTGGGAGGTCCACAGGTATTACAAACTGCATACGTTTTCAGACCTTTTTCAATGTATTTATCAGTGGTGCTTTGCTCCCCCTTTCTAAAAAAAATGCTATGGGATGCCTCTCTGGGAAGGGGAGAAGGGAAACATGGGATACCATGTAAGATGTAAGCAACAAATACTGTAAGCAAGCAGAAAGAAAGAATTCAAGTACCAAGGAGCCATCATTGGGATTATACATGATTTAGCAGCTACTACTACAAAGGAGCAGAGAACTTGGAATATAACATTACAGAAGGTAAAGTCTTACAGTCACAAATAACTTAAGTAGCAAAAATGAATCTTTAATGAAATATATTAAATAAATACATTAAATATACATGTATGTATATGTAAAATATATTAAAACAAATATATTAAAATATATTTAAAAATTGTTGTAAAGGAAAGTAACACTGAAAAACATCAGGAAAAAAAGAAAGACTTCATAATTCTGAAATTGTGACTTTAGAAGATGATGGTATAGCATGTCTCCTCCTGTTTCTTGACATAGAGATGGGAGGTGGACAATAAACATGGAATGAAGTATATGCTTTTTCAGACAAGGTCAATATGTTAATTTGTATTATATGACTGTACTTGTTCTATTTGGGTGCGTGGTATGGGGGAGAAACAGCCAATGTAAGAAAAGTGAGGAAAGAAAAGAACAGAAAAGAACACCAATAAAATAGTTAAAAGTAACAAAAATGATACTGATTATCATAATTTTTAAGAGAAGCTAAATCCATACAAAGTAATTGCCACAATGAAGAGATATGTATTAGCTTGTACTGATTTATAATATGTAAAATTATTTTTAAAAAGAGAATAGTAGAACATTAACAGCATTACTGGCTCATAAAAGAGCAGTGTAAACAGAAGAGTGAAAGGTGCAAAAGGTCTGTTATGAGATTCAATTATGTCAGACCATCCTAACAGCATTTGAAGATGAAACTGGGAAAGCAAAAGGGGGAAGTACCTGCTAGTACTCTGACAGTATGCTAATTTCATCATTCATTACAGTGATTCCACACAGGGGCTTTAGAACCAACATGAAATTGGAACAGAAATTTGACCAGAGGATATGCTGGAAGTGACAATTTCAAAAGCACTGTGCAGTCAATTTTAAGATATTTAGAAGAGGAAAGGATACTAAAAGGCTGGAAAAGTTGTCAACTGGAGGATTGCTGAAAAAATTGTGCTACGTAAATGTAATGGAATACTGCTGCACTATAAGAAATGAGGAATATGAAAAATTCAAATAGAGAAAGATTTACATGAGCAAGCGAAGAGAGGAGAACCAAGAAAACAATGCACCTGACTATAATAATGTAAATGAAAGTGCTAAAGGCAGCTGTAGTCAAAATTAATTACTGTGAACAATTTTCCTTTCAGAAAATAAAATAGATATCATTTCTATCAGTAAGGGGCAAGACTGGGCAAGGGATGAGTGGAAGGAGGAGAAGCAGGGCCAAATATGAAAATATATGTATTGCCAGATGCAGTTGTCTCACTGGTTTATTTTAACATTTTTCTTTCTTATAAGGAAGAGTTCAAAAATAATTTTTTGGGGGGAAGGGAACATAAAATGAGTATGATATACACAAAACACATTATTTTATTAAAAAACTATATGGACATCCTTTTCCAATAACTTTTTCCGGGCAATATAACAAAGGCTGCTTTTGTTCCCTTTTCTTCCTTCTACTGTTCCTCATTCTGTAGCCTTGTAGCTTCATATGCTCTCTAACTAGGAAGGGAAACTGTAGGATCCTGTAATCAAAGGTACCTCACATTTGTATGTGAGGTATGTGTATACCTCAGGGTTTCTAAACCTTTTTTCTTTTCTGTCATATACCTCTTTGGCAGTCTGGTAAAACCTACGGATCCCTTTACAGAATAATGTTTTTAAATGCCCAAAATACGAAGGATTATAAAGGAAACCAATTATATTGAAATGAAATGCCCCAAATATTAAAAAGACAAGTTAACAATTCCTGATTTATGTTACATGCTTTAGTAATACTACCATATTAAGTAGGATGGACAATCTGAAAACTAATACAGTCCAGTGTTTCTTAAACTGTGGGTTGATGACCCACAGTTTAAGAGATTCTGAAGGGGTCTCACAAGCAGAAAAAGTTTAAGAAGCCTTGATTATAAAGAAACTGGTTAGAAACTTTCGCATACCCAGGGGAATGGGATAGAAGCTTTAAAGATTGGCTATAGGACTGAAAACTGAAAAGACCGTTTCCTCTACTAAAACATTAAGGACCTTAGTGCCAGAAATATAGTAAAGAATATATCTTTGGGTCAAAGGGTAGATAGCATGGGTCTTATTTAATATGTAGGCTAAATTTTAAACGCTGTTGCAACTATTTTCATACTGAAAGATTTGTAGACAAACATTCTCCTCTTAAATTTATGTACAAAGAAAACACTAATTTGCTTCATTACAATAATTTTTCAAGTTTGCCAAAACAAATTATTCAGGATCTAGAGAATTCTACCAAAGTATTAAAATATAAAACAGTACCAAAATACAAAACTAACCCACTGGCATAAGGGAGAAAACTTTCCCGTCACAGCTTTCAATACTTCTTGGCTGGCAACCCCTCCTATTGCTGCAGCCAGTGGGGCTAAGAAGCCTTGGGCAGTCCAGGAGAGCCAATTCACAATGTCATCATCTACTTCAGGCTGAAAAATAATCCAGGAAAAAAGAGGAACAAGTGTTTTTTTATAGGACAGATAATTTAAAGCTTTACTGGCAAAGGGTAAATCACTATGGTTCTACTTCTAAAGCTGCTAAAAACATTTCTTATACAGGTACTTTTAAAATTGTCCATGTAGTCAAAGTTCTGAATTCATAACAAAATTCACATTACCTTGTGGCTTACAATGTAAAGTTTTTATATACAGCAAATACTTAATAAACCTGTCAAAAAGGATTAAAAACCTTTGTGGAAGGTACTGTTAGTGAAGAGCTAGAGATACAAAGTCAAAACTGACACAGCCCCTCTTTTCCAAGTAATTCACATTCTCTTGGGAGAGAAGAGGATTGCAGGAGGGAACAGAATGCTGTACAGAGTTAAATAAATACAAGATGTACACAAAATAAACACAAAGTACTTTGGGATAGAATAAGATACTATACAAGGGGAAGATACAGTAAAGGATTCCCACAGGAGGTGGCATTTGAACTATGGCTTTATGGAGGCTGGAGTCCTAGGAGATGGAAGTAAAGAGGAAGAACATTCCAGGAGAGGCATGACAGCTGGTGTGGAATAACATATACAGGGAATTCTAGGTTGTCTAGTATAATTGGAATACAGTGTACATCAACAGTTCCCTGACATCAACTTGGAAAGATAGGATAAAGTTAGAAGGGAAGGGTTCTGACTTTCAAAGAATTCATATTATATTATGCTAAAGGAAAGAGGCAGCCTCTGAAGTTTCCTAAGAAGGGTAAAAATTAGTAAATGCTGATTAAATTGAAAGGCTAAAGGTAGTAGCTTACAAAACACTTACCTTCTCTTGCAAAGTTGCACTTATAGATGTTGCTAGTTTCAATAATTCTTCAGAATCTTGACGGCATCTAGCATGTAACACAAAGAACAATGATTAAAAATCAATACACTTCAAATTTGTATAATGTTTAAAACATGGATTCATATTTAAACTAATTAACAGAGGAGACAGTGTGGTTGGAAGAAGCACGATGGACTTGGAATCCAGAGAAGCCTCAGTGCAAATCCCAACTTTGATACTTAAATTATAGCCATGTAACTACCTTAATTTCTTTGAGCCTCAGATTCCTTATCTGTATAACGGAGATAACAATATCTTTCCCTCACGTGCTCAAACTAGAAAATATATAAATCTAAACTTTAAGGAAAACATATTAACCTTTGTAAACAATGAAGTGCTCCACAGATGCCATCTATTATTATTTATGATAAATAAGACAATTTCATTTAATATACAATAATGACAATTCAACTACATTTTTTAAGATTCCTGAATTTTATATCTGACCATGTCTAATTTCATCAGAAGCACCCAATCATCCCTAAGGGGAAAAACTTCTCTATTAGTTACTGAAGGCTAACTCCAATCTTTCTCCTGATTGATTTTACGCTATTCCCATTGGTGCATTCACAAAGTAGCCTATTTGCTGTTCTCTCCACATGACATTTCATCTCCTGCTTCTGTACTTTTGTCCATGTCCTATGCCTAGAAGACTCAGCTGAGAATCCACCTCCCACTTGAGGCCTTTCCTGAAACATATTAGTTGGTTAGTGTTCTCTCTCCTATTTCCATTGAAGTTACTTTGTATCTACGGTATATCTATTGATCTGTGTACATGTGACAGCCCTACAATAAAATACAAAACTCTGAGAATATGGACTATTTCATTTTTATCTTTATATTCCCGGAACTCAGAACTACACTTGACACAACAAAGGTACTTAATAAATGTCACTGATTTGAATCTATTCTCCTCATCAAAAATTAGTTTTTGGAAAACTTCAATGCTCAAAAAGAAAACGTCTGTTACCAAGAAAAGAAAAAAAAGATTTTATCTGGGTATCCTGTGAAGTTTAGAAAAAGAACAAGCACATACCAAACTGAGGTTAAGAGATTAGTAATTATTGGAATGGCTCTAAAATTTGGTCCATGTGACAATTCTCTGAAGCACTTCTATCAAATTCAGCCTTAAAAATGTCCTCTGTATCATAAGGCATAGCCACCACCACCACATCCTTTTGTATACATTATTTCATTTGAATTTCACAATTTACAAAGTACAGGGTAGGCATAATATAGATTAGGAACCTAAGGTTTAGTGGAAAGTGAAAAAAAAAGCTACTAAATAATGGAAACATGATTACCAGAACACTTTATGTCTAAGAATGAGGATGACATCCAAAGGCCCAAAGCTAAAAAGACTACTCTGGATTTGGCCTCACCAGGGAAGGGTCTGTCTGTCTGTCCATCTATCTGTCTGCAGGTCTATCTATCTATGACTCTGTAGGACAACCACCTCCCTTAGGTTCTTTTGATTCTGAGTCCAAATGCTCTTGTCACTATGCCACATTGCTTCTTTACGGTATTCATTTTGATTGTAAGTAAGCTCTTTTTCATGTAGATATAGAATCTAATATACAGATGTTAGAAATGTGCAAAAAAAAATCCAGATTTTTGGTTTAAACTCACATGTACTACAAAACAAAACAGCTATATTTTATGTGAGTACTTTAGAAAATAATGACTCGCTGGGCAAAGAGGAAGCCCTTTTAAATTGGTCTGTAAAGCCTGGCATAGTGCTGGTGATCCGTAAATACCACAAGATAAAAAGAAAAGAACAAGATGCCTTGTTTCACTTTGTTCCTTTGGAGTCAAAAAAGAACAAGTCTTTTGTTAGGTGGTTAAGTATTTCAAATTTCAATTAACAGACCCAACTTGCCACTCAAAAAATATTACCCAATATTTGGCTTTCGATTGTAGTTTTCCTGGAATTGGTCCAGGGCAAGCATGGCAGCATGGATCTGTAAAGGTGCCTATTCAGAAGAAAAAGGAACCACAATACAATATCAATACACACTTTTATTCTTAACATTTGGCATTAAAAATGACATGATGCACAAGGTTAGAAAAGGAAAGAATAAAGCTTCAAGTTATTGCCCCTCATTTTATTGATGAGGAAAATAAGCCCTCAAGAGATAATGCGCTCAAAACTCCAGAGCTAGAATGGAAGCTAAGACCATCTAGTCAAAGCCTGTTTTTATCAATAGGGAATCAGAAGTCCAGAGTGTAAAGTGACTTGACAAGGCCACATAGCAAATTAGTAGTGGTAGACTTACCACTAGAATTTAGGTCAGAGTACTTTCTACTTCTTACGCTTATCTCCCCATCCCTGGAGCTTGGCAACACTATAACCGAGCTTTGCCTTAGAAGAGCATAAGATCTGTAAGCTGAGCAGAGCCCCTTACCACTGTTTTGTCCTTTTATTCCCTTACCTTCTGCTTTTAGTTATAAAAGAATGCAAATGGGCTGAAACCACAACTCTTTCCGCAAAGAAATGTTAATATTTTCTTATACTCTTTGTACATTTAATTCAAGCTATATATTTCAATCAATCAATAATTTGACTGAAGGCCCAATTTGCACATAAAGCCAGGATTTTGCTTGGAAAATATAAACAGGATCATTTAAGAATTTCTTGGAATAACATTTACATAAACCCAGAAATATATTCCACTTTAAAACAGATACATTTCCCTAAGTATTAATTACCTCAGGTTTGCTAAAATCAGCAATAAGGCATGTTGGATGTTTTATTTGTCTCTCCAGGCATTCCTGATGGGGAAAAAAAAAGATATTAAACCAAATGGTAAGGTACTTAAGTTCTACCAAAGCATACTGTTATAAAACAGATAACTGATATCAGTAAGGAAAGTTGCAAAAGAAATTAATTTTAATGGCATACAAAGAAGGAAAAATTAACAAATATTCTTTCTGTCTGTTCTGAGAAACAATTTCTACATAAATCAATGAGAGAGTAGGTAGAATAGTAGATGAAGAGCTGGTTTTGGAATAAGAAAGGGTTCAAATTCCATTTCTAACCTATCCTGGCTAAGTGACGCTATGCAAGTTACAGAATCTCTGAGTGCCCCAGGCATCCTCTCTAATACTGATGTATTCAATGTTTTTGAAGAGGAAATTTCCTCACTGGGAAATTGCACCAATGAATAATAGGTTGAAACACTGCCCCCCCCCCCCAATCTTTCATTATGTGTTCATTTTTCCAGGGGTTTTAAAGAAACTAAGGTTAACTTTGAAAGAAATTAGACTGTGGGCAAAAAAAATCATGAAAATAAAAATTATCAGTCCTTCCCATTTCTGTCATAAATTTTATTTTCTCCTCTTCTCTCTTCACATTCTCTCCCTTCACTTATGATATCTCTATCCAGATGACTCTGAAATCTACTGGCCTGGCCCTGCTCTTTTAATGCCAACTGCCTGCTGAACATATATACCTACCTCAAACCCAACATGTCCAAAACAAAATTATCTTATATGTTGATGACTCAACCACTTCATCTGTCCTACAGGATGCTGACTGAGGCCTATAACCTGAAGTTTTTCTCAAAGAATAACAAACAAGGACAAAGGAGTGCAGTAAAGTTGGTTTGTTTAAAAAAATATATTACATTTATCCCAAATGCTCAGATTTCCAATCTTAGAGTTATCCTTAATTCTTCCTTCTCTCTCACTACATTTACCTGATCAGATGTCAAACCTTGCTAGCTCTATCTCTACACCACCTCTCATCTGTACCCTTCCCTCCACTCATACGGTCTAATTCAAACCTTCATTAACTTTTGTATGAGTCTGGACAACTGAAACAGCTTGTTTGGTCTCCTTGCTTACAGTCTTTCCCTTCTCCAATAGATCCTCCACACATATGCCAAAATCATATTCCTAGGTATAAGTCTATTCTATACCTATGGGCATAGGTCTATACTATATCTACATTCCCCTCCTTAAAAGCCCTTAAGGTCTCCCTGTGGTCTCTAGGATTAAATTTTCCTCAGCATGGCACTTCAGGCCCTCTGAAATGCGGTTCCAACCATACTTTACATACTCCTTTTCAGAAAATTCCATAATCTGACCACACCTGAATACTTGCTGTTATACAAGCTCAATATGACAATGCATTCACATAAGTGCTCATGGAAGTCTTAAATGTATTACTCTTAAAACCACCTCTCAGAATTCTTTTGTTCCCCTTTCAGATGTAGCTCAGGTGCCAATTTGCCAATCCAATATGTATCTCCTAGGCTGTAGTATTTTTCCCATGCTAAACAAACAACCTTATTCCAAGTTCCCGACACTGAACAAGTACTCTTCCTGTTCTCAGTGGAGAACTATTTATATATTCTCTTTAGACACAAGAGATTCATATAAACCTCATCAGAAGACCACTATCCTATTCCCCAAAACATACATTCTCTGCATTATTCTTTCATAAGACTTAAGAAAACATTTCAAATACTCCTATTAATAAACTTATGGACAAATTTAACTGAAATGCATAATATTACTTGCCAGTTAACCAAGAAGCAATCTTAAGTTATGCTAACTTTCTGAAATAACAAATAAACCTAGCTCTGGAACCTCCCTGCTTCATTATATGTGTGTTGTTAAATTTCTTGGAAACAGAGTAAAACCTTCCTTTATTAAAAGGCTAATGTGATAGAATGTTCTGGTTAACAAATATCTGGTTAATAATGTTCAAAAAGAAAATTCTTTTTTATTTGCAATGCAGAACTTTGGTATTGAAAGAGACTTTTTGAAACACCCAAGTTCAAGTCTCTTATAGGTAAAGAAACTAGTGATTCACGGAAGGGAATTACCTTAACATTTGTTGAAAATCTTTAAAATAACATTATCATACACACCTAATAATAAGTGTAATAAATATTATTTCACAAGGCACAGAACTAAAGTGGGACAACAGAGACCATTCTCATCCTCATTTCTTAATAAGGAAGTTGAAGTTTAGAGCAAGTTAAGTAAAATTTTCCAAGGTACTGAAGTGACATGCAGTGCAGCCAGGTCCTTGACTCCAAATCTAATGAATGCTCTTTCAACTATACCATGCTGGCTCTTTACTTCACAACTCAGAACGTTTCAGTGACTCATGACCACAATTATCATCATCCAGTACTAAAAGAATAGAAGGGAGGATAATGACTTGAATTCAAACTACTTCCAGAGATCACCAGAAAAGTTAAAAAAAAAAAAAAAAAGTAAATTCTGGAAATGGTTTGTTTTCTTATGATTCCTTTCCTTCTCCTTGATGTGGAATGATTAAAAATAAAAACAAAAAAATGAATCCACATGAAGCTACAATTAATCTGCTAATAAGATATACTGCTTTCTACTTGTTCAATAGGTATTCTTTTTTTAAAAATTTTATTAATTCTATTTATTTTCAATGTTCCACAATCACCACCACACAACCCAACTTACTTTTCCTTCCCTCCCCTCTACTTTCTCCCTCCCTCCCCAACACGGTACACAACCTCACACAGACTCTACACATAAATCCCTACCACACACACCCTTACCACAGTCGTGCTGCGTAGAAGAACCAAAATGAATGTGAGAAATCACACAACAAACCAAAACTCAATACAAAAGAAAATGATGCTACGTTCTGCAATTGAATTCCATAGTTCTTTCTCTGGATGTGGAAGGCATTTTGCCTTAAAAGACCACTGGGAATTTTTTTAAGTCCTTGCATTTCAATGAAATTCCAAATCTACCAGAAAAAACTCTCACACACTGCGGTCGTTGCTGTGCACAAAGTTCTCTTGGTTCTGCTCCTTTTGCTAAGCATCAGATCATATAAATCTTTCCAGGCCTCTCTGAAGTCTTAGCAGGTATTCTTTTAACCACTAAATATGTATGCAACAAAAGAAAATACTTACAAAATAAAATGTCTGAGATGTCTTAACTTGAATAGCTATACCTCCATGTAAGTATGGCTCCATTTCTGTAGTATCACCAATACTGAAAGAGAATGGTGACACCACTGGAAAAAAAAGAAAATACAGAAACTATTATACCATAAAAAGAATTTTTATCTAGATTATCATTTCCCCTCTAAACTTTACTCCTTTTTTAAGTCAAGGACTAAACCAGATTTTTAATTTTGAACTATATTCTATTTCAAGAAATCATTCACCAGGTCCTATAATGTTAACTTATCTCAATATCAAAGGATCTATTAATTAAAAAATTTAAGTTATTTTAAAAAATCTAAATATAGGCTATGCTCCTAAAATTATATCTTTTTCAAAGAAAATAACTAATATATTTGTGTAATTAAAAATAATATGAATGATAGTCCACAAGCATAAGTCAGATTTTGGGGGAAAGGTTTTATATTTGGATCAATATGATAACTACAAAAAGACAGCAGAATTATGTGGAAAACCAAAGGGTAAAACATGTTAGAAATGGCTAAAGTATTTGCATTTTAATTCTCTTAGGTGCCTAGAGACAAAAAGTTTAAGAGAAGGAAAATATTGGTAGAGGTCATCTAGACCAATTCCCTCATTTTCATAAACGAAGAAACTCAAGTCCAGTGAGATTAGGTGATCTGCTCAGTCACAGAAATACTAGGTGACAGAGGCAGGATTTGAAGTCAGATCCTTTGACTCTAGATCCAGGACTACATCCAGAGCATGAATAGAAATTTCTAAAGCAGATGAACTGAATAGTTGGTTTACTGGTAGTTAGCTATGATCTCCCATTTACCCAGGGCTGTAAGGTTTACAAAGGGCCTTTTCTCACAGTTACCTAAGAGTGCAAGTGTGACAGGCCTTGTTGTTTTCTAGAGCAGTGACCTCAAGCTGACAGGCTAAAGTGACTTGCCTACAGTCATAGACAGTTTAGAAGAGAAACTCAAATCCAGGCATCCTACCTCCAAGTTCAGCATTCTTTCTGCCATGTTCGGCTGGCCCTCTATTTGATTTGTAATACTTAAATCTGGCTCACTAGGTTTTTTGGGGTGAATCCATTTAACAGTAATAATGAACAGCAACACAGAACAGTTAAACAGCACCTTAAATTTGGAAAGCATTCTACAAGTTATCTCGCTCACAACTAGTCACTGACACTTACAACTTACAGATGAGGAAGCCGAGGCTCAAAGAGAGACACATAACTTACTTGGCCCTGGTCCCAGACTGAGTGACTTCTAGAGATGGGGTGAGAATTGAGGTCACCCTTCTTTCCAAATACACAACTTTCCTTCACTACACCATGCCAATTTCTCAAATGTCTCACCATATAGCACAGTCTGAATAAACGTTTTTTCCATCCTACTTAATTCTTCCTCTGGGATAATAAGGATAAGCTCCTTTGAGTAATGGCTGATATTTCCTTTTTTTTTTTTAATTTCTTTTTTTTTTATTTTATTTATTTATAAATGTTCTACAATCACTTCCTTAAAATTAAGATTTTATACCCCCACACCTTCCCCCCCTACCCCCCTCCCTCCCCATGACAGCATACAATTCTGTATAGGTTCGACATATACTTTCCTATTGAGCATATTTTCACTATAGTGATGTTATGTAGTCACACTGACATAAGTGGATATTTCCTAAGAAGGCTTTGCAATATTCTCTACTAGTCAGCATGCCATTACAAACAAACAAGAGTGTCTAAAGGATCTAATCATATACTAGGAATTCTTTCTTTAATTTGGATTCTGTTGTAGACATCCTCCATGAAAATGACAAACCCCTTTGACGAGCTTTAGAACTTGTTTCACATTGACTACATTTAGTAAACTTTTAATTGCTTTTAATGATCCCAAGTATCTCCTTGAAACAGATTCATCTTACCACACTGATATTCTCCCAATGATGTTGTAGAGCTGTACCATAATCTTTAAGGAATCAAGTTGTGGTTCATTGCAAGGACAAAGGAGAGGGATACAGTAGGCAAGAGTACCCTTTAGCATTTTAGCAACAAACTGCAGATAAACTGTGTAAAGGACATCATATGGAAAAGGAAGTAAGTCAGACATGTGAAAGAAAAAGATAAATGACGGACAGTCCATGTTTCACTGGTATCCATGAAACATGAAGAGATTTAGAGTAGGGTTCCTAGCATGCTAGGTAGAACACCTATGGACAAGACTTGCAAAGGATGAGAAGGTGAATGAATGAATTGTAATTTCTACCACTGGAGGGCATCAAAACCTATCACAGATCCAATTTAAGTACTTAAAACACATGCCATCAGCTTACCAGTTATTTGTTTTGTGGATCCATTTAACCCTGTCATTCCATTTACTTCTCGAAATGTTACCAAATTTCCTGTCTCAAGTTTGTGTGGATGATTTTCAAGACAAGTTACAATTCCAGGATTTGCCTGAAAGTAAATTAGTCAGAAGGTTAATGAAGAAAGAAAATCTTTCAAAGCCCAGCTTCAAGGATCGTTAGTCCAAATTCTTCCCTAGTCACTTAAAATTCCTTCAATAGCCAATACAACAGAGTTCAAGCGGGGGAGAAAGATCTGGAGAATTTTACCTGTAGTTTAACAAAGCAACAAAGAATAATTAATTGACAGGATGGTGAAAGATCAACAAGGCAACAGTAAAATAGAAAAAAAGAAAGATCTGCTATCATAATGAATCACAAATATTTAGAAATATGCTATTTTTAACATTTTTCTCCTTAAAACAGGGTAACAGAAAACATTTATACATGGATGTATTTACAAGCATATAATTCAAGTGACAGGAAGTTATAACCCTATTATACTTTAATGAGGTTCTAGTAAACACATGCATCTGTGGTGTTCACTTCATGCAGAAGTCAAAGAAAGTTAATGAATGAAATAAATCATAGTATGAAAGGTTATATGGATGACAATACTGAAAAAAAGTTACAAAAGGTATGTGTTTACTAGAGTCATTTTAAAAAGTATTGTATTTGCCTCTTTTTACCACAGAGATCTACCAAGGACCAAACTAAAGAATGGGAAATTCATTGCTTGCTAGACAATAAAGCTGATATTCCTAACTTTGGGGCTAATTAAAATTGAAATAAGCAACCTAGGAAAGTTTGAGAAATTAAAATTTGGAAAATTATTCACATAATTTCATTCTTCAAAAAGTGGAAAAGCCAACGAAAAGAAATTCTATTCTAAATCTAGTTCATATTAATAAGCAGGAACTTGTTGTTGGGATGAAAATGATGGAAACCTTGGGATGAAGTTACTACTTCCTCCTAGAGCTTGTGATTGATAAGAAGAATGCTGGACATAGGTAACAGATTTTAGTAAAACAGATTTAATAAAACAGATTTTTAGTAAACTTGCCTGTTGTACACAGATAGAAAAGAATCATAGGCAGGATCTCTTGGTCTAAAATTCTACTCAAGTCAGTCTAAGAAGAATGAGATGCTCTCAAAAATAAAATTATAAACATAGAAAGATTTTAATAATAATTCTTACAAGAAAGCAAAGGAGTTTTCTCAAGAGATCAATGTATATTCATAGAGAACTTACTAACCAACTTAGATTTTAAAAAGACATACACAGAAGATGGAAACAAGAGCAGTTAACAAACAGAAAATATGAGTGTGGCATGGTCTTGCGAAAATACTCTGCTAAGGAGAATGATGTTTAGCCTGGAAATCACAGAACAAAAATGACTACCTAGGAGGTCATACCCACTACAAATAAGGAGATGGTATGAGAGCACTTAGTTGCCACCCTTGATGAATTCACATATACCCAGATGTGAGAAAATTAAAAAACATGACTACTTTATGTTCCAGGTTATGCCTGATTCAGACTAACTACCTTGTAACTTAGGTTCAAAACTGGAATGAAATGATTTGAAAATCATTTCACAGTAACAAAAAGATTTATTTAGTTAGCTGGAGAAGAATATTCAAGGAGGACAGAAATCAAAGAAACCTTGAATACATTTGGTTGAGCTTTTCTGCCTAAGCTGCTCACTGTGGCTTACCAATAAGACAGCAGAGAACTCTTAGAGCTCCTTATGGCTGCTTTATACTCAGGTAACCAGAAAGGAATGCCAAAAGCCTAAGCTTTAATCCCCTCAGTCAATCAAAACTCAAGGGCTGTTTCACTACCTTTTAAGGAAAAATCAGCCTGACTTGCATAGCAGAGCGCTTAGGATACTACTTCTGGAAGCATGCTATTTTCAGTAATCTGTGAAAGATCATGTAAAATAAAAGCTTTAAAAGACTAGGGAGGGCAAATTTTCCAATTTTCAAAAAAGGGAGGAGATAAAATTCTCAAACTATATTGGTTGGTGAGAATGACTTTAATATCTTGAGAGAAGTGGTCTTTACAAGGATCCAGCATAGCTTCATCAAGTACAGGTTATGCAAAACTAACCTTATTTTCTTTTTTGATGGGGTTACTAAATTGACAGATCAAATTTGACAAAATATCTCCAAGCTATTCTTATATACAAGATGGAGAGATGTATTCTAAGTAAGACAACTGGATGAATTTGTAACAGGCCAACTGGACAGGTTCAGAGTAGCTATTAGTGGTTCAAAATCAATCTAGAAGTTCTCCAGTGCAGTAGCTCAACAATCTGTGTTTTCTAATATAATCATCAATGACTTGGATAATGACACCGAGGGCAGGCTCATCAAATTTCAAGACAACACTTAAACTGTCAGTCGGTCTGGAAATAAATGTTTATTAAGAGCCTGATATGTGTCACATACTGTGCTGGAGATATAAAGAAAGGTAAATGATAGTCCCTGACCTCGAGAAACTCACAATCTAATTGGGGAGACAACATGTATAGACAAGTTACATACAGAATAAACTGGAAATAATCAACATGGGCAAGGCACTATAATTAAAGCAGATCAGGAAAGGTTTCCTGTAGAAGGGCTTGTAGGCCAGGAGGAAGAGAGATGAGAAGGAAAAGAAATCCAGACAGACATGGAGGACAATGAGTAAAAATGCATGGAGTTGGGAGCATCTTATGTGAGGAATAGTAAGATGGCCAGTGTCACTGGGTTCAAGAGTTATGCGGAAGTAGGATGAGGTATATGTTTAAGGTATAAGCAGATCAGAAAGGTTTGGTAGGAGGGGCTCTGAATAACAAACAGACAATTATATATTTGATCTTGGAGGTGACAGGGAGCCACTGTTGACTGTGTAGCAGAGGGGTAAGTGAAAGTAATATGGTCATGCAGAACAGAGAATGTCTTGTGGCACGGAGACCAACAAGCAGGCTTCTTCAATAGTTTAGGGGTGAGGAGATGAGGGCCTGCATCAGGCTGGTGACAGTGTCACAGAAGTGAACAGAATATATGAAGATAAAAATAGTAAGGGAGAGCTAATACATCAGATGTGAACTACGAGTCAAAAAAGACCCTGACATGTTAGAGCACTGGGCTGATATTTAAATAAGATTATATTCAAGAGGGATAGCTATAAAGTCTTCAGGTTGGAAAAAAATCACCTTCTTAAATACAGAATGGAAGAAGCAGATTGGACAGAAGCTTGTCTCAAAGAGATCTGGGGGCAGCACTACAAAGTAGCATATAAAAAGCTAATGTTACCTTAGGCTGCATGAAGAAAGACACAGGTTTCAGGAATAAGGATGTGATGCTCCCTTTTGTATTCTGCCTGAGTCATACCACATCTGAAGTATGACAACCAATTCTGGGTACCTCAGTTTAGAGATAATGGTAAGACAGAGACCATGGAGAAAAGGTAAACAGGATGGTGTGGGGTTATAACTCCATGTCACATGAGGATTAACTGAAGGAACTGGGGATGGTTATGCTGGAGAAGAGAAGTCTCAGGTCTTGAAACAGTCTTCAAGCATCTAAAGGGCTATCACATGGAAGAACAATTAGATTTGTTCTGCTAGATTTCACAGGGCACATTCAGGAATAATAGGTGGAAGTTGCAAGGAAGAAAATTTAAGTATAATGTGAAGAAAAAAGTGCTTTGACAATTATAGATGTTCAAAAGTGGAATTCACTGCTTCAAGAAGTAGGTTTCCTCTCTTTAGAGATCTTCAAGCAGAGACAGGATGAGTAAACTTCAAGTATGTTATAACAGAAACACCTTTTGGATATGTTTGGACTAGATGGCTCCCTTCCAATTTTAGGATTCTATTTTACTGCGCTTTATTCTGCTTTAATTTCTCCCTTCCTAGAAAGAGTGCTAGTCCAGGTCATTTCTGAAATCCTCTTTTTGATTTAACATAGCAAACTTAGAATCATAATTAAATGTCATATGTAAGTATATAATTTAGTGTCCTACGTAATGGCTAAATGCCACGTTAAAAAAAAAAACCCACCAAAGAGCAGAGATACTGAGCACAAAATGATATTGCAGGAAAATTTAGACGATCAGTTTTGATTCAACAAAATAGCCTCTTATTGAAAAAGAAACAAAACTTAGACAAGATAGTCTGTATTCTCAAGGACTCTATAATCTATAACCTATAGTAACACAGTAACACCTATATGCATCAGAAAAGCACAAAACAAAGGTCATGTGGAGCTAAAAGGGGAAAGTTTCATGAAGGAGGTAATGTTTCAAATGGAATGAGTAGAAATTCAACAGGCACAGAGTAAGGGAAGGAAATCAAAGGCACTAAGTCCTACAGAACTGGTGTGAATAATGGTATGGAAGCAGCAAAGAACAAAGCTTATTCAAGGGATAGAAAGTATTGCAGACTGGCAAAAGGAAGGTGGTGTCAGATTATAGAGTGCCAAAAAGTGACAGGCAAAAGGGTTTAAACTTTACTAGATAGGCTAACTTATTATGGATCTCTTTTATAAAAAGATATGATGAATCCTCCACGAGTCTGTGGTTTCAGGACAACCTCCACTATTTCTCACTGCAATCCTTCTACACAGAACACATTATACTTATGAATGACTATGGCTGATAAAAATATCACTTGATGTTCAAACTTATAGGGAAGAACCTCTCCGAAAAACTTAGACTAGGTTCATCCTGTGAGGACAGACGTACCATCAGTAGCCATGTCCATACTCAGAGTCTTTCCAGGTTTGTTAGTACCTGCCAGAGCTTGTGTTTCACTGCATAAGTCTTCAAGTATCTAGAAAAACTAATCTCTGCGTTACCAAGTTTCAAAGTAAGACTTTGGCAGAAGAATGAATGCAATATTACAGTAAAAAAATTCTAATGTTCTTCATCTCTATCACATTAAAGGTATTTTATTATATCAAACTGACAAGTATTCAAAAATTAATACATAAATGTTAAATCTGAAGTGCAATCTCTTACTTGTGTTATGTTTGAAATGAAGATTTCTTTCGGTTCTTCTCCTGACGTATCTAGCACTTCAAATTCTTCACCAAAATCACAAAACAAACGTGACCAAATCCCAAATACATCTGCACTGATGAACTGCAAAGTAAGACATTAATACAAGCTCATTCTCAAACAGCATTACCTCATACTAACATTATGTTTTGGAGATTGCAAAGTGTTTTTTTCATGATAACCCCACGAGAAAAGAGTGCAGAGCACTATTAACTCTATTTTAAAGATGTCTACATATGGGTTTTGTTACTAAATAATCACAAGCATTGCATCAAGACAATCTCAGAATTATGAGTTAAGGGTTCCTTTTGGAACAATTAAACCATAAATAAGAAACTACTTGCAAATCCTGTAGTTTAGATGTCAAAACTCTTGGTATATCACTGGTTGTATGCAAAAAAAATTTATAACAAACTACATCTTCTATACTCTATTAACATAAATCTACCTCAATTTTGCAAGGCAAAGTTAATACATATTTGTGGATTGTCTAATTCCTGACTTCATGGCTACTACATCAGTTTCTCAACAAAGTCAGATTTTGGTCCATTTGCAAAACTTTTATTATTAAAGGTTGTAGAATATTATCAGATCAAAAATTATATAACAGAGTAACAATTATCAAAACTATCTGGTACTGGTTAAAAACATGAAGAGTAGAGCTGACAGAACCAAGAATACATATATATACTACTCAGAGTAAGACTATCATTTAGATGAAAAAAAAAACCTTTGGGAACACTGGAAAGTAATTTGGCTGAAATCAGTTTTAGTTCAGAATTTTCTATTATATATCACAATAAGCTCCAAGTGGATATATGACTTAATATAAAGGGTCACATAATTAAAAAACAAAACATGAGACTAGGAAGAATTTTATATAATTAAGGCTAGTTGAGAACTTTTTTCTTTTCACTAAACAAGGAATAGAGATAATAACGAGAAAAAACAGATAACTTTAAATACGTATAATTAAAAAAGCTCTTGCATAAACAAAAGCAACTCAGCTAAAATAAAACAAAAAACTAAATGGGAAGAAAATTCCATCAAGTCAAATGGGAAGACATTAGAAAATGGTACAAATATACAAGACTAAGTATTGTTCCCTAGAAGATAAGTAGTCAAAGGGTATCAAGTTTCACAAGAAGGAAGAAGTACCAATGATAATATGAAAATGCTCTAAGTCACTAATAAGAGGACAAGTTAAATTAATTCTGAGATTTCATGCAAACATGTACTATGAAGACAAAAGTAGGAAAATCAATACTCAAAGGGTTGCGACGAGACAGGCACACTACTATACTATTGATGAACTAGTTCAATTATGTTGGAAAACAATTTGGAACTATGTGAAAGAAATATATACATATATACACTCTTTTGACCAATGATAACCACATCTGATATAAAGATCCCCACATATAACAAAATATTTATAACTACATTTTTGTGATGTCAAAGAAGTAGAAATAAAATGAAAATCCATAACCTAGGGGAATAGTTGAATCAATTATGGTATATGAATATACTGTAATATCACTACATAGTAAGAAATGTTAAGTACAAGGAATTTAGACAAAAACAGGAAGAAATAAATGAACTGAAACAGAGTGAGGATAGCAGCACCAGGAGAACAATATATACGACTACTAGTATGATAATGTACAGTTAAGCCTCAACATTCATACATTTAACTTTTAAAACTTCAAGCATGTGCGTGATTTTATAGTAACTTCATTTTCACTTTCACATTAGGCAACCATATGCATTTGTGGTTAGGTGAAGCAGAGAAAAACATGGAAGGACGGACAAGCACAAGTTTGTGAAGCATGAATTTAAATTCGCTTCACCAGTCTTGTTCATCCTACCATTATAGAGCAAAGAGCTTCCTGCGCATTCATCATATATTTTCATTGTTTGCCTTTAAAACTCAAGTTTTGTGTTGAAATTAGGCTCTCAAAGCAAAGTCCAAGTCCTTTGGTCTCTAAGCTCAAGCATGCAAAGTCAGCGATAGAGCTTAGTGAGAAAATAAAGATGTTATGCAGGAATGCCTGAGGTCACTGTTAGCTTTGAGTTTGGTTTTAACAAATCAATGACTTATACGATGTCAGAAAACTGGCCTCACACCATCATCTGACACAGTGGAAAGTAAGATTTGAGTTAAAAATGTTTTACTTTGAAGAACTTTTTTTGCTATAAGTACTTAGGGTACAATAGGTTTCATGTGTTATGAAAAGTATACACTATATGAAATAATTTTTTTCATTGTTGAGATGTTAGCACAAAGTTCAATTATTGGTGAGAAAAAATGTTCTGCATGTTGCCAGTTTTATTTTGTGTACTACATTTTATGGATTATTTCATAGTTGCTGTGTTGGAAAAAGTGTGTATTACCAGAATTAATATTTGTTTTAAAGAATTAAACATGTAAGAACGTGTATTTTCAGCAATTTCTAGTGAAAGATTAGTTTTTGGTGGTCACAGGAACCTAAGCCCCTATTACTCATAGATTCAACATGACAACATTTTTTACTTTTGCATCATTTTCAAGAAACTTTACTCCGATGAAAACTGAGGACTGACTATAAATGAAAACAGCACTAAAAACCCCAACTTTCTATGTAATTTACAACTTATCTTGGTTTTAAAGAACTTTTAATGAAACATGCTTTCCTCCACTAGACAGGTAGGGGACTAAAAGGGTAGAGTATTTTACACACAATTAGATCCAAGTGTTGAATTAGTTTCTGCTTAACTATTTTTCACTGTTACAGAAATGAGTTCAACAATAGGGTGAGACTGGTAAATGAATAATGTAAAAATGAAAGGCTACAACTAAAATGAGATTAAAAAAAAAAGTAAAAACAGACCTCCATTATATAATATTTTTCTATTGTTCTTAAACTTTTCAGGATGAATTCAGAAACAAAATTCATGTGGAATAGTCTCTGATACCAGAATATTCTTATCCCTTACAGTGTACATATACACATATACACATACACACACACACACACACACACACACACACACACACGGGGAGACAACAAGAATCTGAACAACTCTTTTACAAGATGGAATATAACCAAACAAAAATGTAAATTACAGGACTATATTATATTGGGACAAAAAAAATGTACAGATTACAGGAAATAAAGTTTTATACTTATGTTCAATGCATAGCCAATCCTCACTGTTCAAAGACAGTTTGTTAAAAAGACTGCTATACATACTTTAAACACATACTCCTATTAAGAGTCAACTTACAATATGGTTAACAATTTCTTAGCCTCAACAATGAAAGTTCTATTTTTTATTTTATTTATTATATTTATTTATTTATTTTATATCTATTTCTTATTTTGCAGCAACAAATGGCAGGGAGATCATATATCATATGTTTATTCTAGGAAAAACACTCCCAAGAAACATTTTATGCTTGGGGCCAGAAAATCACTCTCCACATCTCCAAAATTAATAATTTATGACTTTTGGCAATCTGTAAATCAAAGTCCTTTGGTTTTAATGACTATGAACATGACACAGAAACACTCCCCCCCATTTTTATGTGTGCTTTTCATAATGTCAGTAACCTCTTGCACAACTAGATGAATAACCACAGATTTCAGTAGAAAGGTTTTTTTGTGCCTTTGTCTGATTATACACATTTAAGTTGGTTAGTATTACCTTAATGGGTGGGTGCTGTGCATGGCAAAAATCATTGATCTTCTTCTGCAAAGGAAGCCTGATTTCAGTCAATACCACACACTGTTGAGGAAGAAACACGAAATTAAATGCTAAAAAGCTTACCATAATTCCTTAAGCAATATTTCTGTATAAGCATACAAGTTTTTACATTAATTTCTCCCCTACACTTTATAAACTGAACATGTATCTTGGAAAAATTGTTTCATTCCTCCCTCTCAAAAGTCAGCATGTTCAGGGGGGGGGGAACACCAAACAGAGATACAGATCTGGTATTACACTGGTTTTAAAGATTAAAAAAAAAGAAGTCTCAAAGAGGCAAACTTTCCCAAGTTCACTTGGGTTTTCCTAGTTTAGTACTCTTTTTTTTCTAAAATAAACTACTTATATTTAAGTTCTCTCTCTGGGAAGAATTTTATTGTCTAACCTGCACTTTCAGAACATCAATCTACTATTAATGATTCCAACATATCAATCATACTTTTATACATATATTTTATTTTATACTACTTGTTAAGGACAACTTTAGGGGGCCCCTGACATGTATGGTCATTTCTCTTGTAATAAACTTAGCTTTCATGTAAGCTTCATGAAGTTATTATTGTCTGTTGACATACCCTACATTTGGTTTGATAAGCAATAACATGTAAATACCAGTACTAACACTGTATATAAAATTTATTACAAGTGATTTCTACTTCACCTCAAGGTCATTTACTCATCTAAGAACCAGATCCTTAAGTAAGGATGAATTATTAAATTTCACTGAACATATACTTATTAAGTATCTATTATGGCAAAGGTATTAGGAAAACAAAGAGAAAAACTTAAAGAGTCCTTGTCCTCAAAGAGTTTATATTCTACTAGGGAGTACAGTATACAGATAAATAGAATAGAATGTAAGGGGTGACAGGGAAGAGCCCAAAGTACTCTAGGAAAATTCTAGCTCAAGAAATGACACAAAGTTTCCCTGAAGTGGCACTTGATCTGACTCTTCAAGGAAGGATGAGGGACAGAGACAACTTATGCAAATCTATAGAGGGAGAAGTCACACAGAGTTTGGGAATAAACACGAAGTGAAATAATGCAAAAAGTTAGGGGAAGAGTAAGGTTCTTAAGAACACACACACACCCCCATTCTAAGTTGGTGTATATCCATATATTTGTTCAACAGGCTTTTATATATGCATTCTAATATAAAAAATATAAGATTACAAAACAGTATAAACAAAACATAATACTCTTTAGTTATTTCATCACAGGCTAGAGGATCCTTGAAAGAACTGTCATCTTCTTTTCTATTATTATTAATTCACAATTAATAGGAAGAATCTTTTAAATAAATATTAATAAATGTCACAAAGTATAGGCTGTAGTAAATGAGATAATACATTACCTTCCCAGTTACTATGGAATAAAAAACAAATTAAACATAACAGAATATTCTTATTGAGTTGACTTGCAAACTTTTGGTTTAGACCTAGACCTTGTACAGTTTGGGGATACCTTCCCCATGCAATGATAAGTTAGTAAAAGGGACTTTCCACACTCCATCCCCTAATTAATTATAAAGTATTAGTGCAAATCTTTAAATGCAATGAACTTCTGGGGAGATTAAAGTATAACACTGGTTGTCCACGATGATGATTTGTTTCTAAGAGTTGCTTCACAGGAAGTTCCTAGACACTTCTCATAGTAATGCTTGTATATGTGGCTTACAGGATGAAATCCAAAGGAGATGCTTCAAGCACTGACATTTAAAAAAATTAAAATATCGCTGCATGAGTGAAAGGATTTAGAAAAGTACTTGCTTTTCAATAATGTGATTCCAAGTCATTTTTTTGGGTCCATTATATTTCAATTAAATGGATTTTATTATATGACCATATTTAGATACTACTTTGAATTATACCAACATTAACTATAATGGACTACCTGATACTGTTTTAGGAAGGAGAGATCTGTTGATTCATCTAAAGGGACAGAAGATGATGTGACATGGACATATGGATTGAGCTCTGCAACGTGATGAATTATGGCTTCAGCTCTGAAAAAAAAATGAAAATTTGTTTACTCAATGTTAGCTGCACACACACACACACACACACACACACACACACACACACACATACACTGCTAGAAAAATCTTCTAACCAAATACTTTAATAATATCAATAAAATATGAAACCTCATGGGAACTTTTAATAAAAAAGTTCAAAAGCATCAGAATTACAAGAATAATTTGATAAATACCTTGTATCACTTAAGGAGACAGTCCTGAGTAGTCACACAATCTCAAAGGATATACTCATAGCTCTTTGACACTGCTTTAGGTCATAATTAAAATTAAATGGGAATTCCATGTATAGGGTTGGATTTTGAGGCTCTAACTGGATGAGTATGATAAACGTTTCCCTCACCCTTCAGAAACTTATTCTTTCATGTGAAAATGCTGAAAGTTATGGATATGTTAAACATATATAGTAGAGAAATCAAGTAATAAAATTTGTTCAGACCTGTTTCTTCTATTTAAAACATCATTTTCGCAGATAAAGAAGTTGGTTCCTAGATCCCATGCCTGGCACTGCTTTGTGTCATGAATTGTAAGTGCCTTCAAAAAAAAAAAATGGGAAGCAATTTAAAAATGTTTACACACACAAAATATTGAGGGAAAATAATCTTAGACCAGTTATAAGCAATTTAATGAAAAAGGTTATAACAAATAATTATTTTGTCATGTACAATCATTCACATACCTTGATTCCAGCAAGGACAATATTCTTAGCTGAAATGGGAAGGAAAAGAATAGATAAATATAACTTATTGACAACACTCAACCGAAGTGGCTAACTTATCATCTACTTCCTAGAGAATTTACAAAAATTCTGGGAGATGTACACGGGACAATCAATATCTAGGGGAACTTTTCTCTTTTAGGTTAAGCAAAATAAAAAATTATGCTGAAGAAACACACATTTTAAATTCTGAAAAGCACTTTGGGAGCCTAGAGTCCCCAAAAAACATTAAATAGAACTTACCAATTTCCACACCAAGTCCACCCATGCCACTTAAGAAAACATGGGATCTGGCCATCTTCTGCATTGCTGAATCTCCAAGAACATACCTTTGTCGACTACAAAGCAAGAAACATATTTGGGGGAAAAAAAGCTTATCAAGAAAAGAATCCTTTCTTTAAAGTTCTAATATTAAATTTAGCAATTCTGAAGAAAAAAAACAACCTGTTTCTATCCTCAACTGAAGATTAAAAGTTCCTATGAATCACATTTCAACAGGATTTAAGTCTTCTAATTTTTAAAACTAATAACCTAATCAAAAGAAATAGTAAAAAGGAACTTGCATGCATTATATAAAAGAAGTTTTCCTTTTCAAATTAGTTATTTAAAAGGAAAAACAGAACATTTACAACTTTAAAAATATCAGATATACTAAAATCAACTGATGTGGTATAGTAGCAAGAACACTGAATTGGAGGTGAAGGAACCTGGGTTCAAATTCACTCTGCCATGTTCTGTGAAAAGAGAGGTGGATTATATGACCTCTGAGACACCTTCCAACTCTCAACATGCGTTGCCCAAATCCTAGGCACCATTTCTTAAAGATAATGGCCTTATTTATTTATTCAATTCAATACATTTTTATTAAATGCTTATAAAATTCTCAGTCTAGGGTATTAAACCAGAGTCTGGGTCCTCAAGTGGCTTATATTTTACTTAGTGGTAGGAAATACAATATATCACATAAGAAAATACAAAGTATATACAAAGTAATTTCAAGGAGGCCAGAGTACCAAAACAAGGCAGAGGATCCTGAAAGGAGGCAGTGTGTGAATTATGCTTTGAAGGAAATTTCCAGTAGTTAACATTAAATAACAAGAAAGACTTAGCTATCTTAAATCCTTAATTTTGCCCCTTCTTAAATGTTAGTATCTTCCCTGAGACTAACCCCAATTTACTGTGTCTATCTTATTTGTGCAGTTGTTTTGAGCACAGTGGACTAGGCTGTGTTTTTTGCCTTTTAAAAAAACATTGTTATTCCCAGTACTCAGCAAAATGCCTGGGACAGAGTAAGTGCTTAATAGATTATAGTTGACAATTCTACTGAGGAAAAATCTAGTAGTAGCATATTTCACTTTTGCTTACCTTTTATTCTTAGGAAAAGTCCCCTTATATCCTACCTAAATCTTGATTTCTACTACTTCTACCCACTCTCTTAAATTTGCCCTTTAGGCTCAAGAAAAAGTGTAATCCTCTAAACACATAACAGTGTTCAAGTACTAGTAGACAATTACCATGTCTCCTCTGAATCTTCTCTTCTCTAAGACTCCAAATTCCTTCAAAGGATGGTTTCAAGAACCTTTACAATTCTACCCTACTCAGAACACTTTCTACCTTACTGGTGCTGTCATTAAAATGTGTTGGCCAGTACACTATAGATGTAGACTGAATGGGCAGAATATGATATTATAGTGAAACATTATGTCTATCTTAATGTAGCTGAGAATTTTATTAGTTTTTTGTCCAGATACTGTTGACTCATATCGAACATTTAGTTTACTTAAAACATGCTGATTTTTCTTAGGCAAAGGGCTGGCTCTACATGCATAGATGATCTTGGACTTTTGAAGCTGATTTTTTGGGTCATGTTTGGAAGTCATATATTTACAAGATAGAACAGTCACTGCTACCTAGGTATGAAACCTGTAGGTCCCAGCAGACATGATACTAAGTATTTTATATATTTTACCACATTATGATACTCATAAGAACCTTGGGAGATAGGTACTATTACTAACTTCACTTTCCAGTTGAGGAAACTGAGGAAGACAGAGAATAAGAGACTTGCTAGCATCACATGGCTGAGGCTGTACGTTAACTAGGGTCTTCCTGACTCAAGTCCAACAACGTATTCACCGTATTCTATCCACCATGTGTTCTCAGAATGATTTTTCCCCCAATTTTATACAAGCAAAACTCCTCAAGAAGGAAAAGGTGGGAAGAAGGAAAGAGTAAGCATTTGAGGGTAGCTGGTCATTCTGTATCAATACAGGTGAGATTTTGTGGAGGACAGCCTGCTTGCCTCCTGGCAAGTCTCAGCCTTTTCATATCACTGCTGTAAGTCTGTTTTCTACATGGGATGAATGAATGAGAATATTTCAGCACTTACTTTGTGCCAGATACTAAAACAGGCCTGGGGTGGGTGAGAGTGTTAAATTACAAAAACACAGGAATTTCTTCATGGAATTTACATTAAAACAGATAACAAACACAAGGGAGTGGTACCTAGGGTGGGGAGTTTTGGTCAGAAGAGTTAATAAGTTGGTGAATTGAGCCATCAGACAATCAAATAATTCTTTCCTAAAGCAATGGTGTAATTGTTATGGGAAGACTGTTTACATTTGTTGCTTTTGGAAAGTGCTTTAAGACCTTACTTACTCTTATTGTTAAATACCTATGATACAACTATTTGAGGTCAATTGAAGTAACAGAGGCCAGCCACTGGGAGAGTGATCTTATCCCTAGCTTCACACTTTAAAGCCCTCTTCTATATGCATTTTTGCTTAAGTCTCTGAGAAGGTCCTTCTTGAAATGGTCAGCATCTTGACTTATGCCTTTGATCCTGCCCCTTAGGTCTGGGAGCTTGCCCCCTTATTTACTGAAATTTCAATTTTTCCTTATGTACTGGTTCCCTTCCTGGCTAACTTCAAATATTCCCCATTCTTCCCAATTCATAAAAAAACCTTCACCTGACCCTGCCATCACCTCAGGATATATCATCTTGTATCTCTTCTCCCTTTTGAAATGGATATCCTCAAGCCATGTCACTCATCACATCTAAAACAGCTTTCCTCCTAAAATACCCCTCTTCCACACCTCATGCTACTGACATGGGCTCAAAAGAAGAAAGTGAGCTTGGTTACCTGCACAGCCCTTCCTCCCTCAATCAAAATCCAGTGCAAGTCACGGCATCATCTTGATGTCACGGCCCTCTTCGAGAATGCAGGACAAACACAGAACAATAACAACATCTGTGGACATGCCATCTCTGGTATCTACGCTTTTGCACAGGTTGTTTCCCCTATCTGGAAAACTCCTCTTCTCACATTCACCTCCTGTCATTCCTTGCTTCCTTCCAGATTCATATAAAAGGCTACCTTTGTAGAGGTCTTTCCTATCCTTTGCCCCTAGCTGCTAGTACGTTCCCTTCTAAGTTTACCTTATATGTGGGGCAGCTAAGTGATGCAGTGGATACAGCACCAGTGCAGGAGTCAGGAGGACCCGAGTTCAAATGTCACCTCAGACACCTGCCACTCCCTAGCTGTGTGACCTTGGGCAAGTCACAACCCCAACTGTCTCATCCTGGGTCATCTCTAGTCATCCTGATAAACATCTGGTCACTGGACCCAGATGGCTCTGGAGGAGAAGTGAGGTTAGTGACCTGCCCAGCCCTCCCTCACTCAAAACAAAGTCAAGTGCAAGTCATGTCATCATTTCTCCGATGGCCTGGTCTTCTTTGGCCACGGACGAACACAGGCACCTTCTACGTACCATGTACCTTGTATATACCTATGTATGCACCTGTCTGCATCTCAATTCTAATGTAGGACCCCTGTGAGAAAGGACTGTTTCACTCACTGTATCCCAGTGAGTTAAGTGCTGTTATAATCCCCATTTCATAAATGAGAAAACTGAGGCAAAGGCTAAGGGACTTCCCCAGGGTCACACAGCTAAGCAAGTGTTTGAGGCAAAATTTGAACCTAGGGAGGAGAGAGTATTTCAAGGAGTGGGACGGTAAACAGCATTAAATGTTACAAAAAGGTTAAGGAGCTTGAGGACTGCATAACACTCAGTGGTCAGTGATAAACTCCAAGAAGCAGCTGCAGACCCATGTGACTGATACTTTGCTTCTCTACGCCTAAATTTCGTCACCAGCAAAATGAAATGGCTGGACCTTTGAGGGCCTGTCCAGGATTAAATTTATACTCTTAGTAATACCACAACGCAAAGGGTTAAAATAGGTAGTGAGATAGGTAAGTGTAGATCCTTTTAAAAAGAAGTCTAGCAATAACACAAGATAAGATGTAGTGTGGGGGGAGAGTGTAGCAGAGTCAAAAGGAGGTTTCTATTTATAGAACAAGGGTCACCTGAACAGTTTGTAAAAGAAAGGGAGGGAGCTTAATAGAGAAACTGAAAGACCAAAGATAAACAGAAATGGCCCCAGATTCTAGAACAAACAAGAGTGTATAGAATAAGGACTACAGTTTCAAATTCATGTTTGGTGATTAGCAGTTAGAAGATTTCAGTGGTAGTGGACACAAATGATTGATCCCAGAGTCTAGTCAGGGGTGGTGAACCTGCCATATGTGGCCTCGAGGCTGCAGATTCCCCACCCTGCCTGGTCTAGGCTGAGTAAATAAGCAAGTGAAGTTACAAATGGAATGATGGGGCTTGTTGTGTTTATCCTTCATTCTTGAAAAGTACCATGACATCAAGATGATGACATGACTTGCACCTGACTTTGATTTGAGTGAGGGAGGGCTGTGCAAGGTCAAAAATCTCACTTTCTTCTCCTGAGCCATCTGAGTCCAGTGGCCTGATATTCATTAGGATAATTGGAGAAGGCCCATGATGCAATAGGAGACCCTGATCCATTCAGGCTAAGGTCTTACCACAATCTCACTTTGAGTAAGATACCAATGATGGGAGTACAGGGATGAAAGAAAGAGTTCTCAGAGTATTCAGTCTAGGTGGAGAAGATTAATACCTACAAAATAACACTAACGACCACAAGATAGTATTATAGAAGTTAAATTGCATAGTTCAGTGCTTATAGGGTTGTAGAGAAAAGGCAAATCAATGATAGCTAGACTAGCTATAAAAGTCTTTTTAATTTTGATATTTATTTTCCAAAGGAGGAAAAAACCTGAAAAACCTTCAACTATTAAAATATTCACTGTTTTACAGGTATATTAGTGTTAAAACTTGAAATGTGTTTCATCTGTCTTGGGCAACATTATTAATGTCACTTAGGTCACTGTTATATTTAAGAAGAAAATGAAGTTAGAAAAAGTGACATATCTACAGATAAATCACCTATTCTTCAAATAAATAATTCATACATTGTCTATCTGGGAATATTTATTTCCTTTAATGAACTGCTCTGTTATATTCATGATATAACAGCAAACACCTCATCTTTCTCATACATCACCAATTAAAGTTAATGGATTTCCTGTAATTACACTTTATCCTACAAAACAGGAAATTTTTTTTTAAAAAGTCTTATTTCAAGCACAAGTCACAGATATTCCCCAAATCTGGCTTATATGAACTGAGTGTAGCCTAGTAACTGATGTTATTTTTCAATGTACACCTACATTTACACCTGTGTATGTAAATTTTTTAAAAACAGATTTAATTTTAAGATGTGACTAAAATTCAAAAGCAGCCAATAGTTTTATATTTGTTCCAACATTTTTCAAAAAGTAGTTTAAATATCAATTGAGATTTCAAGTATGTTTATGAAAATTTTAAATGTATGCCAAAAAAAAAATTGATCCAATTCTAATTTGAGGGAGAATTCTTCTGAACATCTACAAAATTCTTCAGAGGTCTAACGGTCACCTCAGATTACGTCAATATTAAGAAATAAACACTGTAATGACAAATGCTGAAATACAAACCCCAAACACTAGCTTTCTATGGGCTCTTACCTGTACAAAGCATCATCAATTTCCATTGAGTCAGCAGACACACTAAGGGAATGTCTGTTTCTACTGCAAAGAAAAGACAACAATTACAAGGGTGATAAATAATACTTAGAGATAGTTAATAAACATGGATTAAACTTCTACTACAGTCTAGTTGGACAGGTATGATTTCACTCGGAGAGAGAAATTTTGGATGAGGAAACTCTATTAATGGAGGCTGCATCTCTGCAACTTATAGTCTTAGAAAACTGAATAAAGAACTGAGAGATTAAGTGACTTGTGAAGGGTCACAAAGTCAGTACTTGTCAGAGGTAGGTGAGAGGTGGCATGATGTAGTAGGTAGAAAGTCAAGCTTGGAGCCAAGCAGAACAGAGTTCAAGGACCACCTCTGATATTTAATGTAAGTTTAAAAATTTTAACTTTTACAAGTCCAAAAAAAACCCTTTTAAATGTGTGTGCACGACACACACACACACACACACACACACACACACACACACACACACACAGAAATATTTAGCACAAATACTTTTACGTCTGTATAAGTATGGCTTGAGTGCGTTATTCTGATCTCCTAGGACCTTGGGTTCTCAAAAGCTAAATTGGTAAGACACAAAAACATAAATCTCATAAGGTCAAAACTGGGGAACAGTTCCAGCAAGGGATTGTTTTATGAGGACCTGACTAGGTAAACTGAGACTTAATCCTAGATTGGCTACTGGGTAATGAATGTTTTGGCCACAATACCTTTCAATAACCATCTACTTACTTAGAGTAAATGCAATCTGGGTTGGTGCATACCCATGATATATATTCTTTGCCTAGTGAAGAATTAGTGCTTTTTCACTGAAGGAGCAACTAATATTCCCTACATGAATACAAACTTAGTCTTTATGAATTATGAAACAGGATTATTAATTTTTTAAAAAGTATTAGCAAATATGCAAGTACATTCTAGGTTTTCAGACAATCATGATTAAATCAAGGTGTCTATAAGTCTGTGTCATTATAATATTGCATATTTTCATTTAAACTGTATTTAAAATCTTTCTTAGATTAACTCACGGATTTTCAGTGAAACCAAAGGTTGTCATTCTTCACAAATTTCCTCTCTAAAATGAACTTACAATTTCTTCATTTTTGTAGTTAAATAAGAACTAATAGAAAAGAATCCACTATAGACTTCCTTGACACTTTTAGTGTTAGTACACTTTTGTGTACACTTTTAACTCTTACTATCCTGCAAAAAAAAAATGAGGACTAATGGGCACAATTTAAAGATGGAAATGAGGAAAAGGTATATTCTAAGTAGTTCTTCCATTATGGCTTTAATTGTTCCATCCATAGAAGTTTACCTCACAAAGTTATTTCAATCACCTGTTGTTAAATTGACACAGATTACCAACTCCTGCATAATTCGATTTAAAAAATTCCTGCTGCCAAAAACGTCATCAGCTTGGATCAATTTTGTGTTGAGCTTTTCCAAACTGGCCTAGGTAGGTCCTCCAAGAACAGTCTGTCCTGAACTTGACACTCACAGGGAGTTGTGAGTGCCCCCAAAACACTGCAAATTTATCAAAGAGGTAGGTGGCTCTGTGAATGCAGTGTTGAGTTTGGAAGCCCTAAGTGCAAATTTTGCCTCAAACACTTACTTAGCTGTGTGACCCTGGACAAGTCACTTAGCCTCTGCCTCACTGAGTTGTCCTGTGAATCAAATGAGTTAACATGTAAAGTGCTTTGCAAACCTTAAAACATGCTATAAACGCTAGTTATTGGTAGTCGTAGACTACAACTACTAAACTAATACAATGATCATTTCTCCATCCTCTACAATTGCCTTTTGCAAGGCTCACAGCAGGATAAGGGAAGAGGAACTGCACCTGTAATTTCAGTGCGCAAAGTTCCTCTATCCCTGCAGGTCAGCACCTTTTCAGGAAGTCACAGAGAGTTGCTCAGGGCAATGGTATCAAAATCAAACAGAAAAGATGGGAGGAGAAAGGCACCACTAACTGTATGTGAGAATCTCAATCAGTGCATATCAACTTAGAAAAACTCATATAAACGTTACCTATGTTCTACTAAATTTTTATTTTGTTAACTATTTCCCAATTACATTTTATTCTGGTAGTTAACACCTCTGGCCCAGGACACTGAGAGGTTAAAAGGCTCGCTCAAGGTCAACGTTTCCTTTCGCTTGGGATGACTCTGGCTGAGTGTCAAATATACAGATTTTGAATAGTCTCCGTTTAGCCATATAGGTTACATCGCCCTCTCCACCATTCACTCAGGGTGAAACTATGAGAAGACCTTAGCCCCACTGCATCCTGGGCCATTTCCAGCCATCCTGATGGCCATCAGGCCACTGGACCCAGATAGCTCCGGAGGAGACCGTGCACAGACAGCCCTCCCTCCCTCCAAACAAAGTCAAGTGCAGTCATGTCATCCTGCTGATGTCACGGTCCTGCACGAGAACAAGCTGCGCCTATTTGTTTGGCTTAAAGAGGAAGATCCGCGGGGCCCACAAACCCAATCTGTCACTCAAGAAATCATCAGCTCTTTCAACAGGACGGGATGGGGGCCGTGAGAACCCTCGTTCCAGGAAGGCGGAATGGCGGGCTGCATTTGGGGACCACAAAAGGGGACGTCGAAGACAAGAGCGCGGTGGTTCGCTTCCACCTGGGTCTCGTCCTGACGGGCCGGTCCTCCGGGTCCCCACAGCGGGGAGGGGGTTGAGGGGTGACTCCATCCGTGTTACCCCAGGCCTCTCGGGGCTCCTGTCTCACAGAGGGGCTGCACAGCGGGGGGGCGGCTCAGCCCGGGCGGGAGAGCGCGGCGGAGAGGCCCGCGCCCCGGGGCCGGAGGCGGGGAGCGCATCCGGAGGAGCGGCGGAGGGCCACTTTCGGCTCGGCCGATTTCGGGGAGCTGCCCCGCCCCCCTCCGCCCGGGCGGGATCTCCCCTCCACACCCCCAGCCCGGCCCGGTCTTCCTCTTCCGGCCTCCCGGGGTAAGAGGTGACGAGCCCGCGGCGCCGCCGCCGCTCCCCAGCTCCACGCTGGGGTCCCTCCCGCCTCACCTGCCGGTCCCCCCAAAATCTGCCGAGGTCGAGGCGACGACCTCTTCTTCTCCCCCAGGCCGTAGGGAAGGGTCAACTTCCTCCATCACCGCCGCTGCCGCTACCGCCGCCGCCCAAGGGAGGCAGGGAACGGGGAGGAGCCGGAGAGGCCGCCGGGGGCGGGGCCAAGGGGTGGCGGGCGACGGGGCGGGGCCTATTTCCGGCTCCCGCAGACGCTACTTCCGGTGCGTGGAGCTTCCGTGCGCAGATGTTGTGTACGTGTGTGTGTGTGTGTGTGTGTGTGTGTGTGTGTGTGTGTGTGTGTGTGTTTTGGGGGGAGTGCCTCTGTGTTGGCACAGAGAGAGACAGAGAGAATGAGAGAGTGTGTGTGTGTGTGTGTGTACTTGTGTATGTATGTATGTGTGTGTTGGGGGGAGTGCC
>CM053772.1:177088797-177109118 GCA_028658325.1 Potorous gilbertii | reverse complement strand
CACCCTCCTCAGTTGATTAGCAATACTGAGAGCACCCTGCTAAAATGTCAGCCTGGTGGCATGTCCAGGTTAATGGCTATTTTTCCACTAAGAGGAATTCATCGTTACTAATGCTGACAAACTATATTAGCTTCCTTCATCATGTTTTCTTCTTTGGATGAGAGGGCAAGTATCTTCTAATCCAGGGGTGGGGAACCTATGATCTCAAAGTCACATGGTCTTCTAGGTCCTTGGGTGCAGCCTTTGGGCTGAGGTCAAGTTTTACAGAACATATGGATTTATTAAGGGAATTTCTTTTGTGAAGTTTAGATTTAGCCAAAGGGTTGTGCTTGAGGACCTGGAGGGACACATGTGGCCTCAAGGCCATGCTGATTTTCTTTAAGACTCCCTCAAGTCTAACCTTATGCAGAGGGCTTTCTTTTCTGGTCACCTTTGCTGCCAGTGCCTCTTAGGTTACTTTCTGTCTGCTCTTTACTTTTCTTAGGTGTACATGCTTTCTCCTCTATCTGCATGTATGTTCATTAAGGGAAGAGACTGTGTTTGACTTTCTTTGTATCCCTAACACTTAGCAATGTGTAAGTACATTGTAAGAACTTAATGAATATTTGTTGACTGCTTTATTGTGCCGCAGCCTCATCTGCCCAAGCAGATAGACCATTTGTACATAAACTCCTGGAAGTTATTTCACTCTGTCAGAACAGTGGATGCCAATTGCTTGACCCTTTATTCTTTCAGGTGCTACTAGTTAGTTACCTTTTGCCCCCATAATCTGTCTGGTACATATTGGTACTTACCAACTATTTATTGATAGATACTTATTTTGTTTATATTTATATTTCATATATGCTCATATATAGACATATATGTCTATGTATGTATCCCCTGACAGAATATAAACTTCTTGAGTGCAAGAACTTTTCTTTGTATCTTTTTTATAACCAGCACTCAACATGTTTAATAAACAGCTGTTGATTTATCATTTCCCATAGAAGTGTCAGAATTCAAAGGATGCTGTTTTTCTGATGGGGATCAGTGTACGACTCTTGGAAGAAGATTCTTCAACTGAGCTGGTGCTATAGTTATAAGCAGACAGGAATTTATTCCCTAGTATCATACACTTTAGAGAAATCAGGGACCAACTAGTTCCAAGAAATCAGTAAAGTATCAGTTAAAGCATTTATTAGCATTCACAGTGATAAGACATGTTACACAGGTTTCACTGGGATGAAGATTTTGATCACAAGCCAGAAGCATTTTGATAGAAATATTATCTGCCTTTATTAATATTAAATATTATTTTCTTTTTGAAACCAAGGTGAAAATTTAGTCTCAATTTCTTTCCAAGTATTTTGATATTTCCCTTATTGAATGATCAGAATAAGTGAAAATTAATGGTGCTCTTTATAGTTAAGATAGCATCTTCCATGAATTTCAAGAACTCTCCACAAGAATGTGGACATATACCTGCCACCCAGTCAAATGTTTGAAATCAGGGCAAAAGGAAAATTCTAAGAAATGTTTTTTCAAAAATTCCAAGATAATAAACTTAGTAACCTTCTGCAATGTACAGGTATTGCATTAGATGTTGAGAACACAAGGATGAAAAGCAGCACAATGCCTATTCCTAAGGAGTTTATAAGCTAAAAAAATTTCTCTTATTAAAAAAAAGACATATCTTTGATATAAATAAGTAAAAACAAATTTGAGCGCAAATAAGCATGAATGTGCATATATATGATAAATTAGCACTTTACCCTTATATAATCAAGATAAAATAAAAATTTAGGAAATATGAAAGTAATAGAAATGTCATCTTTTCAATTATGATAGCATATGTTAGATATAATCATAGGAAAGATTCATCAGCAATAAATATAGAATATATTGTGTTTAGCATTTGACTAAAAAACCTAAATTTACCTTTTTTGGTATGAAATCTAATTTTTTTCCCAAATATCATAAGTTGATTATGCTAACCAGGGACCCTAAAAGTTTCAATAGAGCTTTTAACTTAAAAACTTATTTCTTAAAAATAAGAAATATTCCTGAGTTAATAAATAGAAATTAAACAAAGTAGTTTAGCTTTAAAATTAACAATGTCATTATGTATCTAACTCACTGGATGTGATATTATCTGACAAAGGTATGTTAAGTGCAGTGTTGGAAGAACACTTACATGGAGATTCTGAATAGCCCTTTTAAAATTTATTAAAAAGTAGCTGATAACATACTTGTTTAGAGTGTGAATTAAAAAACAAGATATGCTTGTCAAACACATCTGAGGCTTAGGGCAACAATGTAGTTACTGTCTTTTTAGGGTTTAGGAAAGATAAGCTGTGCTTCCATATTTAGGCAATCTGATTGTTAGGATTATGCCTCACCTACATTCTTATGTCAAAGGGTGAAGACCCAGAAATAATTGTTTTCACTCCACATATTGTTATGGTGACTTTTTTTTTTTTAGTGCTTTAAGGTTTATTCAACAAAGATTATTCAGTAGAAAATAATATCCTGTAGATTATTCAAAGGATTAGGGATAATTAGAGGAAATTATAAGAGAAAACTTGTATTTTGTGCTCAGATTTTTAATAATACAAGTTTATGATTCAAAACATTTAAGTATCACTGGTCTTTAAAGTCTTGAAGTACACAGTATATGTGTGGGTGCACTTGCAGATGGGGAGGAGGGAGTTTGGAATGAGAAAGGATGCCAATTTATTTTAGGTTTGCTTTGGAGACAGCCAGACCAAAGATTCTCTTTCCACTCTTCCAACCTTTTCTTAGGCGATCCTTTAAATGTTCTTGCATCTTGTTTGAGCCCATAAAAACAGGAAAACTTACATAGTATTAAGTAAATATATTAAAAAAAGTTGTTGTTAGAGGATTCTGAGAATATGGTGTAGTAGGTCAGAAAACTTTAGACTCTCTAAATTTTCTCCACAAAAAAAGAACATCACCTCAGAGCAGCAGAAATAAATATGAGGTGAAGCAGTTGGCCTCCTGAGACAATTTGAGAAGACCCCAGGAAAGACCCAACCTGTGGGGGGCAGAGGTTTGGTCTGAACGAAGGGCAAACACTTCCAGGCTGAGTCTGAAGAATCAGTAAACAAGCCCTGGGGGCACTTGGGTTGAAAGGCATCCTCAGCCTTAGAAACTTTCATCTAGCAGACAGTGTGCGGGGTTTGAGGACTAAGTAGGAAAAGATTGAAGGTCCTTCCAGCTGAGGGATGCCAAGCAGAACTGTGCTGACGAGATGGTCCTGGGCTGTAGCTGCAGGGATAAGGAGCCAGCACACACCTGAGCAGTACAAATAATGAGGGGTCAGGGACCCTGTTGGTTATGAGCACTTACAGGAGAGCAGAGCCCCTGGTATTAATTCTGGGGAAGAGAAGACAGTTGCAGTTTGTAACCACGGGAGGCATGTCAAGTAGCAAGATCATCTGAGGGACAGTGTAGCTGGGGGCCTTCGTGGTGGCTTAACAGTAGAAAAGAGAGCCCAAGTTTGGGCCCTAAGACAGTCCTGAGAAGATAATAGTAAGAAGGACCTGCTAAAAACTGCTAAATAATAACTGCTAAAAACAAAATAAAACAAAAATAAATAAAAGTGAGTAAGCAAAGGAGAAAGAACCCAATTATAGATAGTTACTATGAGATTAAAGAAGATCTGGGTTCCTGTTCAGAGGAAGACAATGCAGCTAAAAAAGTCACTCCTTTTTTAATGAGAAATGTCAAATGGCCCCAAGCACAAAAAGAGTTATTGGAAGAACTTAAAAAGGACTTTAAAAATTGATAAGATTTATTGAGGAAAAATCAGAAAAAAATAAAGAGCAATCCAAGAAAATGAAGAAAATTATGAAAAGAAAGTCAACCAACTGGAAATAGAGAATCAAAAACTTAAGGAAGAAAACTAGAATTGGGCAAAGGGAAGCTAATGATGTTATAAGGCACCAAGAAGTCATAAAACAAAACCAAAAGCATGAAAAAATAGAAAGTAAAACATCAGGAAAAAACTGCTCTAGAGAATATATTGAGGAGAAGCAATATAAAAATAATTGAGACAACCTGAAAATTAGATAAAGAACCTTGATTACAAGAAATTATCAAGAAAAATTGTCCTAAAGTCCTAGAACAAGAAGGCAAAGTAGAAATAGAAAAAAATCCACCAATCACAACCTAAAAGATATCCCATGAGGAACACTTACACAAATATCATAGCCAACTTTCAAATCTCCCAGGTTAAGGAGAAAATATTGAAAACAATAAGAAAAAAGCAATTTATACATCATGGAGCTACAATAAGGATTACACAAGACCTATTAGCCACTACTTTGAAGGACTGTAGGTTTTGGAATACTATATTCCACAGAGCAAAAGAGCTGGGATTATGATCAAGGGTAATTTACCCAGCAAAGTTAAGTATATTCCTGAATGAAGAAAAAAGATATTTAATGAACTCAAAGACTTTCATGTTTTTTGCAACAAAATCTCCAAAACTTAAGGGAAAATTCAACATAAAACATCCAGGAAAAATATAAAGTAAGACTCAATAAGGTTAAATTGTTTAATTTGAATTCAGCAATACGTTGCTTTCAGGAAACAAAAAAAATGAGAGATGCATACAAAACTAAAGGGCTGGAGTAGAATTTAATATGCAAAAAAGTGGAGAGTAATCATGATCTCAAAGTTAAAGTAAAAATAGATGTAATCAAAAGTGAAAAATAGAGAAACTACATGTGTCAGCAATATTATTGAATATTATTTTAGACCATTTAAAATACCTAGACAATATGAAATACCTGAGTATATACCTGCGAAAACAGACACAGGAATTACATGAACATAATCATAAAATTATACAAATTCAGATCTAAATAATTGAAGTAGTATTTATTGTTCATGGGTAGATAAAGCCAATATAATTTTTAAAATGACAATTTTACCTACCTAATCTATTCAATATCACCCCAATTAAATTACTAAAATTTTATTTTACTGAGTTAGAAAAAAATGATAAAGTTCATTTGGAAGAATAAAAGGCCAGAAATTTCAAGAAACCAGAGAAAAAAGACGTAAATGTAGATGTACATTTTGCAATATCAGACCTCAAACTATATTATAAGGTAAGAACATTGTTGAAGTGTAAAGAGGATAATTTCAATTATTTTAAATTAAAAATTTCTGTATAACTGTATATAACCTATGTAGCCAAGAATAGAAGAAATGCAGAAAATTGGGAAAAAAGATTTCATAGACAATCTCTCAGTTAGGATGTGATAAGGTTGGAATATTGCTGGGTGTAGGAAATTCTGAGCTGGTTGATTTAGAGAAAACATGGAAAGACTTGGACTTATGAAGGAACATGCTATCTACAAAAAACATGATAGGAGGAAATAAGCATAGTACAATCTTCACAAATGTGTGTATGTATACTTTTTATAGATATCTAAATATGTGCATATGTGCACGTGTGTATGTACATATATATATACACACACACACACACACACACACACACACACATATCTATATCTTGCTTAATTGTAGCCTTCTTTGGTGGGGAGGGAAAGAAAAATGAAGTAAAACATGCAGCAGAGAACAAAAGAAAACCAAGAAGAAAGCAAAGCTGGGCAACTTTGAAAACAATGTGTAGTATTTATTATATAGGTTTACTTGAAAAAGAAATTTATTATTTTATATTGAATCCTCATTCATGATGTGCTGTATATATGGCAATGTTTTTTTTCTTTTCTCATTTTGCATTTAAGTTTGAAATAAAAAAATTATAAAAAAATTATTGTTGAGAATTACGAGAAACCAGTTTTCAGTTCTGATCTGACTTAAGCATAGTTGTTTAGACCCAGCCACTGTTTTGGTCATTTGGAGGTGCCCAGAACAAGTAGAGTTGTTTAGAAATACATGTGAAGGAGTGAGTAGGAATACTTTACTCCACTGGTAACAGAAATAGGCAGAACTGGGAATTGACATGGCAAAGGAAAAAAAAGACATTGTAAAGGGGTAGAGGTTAGAGAAGGGAAATCAGGCTTCATCAACAGTCTGTAAGACCTGGTCACAGGTAGCAGTTTACTTCCCATAACATCACATGTTTTGGGAATGTTTGCATGCTTGTTAAACTAATACACTTATTGTTCAGGGTATTGCACAAAATGAATTTGAAGTTTTTTTAAACAGTTTTAAAAATTCATTAAAATAATGACCTGTCTTTGATGTTTTTAATTCTTTTGTAGTGCATTCTTCTGTTCATTAAATATACCAGTTAGCCTCTTTCCATTTACTTTTTTCAACTGTAGGTAACTTGTTCCTCTTTGTGTGCACAATCTTGCGTAAAAGAGAAGTTATTATAAACACATATGAATACATACAGTCAAGGTAATTAATTAAGAACTTTGATCATTAAAGATTGCACCGAGTATACTATTTCTTTCCCCTTGGAAATTAGTCTTGGAATATCAAACCATCTTTTTGGCTTGCAGTTATTCCTTTTATTATGATGAGTTCTTTTAGATATTGACCTCTAAATTATTAGCCATTGTATTATATAAGTAGGTTTCCTTTTTAGTTTTATGAAGTAAGATACTAAAGTTAAAACCAGTAATATTGGAAGGATATGGTTTAAGCAAAGCGTAGAAAATAAAATATCATCTAAGTGATGTGCTGTTCTTGGATCCTATTGATTATTTCTGGTAACTTTAATAGATTATATAATCCAAAAATGTTTTATTTTCACTTATGGTAAGTTCACAGCTCTTTAGGAAAGTAAGATGATTTTCTTATGCTCTATGATATGTCATTGATGGAAATTAAGAGAATCTTGTATAGCTTTCATAGGCCAGGAAAATATAAAGCAGTTTATCATTTGCCCAAAGATAGAAGTTTCTTGCACTCAAAGGAAAACAAATATATATATACTTGTGATATCTGTTGGCATCATGTGGTACCTATTGATAAGTTTGATTTCACCAGTAATATTAGGGCACCCTAAAATTAGGATTAGGGTGTGAATGGGTCCTATTGACTCTGTTAATGACAAGATACTATCATTTTCCAGAAGAAGAGAATATAATCTATAAAGTGATAATCCTTTATTTCTCAGTGTAACTAGAGGAATAAAGCATTTCATGGAGGATTAAATGGGATAGATAATATCTGCATAAAGGTCTTAGCCTACCGCCTGGCACATAGTAGAAGATATATAAATGCTTATTTTCTTCTCTTCCCTTTACTCTTCTAACAGATCAGAATTTGTGTTCCTGTTTCACCCTGTTGTCATTTATTTCTGCTGAATGTCATTCCTTTTTCTTAATAGCCACATTAAATATCAGAACTTAAACTTAGAAACTTGACATTTTTTTGTGGAAAGAGCATATCACTTGGATTATGATATTGCTACTAAATTTTTTTAAAAAGATAAATCAGTGGGACAAGTAAAAAAAACCTGAATAGTTAATTGCCTGTAACTCTCCTAAGTTCCACTTTCCTTCATTAAGCATAAAATCAAGTTTGAGCTGTTTCATAGACTTTTAACTAAGGCAGAACAGCCCCCCCCCCCCAAAAAAAAACACTTTATTGAATTTTCGCTCCTCTGGCAATTGTAAACCTTTCTGTTGTATATACTAGGAGAATAATGAGACTCAAACCAGGCTTGTAGAACTGAGAGTTTCTTCTAATTGAGACTGTGACAAAGAGCCTTCTAGAAGGGGAAAGGAGGGATGAATGGTTTGTAGAGGTGGCTGTGTTAGTATGAGAACAGCTGTTATTCCTATAGTTTGTTATTCTTATGTGTCATGGCTAACTGTTTCTTTTCTCTGTATTTTCTTATGTAAATAAACAAAATTAGAGAGAGAAATATCCATATATAAGTGGATCAAAGCATGGATTTAATAAGCCAAAGAGAAAGAAGAAGTGATTTACTGGATCAGATACCCTGTTTAGCATTTCTGGATCAAACCAATACCAGATTCCTAGAACATAATAGGGAGTCCAGCAGACAGTAAATAAAATGGCAAAAGCTACAGTCATCTTTAGTGTCCTCAAACGTGCTCTTGGGATGTTGTTCTTTGATCGATTCAGTTGCAGTTCTATTAAAAAAAAAAAGAAAAAATAATACTTCATTTCCATTAATATCAGAAAACTCAAAAAGTAGAATCTAATATAAAACAACATAGTTAATCCCAAAAGAAAAAAAACAAATATCCAAATAGACACCAGCCTATCTTAAATAATAACAATAATGCGCCGTTTTTGACAAGCATCTTTTTGTTTCAGTTTTCCTAATGTCACATAAAATGTGGAAAAGATTAAATTTCACAGTACTCTTAAAATTTATGATCCTGTCCAGACTTTACTTGTATTTGACCAGACTGATTGGTCACTTTACACTGAATGTTTTCCTTTTATCAGTAACATGCCTTTTAAAGTCAGGATAGCCATAAATGTTGGGCCTGTTTTTAACAAAGTCAGGCTGCCTTTGTTAAATTTAGGACTTAATTATTAAAGAATCAATCTATAGTTTTGAAATGCTCTTGAATTAAAGTGATAGAGGACACATTTCCATTTGTGACATGGGCCTAATTTTATGATTTTAAAACAGTAGCTCAAGGTTGAGGATCTCAAGGAAATTAATTCCTGTATTCAAGAAAACCTCTTTTTTCACAATTTCTTATTCATTTATACTTGGTGAAAAGAAGCAATAGGCAGAGAAGAATACATTCTTCTGATGAATCAGAATTTTGTTCTTGTAAAACTGATTTTTGAATAGGGTGATTAAGATAGGTCATCTTTTTGTCAAGTATTAATCAATTTATTATGTTTTATGTCTGATTGAAGTGGAAATAATAACAATATGAAGAAACTAGCTTCCTCAGCCTACTCTTTCCCTGCTATTTGAAAGATACCTGAGGTCTTTATCCTATTTCTAGTCACTAACAGAGCCTTTTGAGGACATTCTAAGATAGTACTGAGTTCAGAAGTCATGGAAAAACCTACATGACCCTTTAAGGGAGAGGACATATTGTTTTTGATTCTATGGCTATTCCAATGCACTTTTTGAAGATGGTAGATGAGAGACTTAACCTTTTTTGTCTTGAGTTTGTAGTCTTACGGACTATAAACAATGCTATTTCTTTTTCCTACAAGAAATAAGAAGATATGAAGGAACCCAAAGGGGGAAAGAATGTCTGGTTCAGCATAGAGCTCTAACTTGACAACAAAAACACCAGACTGAGGGAATATAGGATCTATCTTATTAATCACTACTCAATATCCTCGTCCTCCCTTCTGCTTCTAACTTTCTCTGCAATCTCCATCTCTTCATTTCTAATTCCTCTGTTCAAACAGGAAATAAACCCATCTTCTTATTCGTTTCATTCCTTTGTTTCTTAGCCTCTAGATGGTACTGAAACTAGGAAAGGAAGAACTCATTCCTGCTGAGAGACCTATGATAAGGTAAAAATGATTCTAACATTGTAGAGGAAGATTTGATTAAAAATACATTTTTACACTTTTACTGTCTGGGAAGATCAAATTTATTTGTGTGTGTGTGTGTGTGAGATTGGGAGGGAGGGAGTTTCCCTAAGTATTTGGTGGCAGCAGCTTCAAAATACTGAAGTAAAATACTTTTTGAAAATATTTTCTATTGAGAATGAGTACTTCAGTCTCTCTAGCACTCTTTGTAACACAATCTTCTTTTAAAGTCTCTCTAACATTCCTTGTGATACAATCTTCTGTTAAAGTATTACCAAGGATAACTATGTATCAGTTCACTGCTGGGAAAAATATCTTCTTGATGCCATGACAGTTATTTATAAATTAACAAATGTTTTCACATATTACTTTCAGAATAATAACCATCATTGTAGGATTTGGGGGATAGTAGACAAATTATATCTTCAACAATATTTTTCTATCAGATACAAGTCTGTAGAACCTATGTTCCTGAGTTGTAGAATTTTGAAAGTGAACAGAAGAGTTTTCTACAAGTGATCCCATTGTCTACAGGGCCATAGGTATTATTTTATTTCCAGAAATCTATCTGATTTGGAAAATTTTTCCAGGAATGGAGACTTCACAGTCAAACTAGAGTGCAAATACCCTGATTAGAAGGTAACTTTTAAGCTTGTGGTTTGTCCTTCATTCTGGAAGAGGGCCGTTGACATCAGGGAGGTGATGCCATGATATGCAAGTGAATTGAATTTAAGTGAGGGAGGGCAGTGCAGAGTCACCAACTTCACTTTCTCCTTCAGAGTCATCTGGGTCCAGTGGTAAGATGTAGGTCAGGATGATTGGAGATGGCCCTGGATGCAGTGGGAGACCATGGCCTTTTTAAGCTAAGGTCTTTCCTAGGTCTCAGTTTGATAGAGGCAATGGCCATTCAGTGATTGTCTAGGTAAGAAATGAAGCAGAGAGTGGCCCTTTTGCTTAGCCAAAAAAAACAAAACAAAAACAAAAACAGAAAAACAACAATCTAGGAGGGAAAGACTGTCAGGATTTCTGTCCCAAACAGAAACAATTACTACTTATATCCACTCTGAGCCAATGTGGAGCCCAAACAACGACCAAGCCACCTATTGTTGGCTAATTAATGAGAGTCAAAGTGATTTGCCTTTAAGGCAGGGTCCTTAAGGAAAAGAAAAATGGTTTCAGGGATCAAAATTTACATTTCTTTGGGCAGGGCACTCACAGGTAAGGATATGAAACCCTAGATAGATAGAAAGAATGTAAAAAAAAAAAAGAAATAAGGAAAGAAAGAAGAGAACTGTGTTGCCCAGCCGGCCAGTTCCAGTTGTGTCCCAATGGGACAGCTCCTATTTTCTACTCCTTTATTCTGAAAGAGGAACATGACATCAGGGAGGTGATTCCACGACATGTAAGTGAATTGGATTTAAGTGAGAGAGGACTGTGCAAATTTAGTGACTGGTGTTATATCAGTCAGAGACAGCCCCTTTATCTGTGAAATGGCAGTCTTGGAGGAGTAAATAAGCATGGCTGAAAAAAAATCCTGGAATAACTGTTCTTGTCTGTGATGGAGAAGGATAGGATTTCATCAGCAATAGTAATTGTACCTGTTCAACAGCCATGTATTTATGATATAGAAAAATTGTAGAGTACTTACCATGAGGATCCTGATGAAGGACCTGTGTCAAGGTGAAGATGATCTTAGCATTGCACACCAGCATGATGAGAAGAGGAACAATGAAGAGGCAGGTAAAGGTTAAGAGGTTATAGAAGGCCTCTTGCCACCACTCTGGAAAACTGCAGTGTGTCACACATTGAGAAAAATTGCCAGTCTGTCCAGAGAGATCCTCTACATAGATCATCCTGAAAATATATAACTGTAGACGGGAATTAAAAAAAATCAAAGGTGGTTTGTGTTCCCAGGTTATATTTTCTTTTTTGAAAGCTTTTTCTAATGTCTTATACCACACCTTTAAAATTAGCTCCACAGATGATAAACATTTGTTTAAAATGACTACCTGATGTTATCTTCAAAGAAGTTGAAGGGTAATTGTGAATGAGTAGTTGTCCTGGGAATTTAGCAGGTATCTGTTGAGATTTGGAAACCGAGACTGACACAGATAATAAAAATAAGCAGAAGCGCTATTTAAAACAGAAGCCCAAGTTGCTCATGTAAAATTCCTTGTGATTATGGTGAACAAAAAGAAGTGCCACCAGAAGCCTCCGACTTGCTTGTGCTGGCTCATATAGTCCATACACCTAAGCCTTGATGTGCTACCAAAAGAGAATCCTGGGCCTGGAGCCTCAAAGACCTGAGTTTAAGCCTACCACAGATAACTATGAGTTTTGTCACCATGGCAAAATTATAGCACTTCCTAGGACTCACTTTTCTCCACTGTAAAACGTGGATCATATCAGCTACCCTACAGGGTTGTTTTGAGGGTCAAATAGGATGATGTATGTAAAGTGCTTTATAAACCTTAAAGTGATATCTAAATGCCATTAATGCGATTATTAATTTTAGTGAAGGAAAACCCAATAAGTTGGAGAAATGCACGAACAAGTAGAGTCAAAGTTGTTTTCTAATTTGGCATTTTTAAAGTGGATAGAATGAATCCTCATGTATTCGTTCTGTGAGGGTTGTCACATTTTATTTTTTCTCCATTTGTTCTGACCTCATTTATGAAGGTGTCTGATCTTCCTACTCATACCCGTAGTTGTGTTTTTAACTCAGAATATGCCTTAAATTATTGGCCTGTGAAAACATGAATATCTACCTGAAATAGAGATTCTCAGAGCACTCCTTATCACTTATCCCTTCCAATACCCAGACGCCTAGCAAATCCAAACCAAAAAGGGGAAAGAGAGAAGAGTAGAATATGCACCAGGCACTGTGCTAAGTACTTTAAAAAAATACAAATATTATGTCATTTGATCCTCCCCCAAACCCTACCACGCAGGGTTATTATTTCCATTTTACAGTTGAGAAAATGGATACAAACAAATTAAGTGACACATTCAGGGTCACACAACCAGTGTTTTATCCCTTGTACTTCCAGCTTCCCTTATCAATCAATCAATTAAACATTTATTAAAAACCTACTACGTGCTAGGCATTGTGCTAAGTGCTGGAGATACAAAAAGAGGCAAAAGATGGACAAGGAGCTCACAATCTGATGGGGGAGACACCAAGCATACAAATATATATGGAGCAAACCATATACAGGATAAAGAAGAAATAATTAACAAAGGGAAGTCACTGGAATTAAGAATGGTTGGAGAAGGCTTCCTATAGAAGGTAGGATTTTAGCTGGGACTTTAAGGAAACCAGGGAAGTCAGTAGTCAGAGTGGAGGAGGTAAAACATTGAAAGCCTGGGAGATAGAGAAAATGCCCAGAGCTGAGACATGAGGTATCTTATTCGTGGAAAAGGAGGTCAGTTTCACTGGATCCGATGGTGAATGTTAGGAAGTAAGGTGTAAGAATGTTGGTAAGACAGGAAGTGGATAGGTCATAAAGGTCTTTGAATACCAAACGGAGCATTATTTTTTTCTTTGCTCCATGAGGCAATAGGATGCCACTGGAATTTATTGAGTAGAGGAAATGACATGATTGAACCTTTGTGTTAGTAAAATCACTTTGGTGGCTCAATGGAGGATGGATTGGAGTGGAGATGAATTTTGTAGGCAGACCCACCAGGAATAGAAGGAGGAATAGAAATTGATTTTATGTACATGGTGATTTTTTAAGTCACTATTATTATTATGTATTATTACACCCTGATGGGGTGTAATAGTAATTTAAGGTTAATGGTGGGTGGGGGGAAGAGTTAAAGATCTTATCTGCCCATTAATAGGCCTCAGTATCTTTTGTTAATTTCTTTTGAGGCACTGGCTCCGAGGGTCTTGCCTTCTAGCTCTGAAAAGCATGTAAATACTCTGAGACAAGGTTTTGCTTTGGGGCTTACTCTTTGGAAGTGTTTGTCCAGATGTAATTCTGGGTAGCTGCTAAAGAGCGCCCCCCACGGCCCCCCGGGCTTTGAAAGCCTGAATGTTGGTACTTCTCTCTTTGGTATGTGTGGTCAGACAGTTAGAGCCCTGTCTATTGGTTTTTACTTCTTTGTTTTTTCTCTAAAGTTCAGGGTGCTGACTTTTTCCCTTGCCCTAAGTGAATGATGTATGTATTTGATTAAAGTAAATTGTTGACCCCTCAAAAGCTGTCTTTCTTTTTAGAAAAGCAGATCAAAGGACCTGTACAGCAGGCCCTCCTGTACATGTTGGGGTCTTTGCTGATATATGGGGCTGGTACTAATTTAAAATTTGTGGTGAATTTAGAATTTTTTCTCTGTTTACATTGAGAACACCCAATATATTGTATATCTAACATCTAAAGAACGGAGAGCTGGCCTCAAAGCCAGGAGAGATCAAGGTTCAAGTCCCACTTCTGACAAATTAACCATTAAGTGATCTAGAAAACTCTCTAAAACTATTGATTTCAGAGAAGGTGCCTGCTGGCTTTAGCAGAGGGAGTTTCTTCACATGGAAAGGAGTTCCATATGCCAGTGAAATTAGAGAACCAGGCCCTATCCTTACATTAAACCTTTAATAGTTTTTGGCTCTTTTGAGTTTTTTGTTTCTTTTTGGCCAGTGGTTCTGCCTTTGGTAGATATCCCAAGTAAAAGTCCATTCACAGTTGTCCTTCAATTCCTTTTAAACTAATACCTAGTGCCAATTTTTAATTGAATGTCAAAGTTTTGTATAGATTCTAGAATCAAATGTAGAGCTGGAAGAGGACCTTAGAGGTTCAACTCTTTTATTTTACAGATGAGGAAACAGGCCAGAGTAGGAAAAGGAATACAATTTTTGTTTTTCTACCATTTAAGTCCTGATTTATGACATTAAAGTGAAAACACAACATTCTCAGCTTTTTATTTTTAAGCAAGGTAGTTTTGTTTTTTAAAAAAACAAACAAAAAAACCCAATTACTAATATAAGCCACTAGAGGGAGTACAGTGATCACAATATTACTGTCAACATCAAGAATGAAAATACTTCATCCAGCTTTCTTTCTTTCTTCCTTTCTTCCTTCCTTTTTCTCTCTCTTTCTTTCTCTCTTTTCCCTCCCTCCCTTCCTTCCTCATTCCCTTCCTTCCTTCTTTCATTCCTTTTTTCTCTTTCTCCCTACCCCCTTCTTTCTTTCCCTGTCTTTCTCCCTCCATCTTTCCTTCTTTCCTTCCTTTTGTTTTCTGCTTAAAGAAGACAAACTGGATTTCCCTGTAACTTAGAAGAGAAATTTTTATTTACATAATCACACATAGGTATATATATATATATATATATTCATTCATTTTTTTCTCACCTTACAACATAGCTCAAAATTTCAGCAGCAAATTCAATACCATTGGTGGTATAAATGAGATTTATTTGAAAAGTAGAAAATAGAAAACTTTTTTCTTTCTGTTTTTGTTAGTTCTCAGATATAAGTATGTTTACATACTCTCTAAAGCAGATTAGCTTAGTATCTTGGAACTGGGATTTTAAAAAATCATCTTACACCACATTCACCTGTATTTCATAGTTACCACAATTATAATGAAAATATGTAAAAATGAGATTTTGAAGAACAGTACCAATTTTGTCGCTCATTTATTGTTTGTCTCTTTTATTTAAGTTCTTAATTACCTGTACACTAATATATTTTGAATTTAATCCATTTTAGCTTTCAGACCAACATTTACTTTCTTGACTGATTTAAAGCACCCTACTTTTATTTTTGCATGTGGTACTTTTAATTTTTTTCATTGTTTTAAAATTTCTTCTTCTAAGATATTAGCCATGAAGGGAGGGAATGATATGAGATTTTCTTACTATTATAGAATAAGATAAAATGAAATATTTTTTTAAGGATGGAGGAAACATAGAGTACATATTTGTAGGCATAAGGGAAGGAACCATTAATCTTGGGAAAATTTGAAGGTGGAAGAGTGAAGATGATAGTGTAGGCAGTCTCCTGGAAAATAGGAGAGATAGATACTTGTAGGGAGTTTGACTTTAGCATGGGGAAAGACTACCTCTTCATCCAAGTCTGAAGTGAAGGAGCAGGTAGTGGGGAAGATGTCTGAGTGATGTGAAACAAGGATGATGAGAGAAGAAGCAACTCTTATCAAGTAGTATCATTGTTTTCTATAAAGTATCAGATCAGCTCCTCAATGGAGACCATATTGGAAGGGAGTGTTGCAGGTAGTTTGAAATGAGATAAGAAGGCTTTGGATTTCTATGCACTATAGATATATAGATGAATAGAAAATAGAGCTCTTGTTTTTCTTTATGACAAAACTCATTATATTATTGATAATAGGATCATTGAATTAATGGGTATGATTAATTTTGTTACTCTTTTTTTGTATACTTTCTAAGCCCCCCTTCAAAATTCTACTAATTTCACCAACAATATTCGAGTGTTACTTGCTTCTCCATAATCCCATACTCACTGAACTTTGTTATTTTAAGTTATTTTTTCCAATCTGATGGATGGGATGTAGGATCTCAAGATTATTCTAATGTGCACTTCTCTTAATATTAGCTGCATTGTACATTAAAAATATATGACAATTTACAATGTTTCTTTTTTTGGGGGGTAAATGTTCTGTTTATATCTGTTGACTAGTAGTGATTAGGTGCTAACCTTGAATGTTGTGTTAGCACATTATACATTTTAAATAAGATTTTATCTGATATATTAATTAGAAATATTTTCCTCAAGGTGTTATTCTTCTAATCTAACTCTCATTGTTTTTGTGCAGAACTTTTTTCATACTTTTATGTAATCAAATCCTGTTTCTTGTGCTCTTTTTGGATGGGAGGAATTGTGTAAAGTTGTGATAGTTTTGGGCAGATATTTAAGGACCATTTTCTATTGCTAGAGCTTTTGCTTCCCATAGGCATGGGGATAGGTACTGAACCTCTGATTTCATTAGCATGGAAAACTACATGTAGGTTGGAGCAGTCTCTGCAACTTATTGTCTTAGAAAGTTGCCTAGAGCACCGTGAGTTTAAGGGACTTGGCTGAGGTCATGTAAGCAGTATATGTCAGATATGGACTTGAACCCAGGTCTTTTCGGCTTAAACCTTGGCACACTAGCCACCATGTCAGATTACCTCTCATTGCTACCCTATATAGATTGTTATTTTAGGGATTCAGTATACCCACTACCCTTTGTGCTATTTTAGAGATTCAGTAGTCTTTCTGCCCTTTTTCCTTATTCTCTGTCTTGATTTTTCTACATGAAAGCATCTATGCTTCCTACTTCCATTCCTCTTTAAGTCTTTTTTATTTTCATTTTGAGGGGGTAGAAGAATAGGGGAAAGAAAATGGTGGTGAGAAAAGAAAATAGGTGATCCAGTGGTTAGAATGGTGGCTTGCATAACTGAAATGATTTTGATCTTCTCCAGGTCTTTCTTTGTTTCTCTCCACCCTAATCCTGGGATAGCATGTGTCATTAGCTTGACCAGCTCCACCTCATTTCTGTTCAATTCAGTAACAAACCTTTATTAAGCACCTATCATGTACTAGGTACTCTGCCTTCAATGAGGACATTTAACAAGGAGGATGGGATATATATGTTATAAGTGTGTTATGAATCTATAAACATATATGTTATAAATAAGATCATTTGAGGAAGGAGAGAGAGAGCACTTACAAACAGGAAGATCAGTGAAGGGTTCAGGTAGCAGGTAGCATCTGAGTTGAGCCTTGAAAGAAGCTAAGGATACAGGAGCACCTGGGCAAAACCACTGAGGTAGGAGATAAAACTCTGAGTTTGGAAAATAACAGATAAGTTTGAATCATAGGGTCATAGATTTAGAGCTAGAAGGATGTTTGGGTGGTTTATTTTTAATTTCTTTCCTTTTTTCTCCATGTGTGTGTATGTGTGTGTAACCTTAAATTCTTAGGATCACCGTTTGGAGCATGAAAGGGCCCCAGGGTTGTCTTGTCCAAGTCCCTCATTTTTTACAAATGAAAGAATGGAGGCCCAGAGAAGTCATGTCCTTAAGATTACAGTTGCAGAACTACTATTTAAATCTTGGTTTTTTGACTTCAAATCCAATGTTCTTTTGCCCAAAGTTCTATAATTTTTGTTAAGAGAGACTAGGGCACTAGTTTAGCTTCTGACTACCCTGGAAGTCGTACTTTAGTTTCTTTGTAAATTTCATTTAAATTTTTCATGTTTCTGCTCCTTTATTCCCTGGGCCCATGACTATCAGTATTGGTCTCCCTCTGCTGTCCTTCTTCCATGACTTTGACATCTGTACTTTATCTTTTTTAATTAGAAAAAAGTAACAGTACCTGTGCATTTTCCCTCAAAATATCATCTCTGATAATTACACTTTTCATAATCACAGTATGTCAGAGGTGTCAGAGCCTCAGAGAGCATTTAGTGTCATCTGTACCTGACCACAAATTTCATCTACAAAATCCCCCAAAAGAAGTAATTCAGATTCTGCTTGAAGATCTCCCCAAAAGGGAGGTTTATTCCCTGTGTAACCTATTCTTCTTTTGGTTAATTCTGATCATACAGGAAAAGTTTCCTTCTATCTAGCCCCAATCTACTTATTTGAAACTTCCATCCATTGTTCCTAGTTCTTTTGGGGGGAGCCAGGCAGAACAAGTCAGATCCATCTTCCACATGATAATCCTTCAGATACTTGAAAACAGGTATCATGTAACACCAACAACCCCATCCTTTTCTTCTCCTGAGTAGTTCTTATATGTAACAATTTAACAAATGTTTATTTGGTGTCTATGTAAGGCACTGTGATATATGCTAGGGGAGTACAAAGATAAAAAGAAAATGATCCCTGCCCTCAAGATCATACTCTACTGGGCAGTATACTGGTAGGGGGGAATTTATTTCAACATATGCATAAATAAATATTTTACAGAGAAAATTGAGGAGTTAGAGAACCCTAATGGTGTGAGAAGTGGGGAGGGAAAGGTGTGTGCTTAGGGAAGGCTTAATGGTGGAAGTGTTACCAGAGTTGAGGCTTTAAGGAAGACAATGATTCTGTGAGGTGAAAATGAGGAGAGAGAGCACTATAAAGATGGAGGATAGTGATGGAGAGTTGAATTAGGGAACAGACCAAGAGTCTGGTTTCTCTGTAATGTGGATTTTTTGAAGAATAGTTGTATAAAAAAAGACTGGAATGGTCGGTGGGAATGGGAACCTACTGTAGGGGGTCTTAAATGCCAGGGTAAGGAGTTTGTATTTGTAGGTGCTGAAGTACCATCAAATTAAAAAAAATGATGCTTTTTTTTTTTAACACCATTGTTGTCCAATAATATCTCTTCCATGCTGAGAACCTTCCCTTGTTACAAAGGAAAACAGTTAACTAAAAACTGACAGACATTGCATTTGAAGTTGGGACATTCCATACTGACAGTCTCCCACCTCCCTTACAAGAGGAGGAGAGTATGTTTCATCACCTGGTCTGAATTCAGTTTCCTTTTAGTTTTATTTTTCATTTACATTGTTATTGTTTCTTGTGTATACTGTTTTCATAATTCTGTGTTCATCTTCCCATGTTTCTATAAATTCCTTAATCAATATTTCTTATGATGAAATGATATTCCATTGAATTCATATATCCCACTTCAGGGTTTGTTTGTTTGTTTGATTTTATTTTTTTGAGGAAGTTGACATGGTCAGAGCTTTGTAGAAAATATATTAGAGAGTAAATGGAAGAGACTGGGAGCAAGGAGACTATTCAGAAAGTTTTTATAGATAAGAGGTGATGACATGAATTAGAGAAATAACTAGAGGAATAGAAAGGAAAAATACAAGAGAAATTCTTTCAGTTGAACCTTGTATGACATGTTTTACTGTCCCTCTAACTGCCACCCTGATATATCAAATTATGGCCATATAAGCTCCGTGAAAACATATTTTCACATGTCGTTAGTTCAAATACTAAAGAGTGACTCACAAATCTTGCTTGTAGGCCTATGATAGACTTGATATTTAAAGCTATAATGCTTACCATTTATATAGATAAGCTAATTTGTGAAAATTTTCCAAAAATATCTGATTCTGTATGTCTCTTGTGGTTTTAGAATGACTAAATTTATGCTATCTAATTTTGAATTAGGTACGGATACACTTAATTCAGGGATAGTTACAATCTAACATTACGTAGTTATAGCCTAACAAAAGATTGTTTTAAATCAGATCCGCAGCTGAGGTCCATTGGCTATTTTTTAAAAACATCATTCTTGGGAATAAAATTCCCAAGAACCAGCTGTTACCTTATTATGTCCTAGTAAGGATAGCCTTCAGATTAAGTGGAATGGATGCAACTTGGGTACTTGGCCAAACTTCCTTGTCATTGATTATAAAGATTTTTTATGAATTTTGAAATATACAACATTTATTATTTTGACTGTTTTTTCTGTCTCAGCTATTCATTCTCATACTTAATTTTTCTAAACTTTGCTTCATTTTCCTAAAGCTAACAACTCCTGAAACTTTTAAAACCATCAAACCAATTCAAAGTCATCACCAATATAAAGCAGGTTTTTGGAGTTGTTGGGTATAGGAAGATAGAAAAAGTGGGAAGCAGGTGTCAATTACATATTTCTGCAATTCTGGTTTAGTGAAAGGGCTGCTAAGTGCTACAGTACTTTGCCTGGAGTGAGGAACATGACTCTTCCTGAGTTCAGATTTGACATTTTAGACACTTACTAGCTGTGTGACTGTGGGTAAGCCTCCTCACCCTGTTTACCTCTGTTCCGCATCTGTAAAATGAGCTGGAGAAGTCAATGGCAAACCCCTCCAGTATCTCTGCCAAGAAAACC
>CM053772.1:177043280-177078287 GCA_028658325.1 Potorous gilbertii | reverse complement strand
ATAGGATGGAGGGAAATATAGTTAGTCTTACACAACACGACTATTGTGGAAGTCATTTGCAAAACTACACAGATATGGCCTATATTGAATTGCTTGCTTCCCAAAGGGAATGGGTGGGGAGGGAGGGATAGGGAGAAGTGGGAACTTAAAGTTTTAGGAACAACTGTCAAGTATTGTTCTTACTACTAGGAAATAAGAAATATAGATAATGGGGTATAGAAAGTTATCTGGCCCTACAGGACAAAAGAAAAGATGGGGACAAGGGAAGAGAGGGATGTTAGAAGAGAGGGCAGATCGGTGATAGGGGAAATTAGAATGCTTGGCATTTTGGGGTGGGGGGGAGAAATGGAGAGAAAATTTGGAACCCAAAATTTTGTGAAAACGAATGTTAAAAGTAAATAAATAAACTTAAAAAAATTTATCTCATCTCAACAGGTAGGGAGCCCAGAGACACAATCAGTTAACAAATATTTATTAAACACTTTTTAAGTGCCAGACAGGTAGGTGGCATAGTGGCTAGAGAGCCAGGCTGGGAGTGAGAAAGACTTATCTTCCTAAATTCCAATCCATACTAACTCTATGACCCTGGGCAAGTCACTAACCCTGTTTGTCTTTGTTCTTCCTTTGTAAAATAAGCAGGAGAAGGAAATGGCAAATTACTCAAGTATCTTTGCCAAGAAAATCCCAAATTGGGTCACTAAAGGTCAGACATGACAGAATAACAACAAGTACCAGGAAAAGTTTGTTTTATTTCTTAAACTCAGAATAAAATAAATATTTATCTTTAAAAAGCAGTCCCTAACCTCAAGGAATATATATTACAATGGGAAGATGATATGTAAATAACTAGGTACATATAATGTATGTAGTACAATAGAGAAGAGATTATTTGAGAGTAGAAGACACTGGTATGTTAAGGGAATGGAAAAAGCTTCCTGGAGAAAGTTGGATTTGAATGGGGTCTTGAAGACAGAGTAATCAAGAAGTAGATATGCAGGGGCAAAGCATGGAAATGAGATATGTCCAGTGGAAAGGTAAAGAACAAAGAGATACAGTATTAAGTTTAAGGAACTGAAAGCTGGCCTATGTAGCTGGATCATAGAAGATGTGGTGATAATGGTGAGGTCATGGTTGTGGCTTGTTCTTCATTCTCTAAAAGGACCAATGACATCAGGAGGGTGATGTCTTGACTTGCAAGTGAATTGGATTTAAGTGAGGCAGGGCTGTGCAAAGTCACCAGTCTCATCCTCTCTTCAGAAACTATCTGGGTCCAGTGGCAAAATATAGATCAGAACAAGTGGAGAGGGCTCTGGATGAGGATGTAGAGAGTAGGAAAGAAGTCATAACTCACTCTACTATGCCCTACCTGGTTTCAATGCCCCTCCCAGGATAAGCTCATCATTTCTAAACTTACCATCATGTTGCTAACTCAAGCCTTGATTGACACTACCCACACTAATTGGAGGGCTGGAATAAACTGCTCCCAATGTCACCACTTAATTTCACATCTCCACATCAGCTTTCCTTTCTCCTTTTGGGCACTTTCTCATCCTTTAGAATGTAAGCTCCTTGAGGGAAGGCATTGACTTTCTTTATATTAATTTTATTGCCAAAACTTAGCACAGCATTTGGTACATAATAGGTGCTACATTTGCATGGGTATGTGTGTGTGTGTGTGTGTGTGTGTATGTAGTCTCTCTGTGTGTATGTGTGTATTTATATATACACAGATATTGATATAGATATGTATATCTCTATATATATATCCAGCATTTAGTATATAATAAATACCTTATAAATGTTTCTCCACAACATTCAATTCTAAAAATCTATCCCTGGGCTGTAATTAATCATTACAGAATTGTTGGAAACCATTCAGAGAAATTCATTGCGTTCTTGCAGCAAAGTTCATATTTATCAGGAACGGTCAAATGGTAATATCCAGATCCCTGGCTACATATTAAAGTATCTTAATATGTATTTGTGTCATTGTAGTGTCCCATTCAAAAAAGGCACGATTTTTGGCCCTAAATATGGTCCCTTTTCTGATTTTCCAATCTTAGCCAATGTGAGTTATTCAAGGTTAAAACTTCAGCATCCTCTTTGACTCTTTCCTTTCCTACATCCCCTATATCTAATCAGTTACCAACTCCTGTTGATTATGCCTGTCTTTCATATTGTCCCTTCTTTCTGTTACCATTGTCACCTCTCTTGACCATAATACTGCACGCCTGCCTTATTGTCATAACCACCTAACTGGTCTTATATTCCCTTCTAATCCATCATATGCACTGCTGCCAAGTTATTCTTTCTAAAAATACTGCTTTAGTGGATCACTTCCCTGCCCCAAAACCTTTAGTGTCTCCCTATTGACTGCAGAATAAACCCTAAGTTTCTCAACTTGTCATTCAAGGTATTCCATTATTTTCACACATTCTCACTTGTTTCCAAATACTTATGATTTAGTCCCAAATATGACACATTTATTCCTGCCTATGCTCTTTGCCTAATCTCATAGCACCTACTTACAATGTTTCTTTCCCTTCTCAAGTCCTAATCAACCTTCAAGGCTGACACTCTGTCAGGACTGTAGTAGAAAGAGTACAACTAAGAATCTAGAGCCCTGAATTCTCTTCCTGTCTCAGTCTCTAGCTAGCTCTACAATCATGAGCAAGTCATTTTTCTGTTTCCTGTCCTCTGTTTTGTTGGGCACACTATATGTACTTAGTAGATATCTGTTGAGTAGAGATATAGGAATCACCTGTAGCAGTGTGGTAGGTGGCTAGACACCCAGCTTCACATCTAAGAAACTTGGGTTTCAGTATTGCTTCTAGCATGCTTTATCTATGTGACGCTGGACAAATCACTCGCCACTCAGGGTATCCCTCTGAGACTATAAGCTGCAATGGTGCCTACTCACATTGGCCGAAGATGTTTGCTCACTTGAAATAAGAGGTCCAGACCTTAGCATTAATAAACTGAAAGAATTAAGCTATGTAATATCTCTCATCTCCTCCAGACCTATATTTCTTTTTTTGTTAATTTATTTATTTACTTTTAGTTTTCAACATTCACTTCCATAAGTTTTACATTTTCTCCACCTCCCTCACCTTACCCCTCCCCAGGACAGTGGGCAATTCAATATATACTCTACATATACATTCTTGTTAAACATATTTTCACTTTAGTCATGATGTATAGAAGAATTAGAATGAATAGGAGAAATCATGAGGAAGAAAAAACAAAGCAAAAAAAGAGAACAAATAGCATACTTTGATCTACTTTCAGACTCCATAGCTCTTTCTCTGGATGTGGATGATATTTTCCATCATGATTTTTTTGGAATTGTTTTAGGTCCTTGCATTGCTGAGAAGAGCTAAGTCTATCAAAGTCAGTCATCGCACGCTGTAGCTGTTACTGTGTAAAATGTTCTCCTGGTTCTACTCACATCACTCAGCATCAGTTTCATATAAATCTTTCCAGGTTTTTCTGAAGTCTGCCTGTTCATCATTCCTTATAGCACAATAGTATTTCATTACATTCATATATACAGCTTGTTCAACCATTTCCAGTTTATGGGCATCTCCTCAATTTCCAGTTCTTGGCTACCACAAAAAGAGTTGCTATAAAAATTTTCATACATGTGGGTCAGATCTATGTTTCTATGCTACTTTTCCTCATCTTTTCACCCCACATCACTGTCTCCCTCATCTAGACACTAACAGCTTTTCTTCAAGTCATACACATTTAGGCTTTGATTATATATAGTCTGATATTATTATTTAAGTTTCCCATGTGTATACCCTGTTTCTCCCACAAGATTATAAAGTCCCAGAAAGCAAAGGATAACCTCAAGTCCTCAAACAATATATTGCATGTATAATATTAATTTAACTAATTTACTTTAATAAAATAATTTAAATGATATTAATATATCACCATAATATTATTCTAGTAAATAAATTATATTAATATTATCACTAATATTAATTATTGTGTTGTATGTTATTGTAGAATATGTTAATAATGTATTATATAATATATAATGCTATAATAATAATCACCTCCTGGCTGAAGACATAACAATTTTAGTAATTCTGGACGGATGAGAATATGACAGATTATTAAAGGGTTTATGGGAGGACGAATCAAAGAACAGTTTGAATTTATATTGCTATTCTGGGAGGCCACTGCATGTTTCAATGTCTTTGGGATCTTCAAATAGCTTTGGCTAGCACTTTGATGCAATTGTAAACATGTACACACAAATTGCTGTACAACTAATGAGGTATTTGGCAGAATACAACATGACTCTACTACAATTCTTAAAATAGAGATTTTTTTATAGTCTTGTCTACTTTGAAGGGAAAGACAGTCAGTGAAAGCTGGTCCCAAAGATGTCACCTAATTTTACAATGGATGAAGAAATATAGCTAATGTCTAAAATTATCATGGCCTAATAAGCATGAAGGGATTTGAGGAGAGCATCCTTCCAGCTGTTCTAGCAGTTACTTAGTTGGTAATGGGGACTCAAGAAAGTATCAATAGGCAATTCTCTGGCTGTATTTCTTCTAAAGGTTTCTTTCATCACTGGTAATGGGCAATTGAAAGAATTATTCTGAATATGATCAGAGTTAGAAAGTCTGTATAGTCCAACTCCCTCATTTTACTGTGCCATAGAGGGATTAAGTACCTTTTCTAAGGTCACACAGAGAAAAATGATGATTTGCAAACCATAAATGAAAAGTGGTACAAAATATGAAACATGCTATCATTTTATTCTTCTTGGAGACTTCCATCCTGTGCTCTGACACCAGCATCAAGTAAACAAGCATTTATTAAGACATTGGAGATAATGATGCAGAATCACTCAGGAAGGACAAGGGAAATCAAGCAAAGTTATGATATGAAGAAATAAAAAAATAAAATGTAAAGAATGAAAAAACAGAAGAAAATGTGAAATATCTCATAAGAAAAGCAACAGATCAGGCAGAGCCAAGATGGTCGAGTAGAAAGAAGGACCTGTAAAAGCTCTCCCCTGAGAGTCCATAAAATATCGTAAAAATGGCCCTAAACAAATTCTACAGTAGCAGAAGCCACAAAATGACAGAGTGAAAGAGATTTCCACTCCAAGGCAGCCTTGAAGGCCAACAGGAAAGGTCTATCACTCCAATCTCAGTGTGTAGTGCAGCCCACAGAGCCCAGCCCAGCCTTGGCAGAGATAGCATCAGAACAGGCCTCAGGGGGCAGAATCACAGGAAGTAGCTGTGGTTCCCAGATTACTCAACCCACAAACATCAAAGACAACTTCAAAAGTCAGTGTGAAAATTCTTTCACCTGGGTGAGAAGGAAACACAGTCTAACCCTGGTCTCAGGTGGCAGCAGCAGCATCCATTTTGGGGCCCATTGGCTTAAGGACACTAGGGAAATCAAGCAGCTGATCTGGGTCTCAGATCACCTGGGTAGCAGTCCTGGGGTGAGGAGGAGCACTAACTGGTAGAGATTGTGGACAAGGAATCCTATTTGCAGATCCTGGGCAGAAGAGTGCTTATGGTTGCTCCCAGAACAAAGTGCAGGTCAGGAAAGGAGGAAACACCTCTCCCTTGATTGTGCCACCTTGGAGGAACTAAGAACTTACAGGTTCCTAGAGTATACCCTCCTCTTGACAAAGGATGAAAAAGTCAAGGAATTGGCTGGAAAAATGCCCAAAAAGGGAAAAAAATAAGACTATAGAAGTTTACTTTCACAGTAAATAAGTATTTTCTTGCATCCTTTTGGATGAGGAAGAACAATGGATACCATCAGAGAAAGACATAAAAGTCAAGGCTTCTGCATCCAAAACATCCAAAATAAATATGCCATGGTCTCAGGCCATGGAAGAGCTCAAAAAGGATTTTGAAAATCAAGTAAGAGAGGTAGAAGAAAAAGTGGGATGAGAAATGAGAGTGATGCAAGAAAATCATGAAAAGTGAGTCAACAGCTTGCTAAAGGAGACCTAAAAATGCTGAAGAAAATAACACCTTTAAAAAAAGACTACCCCAAATGGCAAAAAAGGTCCAAAAAGCAAATGAGGAGAAGAATACCCTAAAAAGCAGAATTAGTCAAATGGAAAAGGAGCTTCAAAAGCTCACTGAAGGAAATAGTTCTTTAAAAATTAGAATGGAGCAGATGGAAGCTAATGACTTTATGAGAAACCAAGAAATTACAAAACCAAACCAAAAGAATGAATAAATAGAAGACAACGTGAAATATCTCATTGGAAAAACAACTGACCTGGAAAATAGATCCAGGAGAGACAATTTAAAAATTATGGGAGTTACTGAAAGCCATGATGAAAAGAGTCCAGACATCAAAGAAAACTTCCTTGATATTGTAGAACCAGAAGGTAAAATAGATATTGAAAGAATCCACCAATCACCTCCTGAAAGGTATCCAAAAAGAAAAACTCCTAAGAATATTGTAGCCAAATTCCAGAGTTCCCAGGTCAAGGAGAAAATATTGCAAGTAGCCAGAAAGAAACAATTCAAGTATTGTGGAAATACAATCAGGATAATACAAGATTTAGTAGCTTCTACATTAAGTGATCGAAAGGACTTGGAATATGATATTCCAGAAGTCAAAGGAACTAGGATTAAAACCAAGAATCACCTACCTAGAAAATCTGAGTATAATACTTCAGAGGAAAAAACTGTTTTTCAGTGAAGTAGAGGACCTTCAAGCATTCTTGATGAAAAGACCAGAGCTGAATAGAAAATTTGATTTTCAAACACAAGAATCAAGAGAAGCATGAAAAGGTAAACAAGAAAGATTTCATAAGGGACTTACTAAAGTCAAACTTTTTACATTCATACATGGAAAGATAATATTTGCAACTCTTGAGACTTTTCTCAGTATTTGGGTAGTTGGGGGGAATATATATATGTATGTATGTATGTATGTATGTATAGACAGAGAACACAGGATGAGTTGAATAGGAAAGGATGTTATCTAAAAAACTAAAATTAAGGTGTGAGAGAGGAATATATTGGGAGGAGAAAGGGAGACATGGAATGGGGCAAACTACCTCTCATAAAAGAGGCAAGAGAAAAGCTTTTTTAATGGAAGGGAAAAGTGGGGAGGTGAGAGGGAAAAGTGAAGCTTACTCTCATCACATTTGGCTTAAAGAGGGAATAACATGCAAACTTAATTTGGTATGATAATTTATCTTACACTACAGGAAAGAAGGAAAGAAAGAAGTAAGTGGGTTATGAGGGGGATGATAGAAGGGAGGGTAAATGGGAAGAGGGAGTAATTAGAAGTAAACACTTTAGGGGAGGGACAAGGTCAAAAGAGAGAATAGAATAAATGGGGGGCAGGATAGGATGGAGGGAAACAGTCTTACACAACATGACTATTACGGAAGTCTTTTGCAAAACTACATATATATAGCCAATATTGAATTGATTGCCTTCTCAGTGGGGATGGGTGTGGAGGGACAAAGGGAGAGAAGTTTGAACTCAAAGTTTTAGGAACGAATGTAGAGAACTGTTTTTGCATGCAACTGGGAAATGAGAAATGCAGGTAATGGGATATAGAAATCTATTTTGCCCTACAGGAAAAGAGAGAAGTTGGCAATAAAGGAAGGGAGGGCTGTGATAGAAGGGAGAGCAGATTGGAGGAAGAGGTAATCAGAATGCACAGTGTTTTGAGGTATGTGGTGGGGAGAGATGAGGAGAAAATTTGGAATTCAAAATCTTGTGGAAATGAATGTTGAAAGCTAAAAATTAATTAATTAAAGTGTTTAAAAAAAAAAAAGAAAAGCAACAGATATAGAGAACAGATCAAGAAAAGAAAAAAATAAGAATAATTGGACTACCTGAAAGTTCTGACCAAAATCCTGATACAATAATACAAGAAAAAATTTTTTAAAAATTGTACTGAAGTATTATAACAAAAGGGGAAAGTAGAAATTGAAAAAATTCCACTGACCACCACCTGAAAGAGATCCTACAAGGAAAACTCACAGGAATGTTATGGTTAAATTCCTAAACCCCTAGATCAAGGACAAAATATTATAATATTTTATAAGCAAATATATTATAAGCAACAGGAAGAAAAGCAATTTACATATGATGGTACCACAATTAGAATCACATAACATCTAATGTTGGCGACACTAAAAGATCACAGGTCTTGGAACACTAAATATCAAAGAAGAAAAGAACTGGGCCTCTGGCTGAAAATACATACCCAGGAAAGCTATGCCAAATTTTGAATGGAAAAAAAAATGAACATTTGTTCAACTGTCAGACTTTCAGGACTGTTAAAAAAAAAAACAACCCTGAACTCAATAAAAGTTTTGACATACAAGACCCAAGAGAACTATAAGATACATACTAATGACCAATTACAAGGGACTCAATAAGAATAGAATATTTACCTTTTATGTATGGAAAATAACAAAACCTATATCTAATGTTGTTACTAGTAATTAAGCAGCTTATAAGAATGATTGGAGTAGACCTGAGTATATGACCTTAAAAAGTAAAACCACTGCCATATCCACCAAACTACCAGATAATCATTTTCTAGAGCTAGAAAAGAAACATCAAAATTCATCTGGAAGAACAAAAGCTCCAGAATATCAAAGGCACTAATGAAAAGAAATGCTAGGGAAGGTGGCCTAACCCTACCAGATCTCAAATCGTATTATAAAGCAGCAATCATCAAAACCACTTGGTTCTGGCTAAGAAACAGAGGAGTAGACCAATGGAATAGGTTAGGTACTCAAGACACAGCAGTCAATCTACTGTTTTATAGACTCAAACACCCCAGCTTTTGGGATAAGAACTCACTGTTGGACAAAAATTGCTGGGAAAACTGGAAAACAGTGTGGCAGAAACTGGCCATAGACCAATGCCTGACACCGTACACAAGAATAAAGTCCAAATGAATACATAATCAAGGTATAAAGAGTGATACTATAAACAAATTAGGGGAGCAAGGATTGGTGTATTGGAGCAAGGAGTATGGAGAAATTTATGACCAAACAAGAGATAGAGAACATTATGAAGTGCAAAATGGATAATTTTAATTATCTTAAATTGAAAAGTTTTTGCACAAAAAGACCCAATGCAACCAAGATTAGAAGGGAAGCAGAAAACTGGGAGAGAATTTTTGCAACTAGTGCCTGCGATAAAAGTCTCATTTCTAAAATATAGAGAGACCTGAATCAAATTTACAAGAGTACAAGACATTCCTCAATTGATAAATGGTCAAAGGATATGAACAGGGAGGTTTCAGAGGAAGAAATTAAAGCTCTCTATAGTCATATGAAAAAATGCTCTAAGTCAGTATTGATTAGAGAGATGCAAATCAAAACAACCCTGAGGTACCATATCACACCTATCAGATTGACTAACATGACAAAACAAGAAGATGATAAATGTTGGAGAAGATATGGGAGAGCTGGAACATTAATTCATTGTTGGTGGAACTGTGAGCCAATCTGAAAAGCTATTTGGAACTATGCCCAAAGAGCTAAAAATATGTGCATACCCTTTCACCCAGCAATATCACTTCTAGGACTGTATCCTCAAGAAATCATAGAGATGGGACAGGGTCCCACATGTACAAAAATATTTATAGCAGCTCTCTTTGTGGTGGCCAAAAACTGGAAATCAAGGGGGTGCCCACCAATTGGGGAATGACTGAACAAATTGTGATATATGAATGCAAGAAATACTATTGCACTCTAAGAAATGATGAACAGGAAGACTTCAGAGAAGCCTGGAAAGACTTATATGAACTGATGCTGAGTGAAAGGAGCAGAACCAGGAGAACTCTGTACACAGCAACCACAGTATATGAGGAATTTTTCTGGTAGACTTAGTACTTCATTGCAATGCAAGGACTCAAAAAATTCCCAATGGACTCGAGGCAAAACGCCTTCCACATCCAGAGCAAGAACTATGGAATTTGATCACAGAATGAAGAAGATCATTTTCTTTTGTATTAAGTTTTGTTTTGTTTTGTGGTTTCTCCCATTCATTTTAATTCTACTATGCAACATGACTAAATACATTAAATGTATTTAATAGGAATGTATATGTATAACCTATATAAGAGTGTATGCCATCTCAGGGAGGGAGTGGGGAGGGGGGGAATGTATGTGGAGGGAGGGGAAAATTATCTAAGATATGTGGAAGTGATTGTAGAACACTGAAAATAAATAAAATAATTTAATTAAAAAAAAGTAAAGCCATTCAAGAACAGATAAAAGAGTAATTATCTTATTATGCAAATGAGGTGCAAGAGGAAGCACCAACACAGAGGAATTAGATGGGGAAGAGGGGTTGTCAGTTCTGAAAACCTACTTTTATCAGGAATACATATACATCTAGAAGAGTACAAAAGTCTTCTAAATTTAAAAAAGAAATAAAATTCTAAGAGTATAGGGAGGAGGAAGAGAATAAAAGAGGAATATTGAAAGGGAAGGATGAGGAAATAGGTTCAAGGATGATATAGAACGATATTTAGATTTAGGGCAATGAGAGGATAAGGAAGGGATCTCTAGAGGGGAAGAGATGGCATAGATCAAAGGGGTGTAAAAGGGTGTTTAGATTTAGGGGAATGGGAGGGAAAGAGAGGGATTGCTGGAGTGGGGGTAGGATAAGTAATAGGAGGGCAAGGTAGTGGGTAGAAGTAAAGTGGAGGACTTAGGAGAAATAGGAAAAAAGATGTGTGCAAAAATAAAAATGAGATTGGGAGTAGAATCTCTTAGGAAAAGTATATGTTTATATATGTACACATGTATATATATATATATACATATATATATATCTCAATACCTATATATAAATATATTCATACTCAATTGTAGCCTTGGTGTCATGGGTAGGGAGGAGAACAAGTAAAAAGTGTACAGCAGAGAACAAAAGAAAACCTACAAGGAAGTAAAGACAGGCAGCTTTCAACTTAACGCACAGTATTTAATATATAGGTTTTCTGAAATGTTATTGCTATATATTTTGAATCTTTTCCTATGTTCTGCTGTATACATGACATGTTTTTTCTTTTCTTATTTTATATTTAAATTTGTAATGCTTCTTTTACTTTTCTTATTATGTATTTAAATTTTAATATTTGTCAACAATTTTAAAAATTCAATTTTTTTAAAAAAAGATGAACCAACTATATATCAATCACTGTGCTAAGTGCTGGGGATATAAAGAAAAGTGAAAATAATCTCTACCCTCAAGGAGAACAGAATCTAATAGGGGAGATAACACACTAACACCTGGGTATAAAAAAGTAATATATGAGATAAATTGTAGATAATCTCAGAGGGAAGTCACTAGCATTAAGGGGGACTGGGAAAGGTTTATTGCAAGAAGTGAGAGTTTAGCTGGACTTGAAGGAAGCCTGGGAATTCTGAGCGTAGATATAAAGAGGAAGAGAATTCCTGGCATGGGGGACAGCTAGTGAAAAGGCACGAGTTGACATTCTTTTACAAGGAAGAGTAAGGAGGTCAGGACACTGGATTATAGAGTACATGGAGAGAAGAGAGTGTGAAATGCCTGGAAAAGTAGGAAGATGCCAGGTTATGAAGGGCTTTTAAAGCCACACAGTGAATGTTATATTTGTTCCAAGAGGTAACAGGGAGAGACTGAAGATTGTTGAATGGAGGAGAAAAGAGAAGAAATCTTCCTAACATGCACATTGGGCCATGCCTCTTGAATGGGGTTGAAGAGAAAAGAGATATGGCCAAATCTATACTTTAGGAAGACAGCTTTGATAGTTGAGGGGGTAATGGACTGAAATGGGAACAGAGTGGAGGCAGGGAGACCAAACCAGAAGGCTACTGTAACAGTATCTATAGAAAAGTTGAAGGTGGGAAATATAGATAGATGTTTATCAGCATAAATGTTAGTTCTTGCCATATTACTCTTGGTAAAGAAATCTTTTTCTTCTTCTCCAACAATCAGTATGCATTTTTATGAAGGACATTTAACAATGGATGGAAGAGTCCAAAGTTAGTGTTTCTAGGTATTTTAAGCACCTAACATTTAATGCATATTGCACTGTTATTTAGTGTGATATTAGTTATTTTGTTTTCTTTCAATAGATGAATAAAACATTTCAAGCATCCAAACTGAGAAGGCAGTATGTCGTATCCCATGTTGCCAAAGTCAGGTATGTATGTAACAACCAAAAGTGAAAGTATCCATATACTAGTATTATCTGTGAATAGGCATAGGGTTGAATCTTCTTCCTTCCCCCTTTCCCAGTGTTCTTTCTCTTGTTGTTGTGTTCATCCTCCGTTACTGAAGAAGACCATACCATCAGAGGTATGATGACATGACTTGCACTTGACTTTACTTTGAGGAAGAGAGGGGTGTGCAAGGTCATCAGCCTCACGTTTCCTCCGGAGCGACCTGAATCCAGTGAATATTTCAAGGAGGGTCAGATGACATTTCAAAGAAGAAAACACAGGCTTACACCATCAGTATACTGACCTACTCTATGACTTTAAAAAGTCCTAAGAAAAGATTTGTTTTTTCCCAACTTCCTCTGCTAGTGTTGTGTAACCATAATATCATATTCCTTACCCAAACATCTCCAGCAACCCTAACTTTGGAGCAATTGAGTGGAAGTTTATAATTAATTAGAATTTTATAAAAATGTTAACTTAGGCAGAAAACCCAAATGTTAGGATTTTTTTTCTTTCTCCAGTGTGACTAACATAATGTTGAAACAAATCTAAAATGTGGGTCTTGAATCCTTCACTACTTCAGTTGTGCAAGAGGGAGCTCAATCTATGAGGCTTGAAATTAACCCATATGAGGCACTTAGATTGGAGCCATCACCCAGAGTAATTTTACAAAAGTGTGGACCACATTTCATGGAAAGTAGCTGTGATGAAGGCCAAAACTAGCAGGTCCACCGATTTCTCCTCTCTCTGGGCTAACTTTGGGTCCCTTTGTGACAAACAAAAGGTTGCAAATTTTACGAGTAAAAAAAAAGAGCATTTAAGATCCCTGCTTACTTAGCCCCAAAATATAGAGTTTCAGAAGTGACTAGATGGGGTAGTAAATAGACCACTGGACTTAGAAACATCCGAGTTCAAATCCTGTCCCTTTGAAATCTGGTAAAACCTTTGGGTAATGTCCCCCAATATGTTTTTAATTGCATTAAATAAAATACATAGAATTTTAAAAGAAGACAAATTACACTAAAATATAGTTATCAAAATATTTTTATTAAAAGTTCACGGTCTCAAATTAAGAATTCTTGAATAATTAAAAAAGATTATAAGATTCAAATAAGGTAGATGATGTCAAAAGGCTACAAAGAAGGCAATCATCAGACAGGTAACAGAAGAAAGAAATATCTGGTAGTAGGTATTAGCATCACCTCTGTCTTGAAAATAGGAGTTCAAAAGAAAGTTTAGTCTAGTCATTGGGGTAACCCAGATCAGAGAAGTGCAGGCTTTGGGACTAACTTAGTTCTGAATTGGTGAATGATACACCTACACATGTATATACAAACACACACACACACACACACAGAAACACACACACACAGAAACACACCCTGCCTTGGGTGAGGACTGGTCCCAAAATCTAGGTCTGGACTGAGCCTATAAGGAGAGATTAAAATAGGTTAAGTATATTCATCTGCCAGTTGACAGATTGCAAGGGTGGGTATGACTGGATCATAGATGTAGAATTAGAAAGCATTTTAAAATTCGTCTTGTTTAACCCCTTCATTTTACAGATGAAGGATCTGAGATGAAGAGATCCTAAACAAATATGTAAGGTCCTTGGCAAACATAAAGCTAGCTATTATTGCCCAAGGTCCCACAGGTAATGTTCAAGTCAGAATTCCAGCTCAAGTACCATGACTCCAAGTTCAGTTCTCTTTCTCCAGTCAGATATTATAAATACCTGTCTCATGTATCAGACTTTTTCTACTGGCCTCATGTTCCACTTTTACAGAATGGAATCCAGTTCTCTAAATGGGTGCATCCCTGCTAATATACATTTATTTTTACCATTTGCAATTGGTCATCAGCATCACTCTCCATAAAAGTTTATTTAGCCTGGTGCTCCACTAGGTGCCAAACAGCAAATCTTTCGAGATACATAACAGTTGAACTTGGCTCCTAGTGACACCACACCCCATGGCAAGTTGGGTACATTGGGTGTTAAGGTAAATGTGTTACAGATAGCTTCACTATGATCTCAGTGAGTTCAGCAAATAGAAAGAAATAGAAAGGTAATTTCCCTGAAGACAAAAGATGAGATTTGTTTGTTGAACTGACCACTGCTGCCACTGCTAAGTAAGAAGGAAATTCAAGTAAACTCATTTTGGAAATGCTAAGTAAGTCCGGGATTTTGTAGAGAATAAAGAGAAATTTTTATATTTTCTTTTTATCATCTGTTTATTTTTAAGCATTTGAAAATTTCTTGACTTCTAAATTCTCTCTCCTACCCTTCCCCCATTCACTCAAACTATATGCTATGAATTATGCATGTGAAATAATGCAAAACATTTCCATAATAGCCATATCACCAAGAAAAATAAAGTTTAAAAAATTATACTTCAATTTGCACTCAAAGTACATCCGTTCTTTTTCTGGAGGTGGGGAGCATTTTTCATTATGAGTCTTTTGGAATTGTCTTGAATAATTGTATTGATCAGAGTAGCTAAGTCTTTCACAGCTGATCATCACTGCAATATTGTGGTTATGTGTACAATGATCTCCTAGTTCTTCTCACTGTGTATTGCATCAGTTCGTATAAGTCTTCACATGTTGATTTGAAACAATCCCCCTTGTCATTTCCTATAGTACAATAACACTCCATAACAATCATATGCCACAACTTGCTCAGCCATTCCCTGACGAGTGGGCATTTCCTCCATTTCCAATGCTTTGCCTCTACATAAGCGTGTATGTATTTTTATACACATAGATCCTTTTCCCTTTTCTTTGATCTCTTTGGGGTACAGACCTAATAGTGGTATTGCTGGATTAAAGGATATGTACAGTTTTATAACCCTTTGAATGTAATTCTAAATTGTTCTCCAGAATGTTTGCACAAATTTACGTCTCCACCAACAGTTCATTACTGTGCCTATTTTCCCTCATCCCTTCCAGCATCTGTCATTTCTGATAAGCATGAGCTGATGCCTCAGTGTTGCTTGAATTTGCATTGCTTTAGAGCATTTTTCTTGTGATTATAGATAGCTTTGACTTAGAGTTCTTGAAGCTGTTGAAGTCACCTCCAGGACCCACCCACCGCTGGGTGTGGGTCTGCCAGTGCATGTGATGTTACCCAATCCTAAACCTGATGTCAGGTCTCTCCTGCCAACCTCTTAAGTTATCTTGGGCTAGAAATATGTTTAACCCTGATTTGCTGGCTCAGACCCTCCAAATTCAATTTGAGCTATTATTTTAAAGTTATTTGGAGAGGAATGCTGGGAGAGTTTGGCTTGGTTGCTGCCTCTCATTCATCATCTGAGCTCTACATAAAGAGAAATTCTGAGTGTCTTGATCATTTCACTAGACTACCATTGGAAAGAAAAGAATAGAAAATTTCCATGCACAATAGAGCATTGTAAAATGATATAAAGTTCCACAAATATAAACTATTGTACTTCTTCAGATTCTAAGGAGGGAATCAGAAAACTTAGGGCACGTGTAAGTTCAAATTTTATTACTCCTTCTAACAAGAGTTAGTATTTATAGAGTGCTTTGAAGTTTATAACTTGCCTTACATACATTGTCTCACTTAATCTTTGCAACAACCCTTTGAGGTGGGTGATATTATTCCAGTTTTATAGATGAAGAAAATAAAGCTGATTGAAAATAAATGACTTGCCCAAGGCTGCATAGCTAATAAGTATCTGACATAGAATTTGAACTCCAATCTTTTTCACTCCCAGTCCCAACACGCTATCCACTGCACCACCTAGCTACATAGTGAAAATGATGCAAACCAACTCCAAATTAGGGACACGGTGAATATTTGAATGATAGACATTGGAATAAAAAGGAAGAAACAAATTTTTGGTGTCTGTTATTCTGATAAAGGAAGAAAATAGATCAAGAATAAAAACTATAAAGTTAGAGAGAAAAGGGGGGGGCATCCTTAAAGTTTAGTATTCCATAGTCTAGTAAGGCATAGGACTAATAACAATTAAAAGTTCATTAGTTCCAAACTGCTCTCCAGAATAGTTTGATCCATTCACAACTCCACTAGTGCATTAGTGTCCCAATTTTTCCACACTCCTACCAACATTTATAATTTTTTCTGTCATATTAGCCAATCTATAAGTATGAGGTAGTATCTCAAAGTTGTTTTAATTTTCCTGTCTCTGACAACAGTGATTTAGAGCATTTTTTTTCACATGACTATAAACAGCTTTGGTTTCTCCTTCTGAAAACAGCTTGTTCATATCCTTTGTGCATACATCAATTGGAAGATGACTCACATTCTCATAACTTTGACATTTTCCTATATATTAAGAAATGAGGTCCTTTTCAGAGAAACTTACTGTAAACTTCTCCCAGTTTCCTGATTTCCTTCTAAAATTAACTGCATTATTTTTACAAAAAAAATATAATGTAATCAAATTCATCTTATTTCCCATAATCCTCACTACCTCTCATTGGGTCATAAATTCTTCCCTTAATTTGTAGATCTGACAGGTAAAAATTTCCATGCTCCCCTAATTTACTTATGCTATCACCCTTTCTGTCTAAATCATGTACCCACATAGACATTATCTTAGTAAACAGTGTGATGTATTGGTCTAGGTCTAGTTTCTGCCAAATTGTTTTCCAGTTTTCCCAGGATTTTGTGTCAAATAGTGAGTCCTTGTCCCAAAAGCCTAGATCTTTGAGTCTATCCAACAATAAATTACTATGGTCACCATTTACTATTGTGTATTGTGTACTTAATCCCTAATCTATTTCTCGGTCATTCAGATTGTTTTGATGATTAGTACTTGGTAATTCAGTCTGAGATCTGGTTCAACTAGGCCACTTTCCTTCATATTTGTTTTTCACTGATTTCCTTGATATTCTTGACCCTTCATTCTCCAGATGAATTTTGTTGTTTTTTCTAGTCCTTTAAAATAATTTTTGGGTAGTTTATTGACATGGCACTAAAAAAATAGATTAATTTAGGTAGAATTGTCATTTTATCATACTGGTTTGGCCCACTCATGAGCAATTAATCTTTCTCTAAGGTTTTAGATCTATGTTTATTTTGTGAAAAGATTTTATAATTATGTTCATATAGTTCCTGGATTTGTCTTGGCACATAAACTCCCAAGTATTTTATATTGTCTGTTATTATTTTATATGGAATTGCTCTATGTCTTCCTACTGGACTTTGTTGGTAACATATAGAAATGCTGCAGATTTATGTGGGTTTATTTTATATCATGCAACTTTAGTAAAGGTGTTAATTATTTCAATTAGTTATTTAGTTGATTCTCTAGGACTCTCTAAACATACCATAGCATTTGCAGAGAGTGATGGTTTTGTTTCCTCATCACCAATTCTAATTTCTTTTTTTTCTGTCTTATTGATGCTAGGTGGTAGGGTAGATAGAGTGCCAGGCCTAGAGTCAGGAAAATTCATTTTCCTGAATTCAAATCTGTTCTCAGACACTTACTAGCTGTGTGATCCTGGGCAAGTCACTTCACCTTGTTGGCTTCAGTTTCCTCATCTGTAAAATAAGCTGTAGAAGGAAATGGGAAAGCACTCCAGTATATTTGCCAAGAAAACCCCAAATGCGGTACCAAAGAATCAGACATGACTAACACGCCTAAATGACAACAACAGTATTCCTAGTACAATAGTGAATAATATTGGTGATAATGGATCTTTTTGCTTCACACTGGATCTTACTGGAAAATCTTCTAGCTTATCACTCTAGCTTATTACAAATAATACTTGCTTATAGTTTTAGGTGGATACTAATTGTCATTTTAAGGAGAGCTATATTTATTCCTATACTTACCAGTGTTTTTAATAGGAATACATGTTGTATTTTGCCAAAAGCTTTTTCTATATCTATTGAGATAATTATGATTTTAGGGTTTTTTTATATCAATATGGTCAATTGTGCTGATAGTTTTTCCAATATTGAACCAGTCCTGAATTTCTAGTGTTAATCCCACTGGGTCATAGTGTATGATCCTTGTGATATATTGATGTAATTCCCTTGCTAGTATGTATTTTAAAATTTTGCAACAATATTCATTAGGGGAATTGGTCTAGAGTTCTCTTTCTCAGTTTTCACTCTTTCTAATTTGGGTATTAGCACTATTTTTGTGTCATAAAAGGAATTTGGTAGGACTCCTTTGCCTATTTTTTTCAAATAATTTATAGAGTATTGAAATTAATTGTTCTTTAAATATTTGGTAGAACTCACATGTGAATCCATCTGGTCCTGAGGATTTTTTCTTAGGGAGTTTATTAATGGCTTGTTCATTTCTTTTTCCAACATAGGGTTATTTAATATCTTGTTCCTCTTCTATTGTGAAGTATAACTTTCTAAGAAGGTCTCATTTCAAAAGCTGCTCTGAAGTAGAATTTGAAAAGAATTCCTTTTATGTTACATAATCCTGTATCACACTTCAACTTTTCTTCCTTCCTTTCTTTTTCTTTTTAAATCATTTATGCAAAAGTACTCCCATGTTTGATAATTCATTATCTGACATCACAGACAATCATGACTAACACATTCTATTAATATTGTAAAAGTCAAATGGTGAAAATCAATTGCATATTTAGCAGCTTTTACTTGACAGGAAATGTGAACCAGTCATTTTCTTTATTTCGTTTACATCAGTTAGTTTTCCTATAGTTTTTATTACCTTTCATTAAACAAACAAGTTAAGTGATCAATGCTAGGGAATAGTCAAAAATGAAGAACAAAAGATAGGAATAACAGAAATTTCCTACAAGATGCAGTCATCTATCCAGGAAAGGGATCAGTAATGGAAGTGACAGGAGAGTTTTTAATGAGTTGTTTCTGGAGAACAGGAAGTGTCAGAGGGGTGAAGATTGACTCAGAAATGAAATCTACTAACCCCTAAATTGTAACCCTTTGCCAGTTGAGCCAGGCAGAGGAGAAGGATGAGAAAAAATGGGGAGATAAAAATTATAATTAATTAAAATTCCCTTTAGCTCAAGGGTTCTTAACCTGGGATCCATATATTTATATATATTTTTATAATTGTATTTCAATATAATTGGTTTCCTTTATAATCCTCTGTTTTTTTATTTTATGCATTTAAAAACATTATTCCAAGAAGGTGTCCATAGACTTTATCAGACTGTCAAGTTAAGAACCTCTGCTTCCAGCCATATCTTTCAGGAAGTGAGAAGGCATTTTATGGTTTAATATCAAAGATTCATTTCTGTTTCTTTGATATGTATCTAAAATATTTGATCTAGGAGAAAAGGTCAGAATGACACATCTCTGGTCTGACAAAATCCCTAAAGTGACTAGAGAAATCTGCTCAGTGTTTGGCAGAAATACTCCACAAAGTACATAGGATTTGTCCATTCAAGTCTGAAGGGATGGAATTATTCCATCTGATGTTACAACATGGGAAACAAAAGACAAAAGGAGGGAAAAAGAAAATTAAATGTAATTACCAATGGTCTCAAACTGTAGTAAGGAAAGAAATAAAATGTTTATACTCCTGAGAGGAAAATAATCTGATAAAATGACTTGAAAAACCAAATATTTTAATGACAACATGGAAATTACTTAGTCCATTATTTTGATTACCAAAGTGCTCTGTCAGTTAGTCAGTCAATAAGCATTAGTTAAACATCAACTATGTGCCAGGCATTGTGCTAAGCTCTGGAATACAAAGAAAAGCAAGAGACAGTCCATGATCTCAAGTTAATGGTGGAGGCAAGATGCAACATCTATGTACAGACAAGATATATTGGAAGGAAAGCACTAGATTTAAAGGGAACAGGAGAATTTTCTTGCAGAAGTGAGAATTTAGTTGGGACTTTAAAAGAAACAAGGAAACCAGGAAACAGAGAGAAGGAGGGGGAGAATTCCAGACCTGGGGGTCAGCCAGTGAAAAAGGCCCAAAACTGGTAGATGGAATGTCTTATGGAAAGAACAACAAGGTGGCTAAGTGTTACCAAGTTACAGTTTGTGGGAATGAGTTAGGTGTAAGACAACTGGAAAGGTAGGAGGGAGCCACCAATTTTATAAAGAGCTTTGAATACAAAACAAGATTTTATATTTGATTCTGGATGTGATAGGGAACCACTGCAGTGTATTTAATTGGAGGGAAGGGGTGACATGATCAGACCTGTGTTTTAGGAAGATCTATTTGACAATTGAGTGGAAAATGGACTGTAGTAACTTGAGGTAAAGAAACTAACCAGCAGGCTATTATGATAGTCCAGGCATGAGGTGATGAGGTCCTGCACCAGGATAGTGGCAGTACCAGAGCAGAGAAGAGGGAGTATTCATGAGATGTTACAAAAGTAAAAATTGGCAAGACAGCAACAGATTGGATACGGGGCAGGGGGTGTTGGTCATGACACTTACATTGCGCCTGGATGGTTAGTGCTATCTTCAACAGTAAGAGAAAAGTTAAAGGACAAGAGGGTTTTATGAAGATAATAAATGAAAAATGTGATAAGATAAAGTTAAATGTTCTGCTTTACTGATCGATAAAAGAAAAAGAACCTGAGAGATATGAAGGTTTCAGGATCATTATCCAGAAAGTTAAAACTCCAAGGGAAGCACAGATGCCTGAGAAATCCTGGGGGAAGGGTAAGAGCCAAATGGCAGGTCATAGAAAAGGTGACAACAGAGAATTTTGCTACTGGGATAGTAGTATCAACTCAAGTTTTCTGATCTATTTGTATACCGTCATGGCAGAAAAGAAGTCAGGGGGTGGTAAGAATCACAAAACTTTTAGATTATCTATAAACTTTAAATTAATTCTGGGTACTCTAAATGTGAATGCTTGTCCAATGACCAACAAGTAACATACTGCTAATGACTGAATTCTACCTATCTTGGCATTCTTATAATAATTGAAGCCACAATAAAGAGTTGTAGTTAGACAGAAAATGGGCCATAGACTCTTCTTGGAAAGAAAAAGGAAGGAACTGATAGAGTTGGTTTTTATCACACATCCAAAGGAAGCAAGAAATATTATTTCATGGGATATTTGATCATCTTATACTACATACAGATAAGTATTTCCAAAAAGACCACTTTGAAAGTAATTGCATAGTGGGCAAAGCATCAGCCCTGGAGTCAGGTGAAATATGATGTCAGACACTTACTAACTGTGTGACCCTGAGCAAGTCACTTAAACCCCATTGTCTCAAAAAACTGCAGCTTATATGCCAACACTGGTCACTGAGGATCAAGAGATAGAGTGCTTTGAAAAATTTGATAAATGCCTCCATATTAAATCACAATATATTGTGATATTTGGTGAATTCAGTGAAAAGGTAGGAGAAAGGTAAGAAGTATATGGAAAAGCATGATTCAGGAAAAAGGAATGAGAAAAGCCAAGTGGAAAAATGTAGAGGCAAAAATTTAAAATAAAAGCTTGTTTTGTAAAACCTTATGAAGAATGATGGAAGGTTGTGAGCAGTATCATCTCTAAGTAAGACAGAAGTAGTAGAGGATAAAACCAATTTAAAGAAGTCTTGGCAAGAGATCTAACTCAGCAAATTCATCCCACAGACATAAAAGGACAAAAAAAATGGAAGGAAAGCAAAAAAATAATTTTAAAAATGGGAAAAAATCTGTAAAGTTGTTATAACTACCTTCACCAACCATGGGACTGTGAGACTATCACATTTAAAACCTAATATCACAGTACCAGAATGTTTGTAGAGAAAGTGGAAATGGAAAAGAAGAGAGAAAAGATGGGAAATTCACAGTTTGGACCACATGTATGTAGAAGTGGTTCATGCTGGAAGATACACAATGATGAGGACACTGAAGAATCCATATTCAAGTATCTAAAAGGACAGTAAAGGTATGGGAAAAACTCAGATATTATTAAAAATCTTCCACACCTCTAAGTTATTGAGAAAACATCAACAACTATACAGTAATATGTCTACTGTTCCACATAAATAAAATCTTCTTTTGAGTCATTTATACTTGAATGCCAGGCATCTACCCAAAAGCTTTTAGAAAAGAGTGAATGGACTTTAACCAGTGGTCTTAATCATTGGACCACATCCTTAACATTTAATAATTAGCTAAAGATATAACAAATATAGTATTCCATTGTATCTGTGGTTTATTGATTTTTGAGAAAGCATTTGATTCAGTAGTAGAAAATTTTACCTTATAGTTCTTTACCAACAGGTTTTCTCCCATTCATATATCAAAATCATTCAAGAGTCTTTATAATACATAACAATATAAATAACCTTGTTACTGGTGCTCTGATTATAAACTTTGGAAAGAAAATAAAAAGATAAATACTTGCTAAAAATATTTATCACTATCATGGAAGAGATACTGAATAAAGTCTAAGCTAAAGAAGCTTTCTCTGTGGAAGATTAAGTCCTCCACAGGCTCCTGTTTTTAGATGATACTGTGCCAGTTGCCTCATGCTATAGCATCGTGGAAAGTCCTGGAAGAGATCTGTAACCTCTTAAAAGCATTAAGCCTGACCATTCACATAAGAATAGCCTGATAGATTTAGAATTATTACCCAGATTATGACATGAATTTGAACGGACAACCTTCAGAGCTCATACATCACAATGTATATCTGAACAATTTAGCCTGGTACTTGACCGGACAAAGAGGATATCATCAGGAAATTGCAAAGATCATCTAATGATTCCAAGTTTTCCATGGAAAAAGAGGCACATCTTTTTAATACCAACATTTTTTAACAATGCTTCTGTATGGCAGTGAGGCATTGAATACAACCATCTCTGAAGATTTAAAAATGGTTTTCACACTGAGGATAATGTAGAGGCAATGGAAGTGGGTGTGATCATGTGCTGTGATAAGCTCCAAATAGAAAAATGACCTAGATTTCAAAGGTCACACCATAAACAAATTAGAGGGGCAAGAAAGAAAAACCTTTCATATCTATGGCTAGGAGAAGAGTTCATTATTTTAAAAAGTGATAGAGGATCTCATAAGAGCAAAATGGATAATTTCAATGAAATAAAAAGTGTCTGTGTGAACAAATCTAATGTAGTTAACAGCTAAAGGGAAACAAGTGACTTAGAAAAAATTTTTGCCAAGTTTCTCTGAAAAAGATCTCATATCTGATATACATAAGGAACTCATCCATATTTATAAGACTAACAGTCATTTCCCCAATAGATAGATGGATAAAGGATATTAACAGGCAGTTAGTTTTCAAAGGAAGAAATCTTAACTATCAATAACCATGCAAAAATGCCCTAAATCACTAATAATTAGTGAACAAAGAATTGGACAGGACTGAAAAGACTGAATGACTAAAAGGTTCCATCTCACACACTTCCAGACTGGCAAAGATGGCAAAAGAGGGTAATGCTAAATGCGAGAAAGGCTGCAGGGAAACAGACATACTAGTACACAGTTGGTAAAACTATGAATTGATCCAACTATTCTGGAAAGCAATCTTTAACCATGCCCCAGAACATACTAAACTTTAACTGTAAATAGCCCAGCTCTTCTAGGTCTATTAACTCAAGAGACTGAATAAGAAAGAAAAGAATCTATATGATCAAAAGGGATTATATTTATATTATTGTATTCATAGGTATTCTTTCTATAGTGGTCAAAAATTTAAAACTTGGGGTGAAGAAGGTGTCTTCCTATTGGGAAATGGCTAAACAAATTGTGGTAGATGAGTATAATAGAATATTATTGTTCTGAAGTGTATGGGGTGTTCAGGGAGGACTGGCACACCTGATTTGAGGGCTTGCCAAGCCCGATTCAGGGCTGCTCATCCACTTTTGGTTTCCACCTTCTCCCAACTCTTATCTATGACTCCAAGAAGCTGTAACATGCACAGCATCCACACACCAATAAATCATCTCCGAAGATGAGCTAAACCAAGTTGGGGGTGACAGGTCTCAAACCTGTCAGTGAGTTAGGGGGATGACTACTTGAAGTATGTGAAGACTTTCCCCGGTGGAATGGACCATAAGAACTATTTGTTTCAACAGCTATGAAGGCAGTTAAAGCATGTGTTGTGGAGAACTTAGAATTTGATCAGATATTGAAGACAGTAAGGTCTTCTCCTGCATCCCAGGCTATTACCAATCATCTTGACTATTGTCCTACTTTGATAACATGGGAAGAAAGAAACAAACTGACAGCTGCGCAACTCTGCCTCCCTTAAATCCAATTCATATGCAAGTCAAGTCATCACTGTGATATCATTGGCCCTCTTCAAAAATGAAGGATGAACAATTATTGTGCCATATGAAATAACAAAATGGACGTTTTCAGAGAAAACTGGAAAAACCTCTATGAACTGTTACAGAGTAAAGTGACTAGAACAAGGAGAATAACATTATAAGGGATGGGTGTGTGCAGGGTGCAACATATAAACATTGAAAAATCTAGAACAAGGGTAAAAGTTGTCTTCAAGGAAATGTATGACAGGAAGAAATGATCAGATGGATAAATGGGAAGGGTTATAGATGATAGTTAAACAGTCTTTGGACCCTTGTTTTATTAGCACAAATTGAGGAAGTTGTCCAGTATTTTGGGAGACCTTCTTGTAAGAAAATATGAACTTATAAGAGAATACGAAAAAATCACACAAGATAGGCAAGCAAAGATGGGTTTAAATCTGCATTATTTGAAGGAACTTTCAAAGTAATTAGTATACAGAATCCATCTCAGTATTTGAGACTGCTTTGTGGTTAAATTAACTCTAGGCACAAGAATAGATTATAAAATATTCTAAATATTAGAGAAAACAACCATTTGTTTGTTCCTTTACCCACAGTAAGTGAGATATGAAGGACAACCTCCAATATGTTAGAGAAAATACTTCCTCTGTCCTGACATACCGTGTGTGTGTGTGTGTGTGTGTGTGTGTGTGTGTGTGTGTGTATGCTCCCTCTCCCAAGGTATGACCATAACTGATTAATAGCTGCCGTGGCCAAAAAGTCATCTTCTAATGGCCACCTTTCTCCCACTAAGCCTCTCCATACTCAGTGAGGTTGAGACTTCTACAACAAACATCACTGAACCCATATTCATAGAACTACAAATCATACATAGATCCAGAGGTGGATGGGACTTAAGAGGCCATCAAGTTTAAAGAACCTAGAGAAGTTAAGTGACTTGCCTAATATCACACAGGTTGTACATCAGAGGTAGGATCTGAATCTGGTTCTTCTGATTCCAGATCCAGTGCTCTTTCCTCGGTGTAAAAATGTATCTCAGGATAGAACTTACTAGAGCTTTAATGAAGTCTCCAATAACCCAGAATTACATCTATGTCATTTAAGGGATCAAAAATAGGACATTAGTGGAAGAAATTACACATCAACTAATAAAAAAATAAAAATAGTATTCTTTCACTGACTTTTCCTGGGAATCCATGGGGAATTAGTAAGATACAAGAGGATGTTCTTGAGAGCAAGTACTGGTTTAATTCTTATTTCTAGTGTCTTTGATAAATGTTTATTGATTGATTAACTTCTTTATATTAACTCTTCCCTCAGGCAAGAAAGCAATGAATGTTAGGGCTGTTGCACTGCAAGGCGGGGAAGAGCTCTGATAACAATGGTAAGACCACAGCAATAACATGATTCATTTTTCTATTTAATTCCTGCAGACAGGCCAATAGTAAAGTGATAGTGGATGTGGTGCTAAAGTTTAAGTCCTGTTACAACAATAATGCAGCAATATTTCGAGACAGGACAAGAAATATTTTACTTCAGAAGCTGACAGGTGACACAGGACCATTATGCATAGATTCTTCCTCATTTATATTTTCAGGTAAGCCTTTTAAAGTTCTATCATTTAATTGGGATATGTTTGACTTTGCTTTGTAAGTGGGAGCAGCAACTTTCTCATTATATATACTGGCTTATTTAACGGGGATTATCTTCAGCCCAAAGGCAGCTTGGCTTATATAGAAAGATGGCATTGGGGCTAGTAAGGCCAAGATTCAAGTCCTGCCTCTGGCATAGAGGTTGAGATTCATTGGTGATGTAACCAAGGACACGATTTTTACCTCTAGGTAACTAAGAACTGATACTGCAGAGATTCTGACCTACATTGGTAGAGGGAGTTTTCTCACTTGGAGTTCCCAATACCATTGAAATCACATGTTCAGTTACTATCTTTATCCAACCACTGTTGGAATAATTTTGCATATCCCTCTCAAAAATAAAAATACTACCAACAAAAATGGAGCTGCTATAAATTCACATTATTTATACATAAATATGTATATTAATGCTCCCAATAATATTGCTCAGAATCCCTCCTAAATTTCTTTACAGTGTTGAAATTTCTTGCTGTCACTTCTGCTTCTCAATTGAAATAGTCCTTGATTACATGCTAACAAAAAAACCATTCTTAAGCACTGATGCATAAATCAAGCTCTCATCTCCCTGGCTCCAACCAATTTGTCAATGTAGAGAAAGTATTCTTCCTTTAACAGGAGGACCAAATTGGTTCACATATGCACCAAAAGTTCACCTCAAGGACTCATTCACATGATACACCAAAAGAAACAGTGACGGAGAAATGAGCCTGCCTCTTCTAGACAGGACCCCCTTGTGTTGCAGAAACATGACTCTCAAACCAAGTCCCTGAAGATTCTTCCCACTCAAGCCACTACTTCTAGAAGCTATTACTTTCTGAAAATCTCTATTTTTAGCCATGGATTTGTCCTTTGGGAGCTCCAAGGTTACCAGAGTACAAAAATGAGGGACAGAAAAAGGCCAACAGCAAGTTTCAGTTATTTAACTAAAGTTTCGTGAATCACAAGGAGAGCAAATAGTTTCTGGAAATGATGATTATATTAATTTTCTTATCTTCTGTTAAGATTAACCTCTGAATATAATGGAAGTATAACATTTACAAATGCTGGTGGTGGTGGTAGTGATGTTTGTTTGAAGAAGACAGAAGTTATTTCTTAAACTATGTTGTTTTGTGCCTCCAAAATATCTATCCCTCCTTTACTTTTTAAAGATTTGAAGTCTCCTGAAATTGACTGGTTTCATAGACATACCAGAATCAGAAACATGATCTATGTGGCTATAGCATTTTTTTAAATTATCAAAGCATGTGTGCATATCCTACTTTATTTGTTTCCCACAAAAACCAAGCAAAGACTCAAAGCAGATGGGTCTTATTATTCCAGTTTTTCACATGAGGAGACTGAGGCCCAGAAAAAGTTAACACCTGAACCAAAGCCAAGGCCAGTTAGAGCAGATCCAGTTCTCCTAACCCTGGACCCAATCTTCTTTCTTTTCTATCATGTTGCCTCTCAATTTGGTAGAAAACATCAAACTCAGCCATTGGCTAAATCAGTTCTCCCAGCACCTTAACTAAATATAAACTGAAACATTACTGATTTGTACAACTTGGTCTTATTGAGAAAGAAAGGGGGGAAAGGAAATAAGTATTATATAGTACCTACTATGGTCCAGGCACTGTGCTAAGAGCTTTTCTACAAATCTAAGTGGATTCTCAACAATCCTGTGAGACAGTTATCCCCATTTTAAAGTTGAGGCAACTGAGACAAATAGACGTTAAGTGGTTTACCCAGGGTCACACAGCCAGGAAGTGTCTGAAGTCAAATTTTCAACTTACATCTTCCCAACTCCAGACCCAGTGCTGTATCCATTGAAGCACCAGTGGCCTCAAAAATGGTTTTCATAAGGAAAGGTGATTCTTATTGGTCTCCAAGCAAGTTATTCTCTAGTTTAGATGTAAGATGAGTTCTTGGGGCAGGTAGGTGGTGCAGTGGATAGAGCACCAGTGCAGGAGTCAGGAGAACCTGAGTTCAAATCTCACCTCAGACACTTGACACTCACTAGCTGTGTGACCTTGGGCAAGTCACTTAACCACAGTTGCCTTATCCTGGGTCATCTCCAGTCATCCTGATGAATATCTTGTCACTGGATTTCAGATGACTCTGAGGAGAAGTGAGGCTGGTAACCTGCACAGCCCTCCCTCACTCAAAACAAAGTCAAGTGCAAGTCATGTCATTATTTCTCTGATGACATGGTCTTCTTTGGCAATGAAGGACAAACACACGCACACACAAGATGAGTTCTTATTTAACTAGCCAAGGTTAGTACACCTTTGGCTACCTTTAACTAAATTTTTCTATCTGAGCTAGTATCCAATTATACATCCCATAAGTATTTCAAACTCAAGAAGACAATTAGTGTTTGTGTGACCTTGGACAAAACATTTAACCTCTTTATGCTTCAATTTACTTATCTATACAATAAGGATACTAACAGAATCTACTTTATAGTGTCATTGTGAAGATCAAATGGGAAAACATATGTAAAGTACTTTGTAAACTTTAAAATATTATGCAAATGTTAGATATTATTATTAATCATGTCCAATATAGAACTCATTGTCTTACCTCTAAATTTACCTCTCTCAAAACTTCCCTGTTTCCATTGGAGTTTCCACCATCTTTACAGGTACTCAGGTTCACAATCTTGGAGTTACTCTTAACCCTTGCTTTGCCTTCATCATCTCATACGCAATGGGTTACCAAGTTCTATCAGTTCTACCTCTGTAAGGTGTCTCCTATCTCTTCATTCACATGACCACCAATTTAGTTCAGACCCTCATGACCTCCCCCCTGGCCAATTTCAACACACCCTTTATTGGACTCTTCCCTTTCCAATTTGCCCTCCACATCATTACCAAAACAATCATCCTAAAGTACCTCAAACACTTTTAGAGGCATTCTTATTGCCTGCATGATAAATTATGGACTCCTCAACTTAGCATTTAATGCACTCTACAAGTTGACTCCAGTCAATTTCCAGGTTGATTGAACATTATTCCTCTTCACACACTGTATGCTTCAATCAAATTGGTCTCCTGGCTGTTCTCCTAACTCAGCATTCCATTTCAAGTCTCATACCCATGAAGCTCCACCTCTCAGAATTAGCTTCCTTCAAAATTTAGCTCATGGACCGGCATTGGCTTGACTTTAGATGCTAGTACTTTCTCCCTTCTCTCCCCCAGAATGTAAGCTCTTTGAAGGCAAGACTGTTATCATTTTGTTTCATTTCCCCAGCACCAAGCCCAGTACTGTGTACGTAGTAAGTACTTTAAAATGGTTTTTAGATTGAACAGCATAGTTTTAGTTCCTGGTACTCTATAAGATAAGGTGGTGGGTTTGATCTATTTATAGACTCTTTGAGATAACATGTTCGACTGCCCCTGAACAGTTTGTGAACCATAGAGCAAGAAAGTGTGAATTTCCCACTGCTATTAGAAGAAAAAAAACCTCATAATGCATTACCTTCTGATGAATAATGATGTCACATACAAACTAAAGGATATTATTATTTCTGCTCTTGTTATTATAATGTTTGGAGACATCATAAAAGATAAAAGAGAGAGAATGAATTGTTTATATAGCAAAAATCACAAAATGGTTTCATATTAGAATCAACTCTTGCTTATGGAATGCACTAAAATGCATAGAAAGCTAGCTTTGAAGTTAGGAGAGGCCCATGTTTCTTTTACCATACACTTGCAGTATGAATTGTATTTTGCTTATACTAATATTAGTTTTGAGAGGTACAGTTACTTTCAGAGTCAAAACAACCAGGGATCAAGTCTTGTCTCTGAACTTTATTGGCTGCGGAACCCTGAGCAAATCATTTAACATCTTGGTGTCTCGAACAAAATAACTGCAGAAGAGCGGCATATCTGCATTAACGGAGGGAATTTTCTTACCAAGAAAACTGCAAATCCAGACCCCTGCAAAAAAAATGTATGGGTAGCCAATTTCTAAATATGTATTTATACATATATATGTGATGTATATATATATATATGTATATATGTGCATTGTGTATAAATATATGTATGTATGTATACATACTAGTTTTATATAGTAATATATATAAATACAGTAATCAATATAGTAATATTGTAATATGGTATAGTATGTCATAATATAGTAATCAATAGCTGGGGAAGTATTAGAAAAGGGGACTAATGGATTAAAGATGAATAAATGTTCAAAAATAGTCCACAAAGTAGATAATCTACACAGTCAAAATTAAGTTTCCATTATTAGATCAAATACAAATTCCTCAACTTAGGAGTTAAAGTCTGTAAAATCTGGCTCCAAACTATCCATCATTCCAGTCAAGCTGCAGGTTATTATTCTCTGGCTTCCCTCAAGACTCAAATCTACCTCCATGAAAAGACTTATTGATCCCCCCAGGTTAGGGGTGACTGATGACCCCCCTAAAATTATTCTGAATTTATATTCTTCGCATATACCTATTAGAATATATGGTACTTCCTCCTAGGAAGTTACTAAAGGGTAAAAATTGTTTGATTATGCTTTTTTATGTTTAGACAGTGTCTAGGTGTGGCACATAATAGATTCTTAATAAATAGTTTATGAATTGAATTAAATAATTGAAATTAAATAGTATAGACTGCACTTTATCCCATCATTAGCTTAATTAAAAATCAGTGAGGACTACATGATACCGCAGAAGAATGGCTGAGATTGACTCTGTCAACACTATTTATCTGTGGTTTTTACTAGACTGACCAGTAAACCTTAAGCCACTAAAGTATAAGGAATGCCCAGAAATATTTTTAAAATGCCATTTTGAATGCATACCTCACAGATCTGATATAGATTCTCCCCTTCGTTGCCTTTGCAATTTAAGTGTATCAAGAGATAATTGACACTAATTATTTAATATTTGAATTGATTCTATACTGGTTCTCTTTATCTTTAGCACCAAGGGTCCCAGATACAGAACATTAACAAAGTCAGATTCTCTTGATTCATCAGTGGGTGTCTAACTTGCTACTAAGGTGTGGTTTAAGCACCAGAACATCTGGTTCATTACTGTTTTAGTAATTGTTTCGTTTAATGCATAGATGAACATTTTTTTATTTCCATGGGCAGAACTATAAGTTGAGAACTAGGTGATAAAAAGTTTCATTATGGCTCTTGGTGTGTAGCAAGTCACTGACTTTCTGGGCCTCCTACTTCAACAATCAATCAGGGCTGTAACAATAGTTATCCAGAGTGCCATCATCAATCATTCGTTGTAAATACAGAATAAATAGTGTCTTCAGCATAAGGAGCACAGATTATAAAACACAGAGAAAAGAAGGTTCCTGTGCTAGAAAAATTTACAACATACAATTTTTTTTCAGTCAAGACCTGTGACTTCATCACTTTAAGAAACTCCTTTTACCAATACAGGTGGCTGCTAACTTGAAAATTATAGGGCACTGAGAAGGTGAGAGACTTGCCCAGGGTCAAATAGCCAGGGCATGTCAGACACAAGACCTTACCCAGGTCTCCCTAGTCCTAAGGCCAGCTCTCCATGTACTATCCACTACATTATGATGCATCTCAAATTCTCCTAGCTAAATTCAGCCTATAATAGGGATAGAAACTGTACCTGTGATTTCATTGATAAAGAGATCTAGCAAATGAGGAAATTATATCTATTAATGCATGTTAGCACCTTTCCTACAACTTAGAATCTATTGAGAGTTGTCCAGGGGACTGACTGATGAGTGATTTGGCCAGAGTTAGATCTGCCAGGCTCTAAAACCACCTCTCTGTGCATCCTGCTATGCCTCCTTTTCCATTGAACATAATAGAAAAATCAAAAAAGGAAGTAAACATACATTGTTTATGTATATACCTACTGTAGCTCCTGCTGCTTAGTGGAGAGAACTCCATGAAGGAATCAAATAGGCTATGTAAGCTGGTAAACCTATGCATTCCAAATTCAATTTAATAAACAGTCATTAAGAGCCTATTATATACAAGGCATTGTGCATATATGAAGATACAAATGAAAAACATTTCCTGACCTTGAAGAATTTACATCCTCTAAAGAAGTATAACATGTAAAGAGATAAATAAAGTCAGGATTCAGAAAGCTAGCTGGCACAGTGGATAGAGTACCAGGCCTGAAGTCAGGAAGTTCAAATCTGGCCTCAGACACTTACTAGCTACACGATCCTGGGCAAGTCACTTGACCCTATTTGCCTCATTTTCCTCATTTGTAAAATGAGTTGGAGAAGGAAACAGCAAACCATTCCTGTATCTTCGCCAAGAAAATCCAAAGGGGTCACAAAGAGTCAGACACAACTGAAACAACTAAACAACAACAGTCAGGTTAAATCAAAGAGGGAGAAAATGTTAACAAACAGGGAGACCAGAAAAGGTTTTGCATAAAAATTGGCAACTGATCTAAACTTTGAAAGACGCCAAGGAGTCTAAGTAGTGGAAGCAAAGAAGGAGTATGCTGTAGGAATGGCGACAATCTATGCAAAGACCTGAGGGCCAGGAACAGAATTCTGAGTTCAGGGACAGGTAATAAACCAATTTGGTTAGAATGCAGAGTACACGAAGAGAAGTGATGAGAAATGAGTCAAAAACATAAGTTGAAGGCAAATTCTGAAGAGCAAATTAAGAAGTTTGAATTCTATCCTAGAGGCAAAATGGGGAACAAATGAATATTTTTGAGCAAAAGACTGACATGATCAGGCCTGTGCTCTAGAAACTAAAAGCAGATAGAAACTTGCTTTTTTTTAAATTTTTTTAGAAACCTGTTTTTAAAAAAAAAAAAATACTAAGGTAAAGTAACAGCAAAACTTCTTCTTATTTTTGATGATCAAATCTGAAATGTTTAATAAAGTATGCTCAATGTAGGACCATTTTTACTAGATGGAAGTCAATGGCAGAAGTGACTAAAAATCAGTTAATATCAGTAACATCAATAGTCATAGAATAATAACTGTTTTTGTTGACTTATTTTACTAAAACCAAAGTTACTATAATAATCAATAAGAAGCCTAATTCTGGTGAGAATATATTTAGAGCTTAATGTGCAGAGTATTTTCTCTGGTGATGCTTTTAGAAAGAACACAGAGACAACTGATGCTCAACAGTAGATTACATTGAAGGGGATGTGTGACTTTTTCTTTTTAATTTCTAATGGGGGGGTTAGGCTTGTTGTTTGAGGGGGATGTTTGCATGTTAACTTTAAGTTATTGGGTTTAATTATTTTCAGAGATAGCAAAAACTCTCCTATCAGCTGAAAAATTCATGTATAAAGCAGATTGCAAACATTCTGCTACAAAATAACTTCTAGCAATTTGCAAAATGAGAGAGAGAAAGATATAGAATGAGAGAAAGAAATACACATATAAAGAGAGGCATAGAGATACATACATACATACATACATACATAAACCAACAGAACGCTGGTCTGTATTTTGGATTTGGTTCTATAAAGTTACTTCCCTTTTAAGGTGAAAAAATGTAGCAAATTATCAATCTATGAGTAATATATCATTTTAATTGTCCATGTTTATGTGACCAAACTGGAAAACACAGGACTTCACACTTCTCACAACCTTTGCCTCCAAAACACATTTTAAAAGTTCATAGAGTTCTTTCTGTTCTAATGTTCTATGAGAAATTATACTATCTTCCAAGGTGGGAAAGTACTAGGACTCATGTTTCCCACATGGATTGGAACCACAATAGAATGACAGTTCCTTAAATCTTATGTTGATTAGTCTTGGAGTTCAGAGAGACTGGGTTTCAAATCCCACCTACAATATTTACTGCCTGTGCACCAATAGCCAGGTCATTAAAACTCTATGAACATTTCATCATCTACCTCTCCATCTCCCAAAACTGTTCCAAAAATGAAGATGTTAATCTTAAATTGCAATGAAAGTGTCAGTGATGATAAACATGAAATGTTTGCCGTATCATCTGAAAAACTACCAATAATCAATGTAGTTTTTATTCTAAGGACCACTTTCTACATAGAAACATATGCTGAGGGCTTGAAGGTATGTAGAAAAAAATTGTAATAATATGTAACGTAGGTGACCTTAACCTAACTCCCTCTGGATTAAGGTTAATGTTCAAATTACAAAAGAAATGTTAGTTGTATTAATGCTATACCCCAGATATAAAGATGATACATCTTATATGTCCCAAACAAGGCTTATTTTAAAAAAACTTGGATACAAATCCTGCTGGACCTTCTCTATTCCTAATTTCTGCCAGTGTTCAAAATCTTCATGTCTTTTGTCTCTTCCCTCTCTAGGGAATAAATTCCAGGTGTGAAGGGACGGCCATTGAAAAGATATAGGGAGCTTCTGGTGAAAAACTCCCTTTAATAATGCAGACCTGCCCCAATTCTGACTTAAAGAATTACCTGAGGACAAATGGAAAAAAAAAATGAATTGTACAGGATCAAAGAGCCAGCATGTGATGAGGCAAACTTTGAACCTAGGTCTTCCTGGGTCAGAGGCTGGTTACTTCAGGCTGCCTCTCAACTATATCTTATCAGAGCAGAAATAGACATAATTCACTAGCAATGAAACTCTGGAAAATGTTTAAGTTAGAGAACATTTTAGATGCAATGTTCCGATCTTACATTTAGTACTTTTTGATTGGCAGTTTAAGGAATATGCCCCATGGATAGAAGGAAAGGTAGCTAGAGCCATAAAAGCCATTAGCCATTAAATACATTAATGAGGAAAGAAATCTGGAATAGATGATGGCAGTGAAACTCAAGGCATTTTCATTTCTTTGAACTTCAGTTTCCTCATCTGCAAAATGGCAATACTAATATTTGCATTAACCACCTTACAAAATGTGGGAAAAGAACTTAGAAAACTGTATAATTCACTACTATGATCGTTACAAACCTTGATTAGATGGATTTCTAAAGGAGAAATGGGGTTTTGTTTCTGTTAACTTAGTGATGGCTAATTAAGATTTAAG
>CM053772.1:177019020-177042780 GCA_028658325.1 Potorous gilbertii | reverse complement strand
AATATTTTCTTCTTGACCAGGGAACTCTGAAATTTGGTCACAATGTTCCTAGGAGTTTCTCTTTTTGGATGTCTTTCAGGTGGTGATCTGTGGATTCCTTCAATATTTATTTTACCCTCTGGTTCTAGAATCTCAGGGCAGTTTTCCTTGATAATTTCATGAAAGATGATGTCTAGGCTTTTTTTTTGATCATGACTTTCAGGTAGTCCCATAATTTTTAAATTGTCTTTCCAGGTCAGTTGTTTTTCCAATGAGATATTTCACATTATCTTCCATTTTTTTCATTCTTTTGGTTTTATTTTGTAATTTCTTGGTTTTTCATAAAGTCATTAACCTCTATCTGTTCCATTCTAATTTTTAAAGAACTATTTTCTTCAGTGAGTTTTTGGACCTTCTTTTCCATTTGGCTAATTCTGCTTTTTAAAGCATTCTTCTCCTCATTGGCTTTTTGAACCTCTTTTTGCAGTTGAGTTAGCCTATTTTTCAAGGTATTATTTTCTTCAGCATTTTTTGGGGTCTCATTTAGCAAGGTGTTGACCTGCTTTTCATGCTTTTCTTGCATCTCTCATTTCTCTTCCCAGTTATTCCTCCACCTCTCTCACTTGATTTTCTAAGTCCTTTTTGAGCTCTTCCATGGCCTGAGCCCATTGAATATTTATTTTGGATGTTTGGGATACAGAAGCCTTGACTTCTATGTCTTTCCCTGATGGTAAGCATTGTTCTTCCTCATCTGAAAGGATGGGAGGAGATATCTGTTCAACAAGAAAGTAACCTTCTATGGTCTTATTTTTTTCCCCTTTCTAGGCATTTTCCCAGTCCTTTGTCAAGAGTAAGGTATACTCTGGGAATCTGTGAGATCTCAGTTCCTCCAAGGTGGCACAATCAAACGTGTGCTGGTCTGGACACAGAGAGGGATTTTTATGCCCAGAATCTTAACAGATACCTCTCCACAGCCACTTGGCCTCTAGTTCTCAGGTCAGCACTCGGGGCTGATTTTCAGATAAGTTTGATGGGCAGGGCCAACATTCAGTGTGAGACAAAGACCAGCTCAGCTAGGGCCTCCACCTAGGGCTGAGGTAAGACTCAGTTTTTCAATGCCCCCAGGGGTTTTTATGCTCCAATAATGGCATGGTCTGTGCTGTCTGCTGAGCACCCTCTGTGGCTGCTGCCTGCTGTCAGAGCTATGGGAAAGCACTTTCCCTTCCTGAGCAGCTGATAAAACCCTGTCTCTGACTTTTGGTGCCTGTGGGCCAAGGGATCTGAGGCTCCACTGCTGCGACAGGAGATTCTACCTCTCCTCCCAGAGTCTTGTTGCACCATGTCATTCAGCCAAGGCTGGACTGGGTTCTGCGCTCGGCTCCATGTCCAGTGCAACCAACATTTCTGTGGGCCTTTTAGGTCACTGTGGGCTGGAACTCTCCTCCCCTCTGTTGTTCTCCACTTCTGCTGCTCCAAAATTTGTTTAGAGTCCCTCTCTACAGGTATTTTCTGGACTGTGGGGAGGACCCTGCATAAGTGTGTCTTTCTGAAAGCCTTCCATTCTTGAGCTTCTAAGTGACCCAAAGAAAATTGGCTCCATCATTCTCTTTTGGATGTTTCCCAAATATTTTTCCTTCTTTGTACCTATCAATGTGTGGCAAATGGAGTAAGGGGGTTTGTTCTCCACTATTATCAAGAACAGAGAATGGCAATTTATAGCAGAAAAACACTTTTTGGGGGAGAGATGTACTTGGACATAGTTTGAGATGGGATGTTCCTAGATTTCCCAACTGTTGCTGCCTTCTTCAGGAGTATGAGGGAAAAGAGAGAGAATGAATACTATGTTCTTCTGCTATTGCATTCCATCTGAAAGTACAAAGGAGAAAATGTGTTTGAGAAGCATCTGAATGAATTATGGAGCCAGCTGTCCTTGGATCTCTTACAGACCTCAGAGGAGAAGTTCTGAAAAAGTTTATTGTCCTGGACTTGTTAGTCATTAAGACATAGCTCTAGTCTGGTCACTAGGGATAGTTCAGAGGAATTTGCTGCGAATTTTGAAGAATATACCTATCCTTCAGCAAAAGTCCAAATGACTATACCCTACTGTATGATACCTGCTCTAGTTTAACAAAGCTCCATGCCCTATTATTTAATTAACTGGACTCATCAAATCAATCAGGGTTTCCTCTGACCACCTCTGCTATATTAGCAAAGGTCAGTCTTCAATACAAAAACTTAGCTGTAAGGGTTTAAGGAACCCTTAATTGTTCCTAGTTGGTTGGTTTACTTTCCAAAAATCTGTCCAAGTGAAATTTTATCTTATGTCTTAAATCCTTTATTCACTCAATCACTCATAGATATTCTTCACCTTCCACAACTGTGCAACATGACAACATATACCAATGCCTGTGGTTTTTGTAGTGCATAGCAGCTTCATATTCAGGTTATTCCAAGATGCTATAAGGTGAAGTTATGGCAATATTTCCAGTACGAGTCATGCAGTCATCATTTTTTCAAAACTCAGTCATTTGGCCGACCATGGAGGACAGTGTAATTAAGTATTTGGTTGAAGCCAAATGTTGTAATCTGAGGATTCTGTAGAGATCTGTCTTTGAACTGAAACGTTGAGATAGGACTTCAGAAAATTTAGTTCTTTTCTCAGAAAAAGAACAACAGAGTGGGTGAATTATAGTGGAACAAGAATCATAGACTCTCATTTGGACAAAAATGCTTAGAGTTTACCTAGTCCAACATATAACTGAACAGCAATTCCCTCTACAATCTCCTCAACAAAAGACTGATAACTTAGCTTTGATACCTCTGACCGCTATCTCTGAGCAGCTTTTCCTTGTTTGAATGGCTCTGTTAGAACGTTTTTCCTTTTATCAAGATAAAGTCTTTCTTTCTGCAATATCAGAGTTGGAGGACCTGTTTTAAATCTTGGCTTTGTTACTTAATACATGTGTGTCCTTGCGAAAGGTATTTAATCACTCTGGATCAAAGTTTCTACCAGCTCAAAGTCCTATGAAAATTACAAGTATTGAAAATTCACCAAGAGGCTAATAGACATATATATTACAATTTTAGATCTTATTGCCTATCAGAGCAGGGGACTCACCAACTTCAGGCTTTCTTTTTCCTTTTCTGCAATACATTTACATGCATACATATACACTAGGACTACTATCTATAAGTTAATCAAGAAGCCTTTATTAAGCACTTACTATGTTCCTTGACTGTGCTAAATACTGGGGATTCAAGGGCAAAAATCAAACAGTCCCTGACTTCAAGATTCTTACATTCTAGCAGGAGATATATACCTGCATAGTTACGTACACATAGTGCATATATGCCTATATATTTACATATTTGTACATTGTGCATACGTGTTTGTGTGTGTGTTTGTGTATAATGTAGTACAGAACTATCCCTAGAAAGGAAGGAGCTCTGGATCAAACAATGCTATATACATCACAACACTAACGGTGGCTACCTGCTACAGAAGTGTATTGGAGGAAAGTTCAGGATCACATGTAGTAGAAGAGAGCTTGATATCAGTGATGAAAAAGTAAGGTCGCCAATTTAAACTTTGAAATTCCTTCCCCTATGGTGTTGGCAAATCTTTGGCTGGTTTGGTTGATTGGGCATGTTATGGCATAGCTGTTTCAGAATATGCCAAGGCACTCCTGCATGTCTGAAGCATGAAGAACAATTGCTGGCTTTACTGGGCAAATGCACCAAAGGGGAGAGAGATTCCATTAGCATTCTGGAATGTCAGACTGAAGAATCCAACAAAGTAGGGCTAGATCAGTAGAACTAAAGTGGAGCAAAGAATTCCAAAAAATAGGGTCAATTTCTAGGAAAAGAGAAAAAAGTCTGATGTCTCATTTACTAAGTTTCAATCTAAGCAACTTTAGCAGTAGTGTCTGAAACACTGTGATGATTTGATCCCAAACTATCTAGTACTTTAAGCCACATATTAAATTTTTAAAAAATGAATAAAAATTCAGTTATGTCATAGTACAGGTGCAATATTCTGGTATTAAGAAGTCATGCAGAGGCTTTCTGAGAGATAGGGAAATAACCTATTGGCCTCAGAAATCTAATTTTTATCTGTCAAGTGACACAAAGACATATCAGGGAGATGTGAGGTTTTACTTTTTGCTTCATTTTTATTTCCTGTCCAATGTTTTCACATAAAGAGTGACTTTAGAATTATCTTCCCTTATGTACTTCCTAGGCATGCTAGTCACCTTGGAATATAGGGACCCTGTGACAATTGGTTCTTATTTCTGCTTAGATTCTCTCTAATCTAGAAATATGCTGCTCAGTGATCAACGGGTTGACTTGGCAACCCATTGAATATGGAATGATAGTTCTGGAATATTGAAATTGTGGCTTTAATACCCAAGGGATATGAGTATTCAATATGATATTCCAGAACTATCAATAGGTTGCCAAGTCAACCTATTAATCATTGAGCATCAACTGTGTATTACAAGTAATACAAAAATAACCTCAAATGTAAATCCTTGTATTTATGCAATCTACAACTGACTGACATATTTTAGTGAAAACTCTTTTTTCCAATCTAATTACTAGATAAGGTAACTAAAAGGAAGATTAGCATATAGCTTCAAATTTTCCAGTTTCTTTTCTTGGTTATCTCTAACTTTAGTGATTATACATACATCTGTATATATAGTAGATGTTGCTGTGGAGGGTGTGGTTTGATTGAGGAGGATTTTCCCTTTCCCAACAGAGAAGGATAAGTCTGCTTTTACTCATGGGTGTTGGTTGTTGGTGTTTTCCCTCTGGTCATACCCTTTTCCCCTATCTTTTCTCTCTCTGGACACTAGACAGAGTGTCTAGTCCCTTAAGCTGCCACTATTCTAACATACTGGAGATAAAAAGATAGAAGTCACAATTTTAGCCTTGGACAAGCTTGTCTGTCCTCACTCCTTACCACTGATCCTTATCCCAGAACTTATTAATGTTGGTTATTAACAAAATACTAAAAAAACCTTAGAACAATTGAGAATAAAGTTCCCTCTAGTTGTTAGGTCAGAGATGAGAATTCCTGGCCTGTGAAAATTTTTTGTATTAAAATGAATGCCATCCCCCTGATTTATACTCTTTTTTGAACATAAAAATAACAACAAAATCTAATTCAGAGCAATTGTGTCTTTGCCTAAGAAAATTATATCTAAAGTCCTAATAAATGAATAAGAAATAATCTAAAGATTTAAGATTTAAAATTTTACCCTTTTAGATGGAAAAGGGACAAGAAAGAAAGGTGATAATTCATCAGCTCCCTGATTTTCTTTAGCAAAGAACACTCTCCACCTCCTTAGCAGGATTTTTATTAAACAAGTGAACCTGCCAGTGAAAACTTCTAGTAGCTGAATGCTTATACTGGTTCCCTTCAAAATTAAAAAAAAAATCCCAACTGCTTTGCTGCTGTGATCAAATCTCCTCTTCATTCCTGTCATTCCTCATTCCACTAAATGCCAATGTTTGCTGTGAGGATGCATCCACGAAGTTTTATTGTGTTTAGGTAAAAGGAAGATAGTGTTGGTGATGAGAAGGTCATGAGATGCGCAGTTCTTCAGTAGTAAGTGACTATTGCTGTTACTATTTTCAACCCAATTCCTCCCTAGGACTCCCTTTCAAGTCTGGTAGTCTGAGGCTACTCAAGCATTAAAATCACCCAAAATTATAAACTTCTTAACTTTTGGTACATTGATGATAAAGGTCTCCAGATCTTTATAACATTTTTCCTTGGCCTCATCAGGGTTCATCATGGTGGGAGCATAGGCACAGATGATGGTAGCAGGATGTTTTCCTGTAAGTGGCAATCACATGGTCATGAGACTATCATAGTACCCTCTTTCTGGCAGGTACACAAGCTTACTGACTACATTATTTTCGATTGCAAAACCTACACCAGCTTCACAGTGCTCCCCTTCACTGTGGCCACTCCAGAAAAATGGGCATCCAGCTCCAACTTCAGTAAGTAGTCTTCATTTGTCAGCCTTGTTTCACTCAGAAATGCTATTTGGATGTAATACCTGTTGAGTTCTTTTGTAACAAGAGCTGTTCTTTCAGATCTACTGGATTTTGGGTTTTCTATAAGTGCATGCACATTCCATGTACCAGTGGTGAGTGGAATCGTCTTTGCAGACATTTTTGTACATTCTTTTTGTGGGTTTCAGCTGTAGATTGAGATTCCCTAACTGCCCTGGGGTCCTGAAAACTCAGGCTCGTGCCTACTGGTCTTGTAACTCTATTCAAATCATCTTGCTTGTCAGTGCTCTAGGTAGCTTTCTAACACCATAAGTTGGAGAGAAAGAAGGTGACAGTGACTTGCATGGCAGAGGGAGTTCCTTCATTCAGGAATTCCCTATACCAATGAAATCTTACATTATGACTGTTTGGTACATTTTTCTGGTACAATTTGTTGCTAATGATATACACCTCCACTTTGTGTATGTTATTATGTTTCACTGGTGTTACTTAGGAATGGAATACACTTGGTAATAACTATAATATAAAGAGCATCATTGTGCTTAATGAAAATGGAAAGAAAGGCGTGTAGGGTCAGTTACTCAGACAAATGTAAAAGTGATGTAAAGATGAGTATGAGCAATATCTGGCAACTCCCTTTTGCTGGGATTGAGTTCTGAAATGGAATGAGAAAATTCAAGGATCCTAGGACAGAATACCAAGATCATTTGAAAATATTTATGAAGCTCTAAACTAAACTGTTATTTTTAGAAGGCTGCTAATTTTTTTGAATAAACTGGTCTGAATTTAGTATAGGAAGATGTTTGTCTTTATGCATGGAATGGAATTACTTCTGTTATCTTGTTATCATATATTCTGTAGTTTACAGAAGCATAGTGCAGTATAAAGTGTCCCAGAAGGAGATCTATGGTTTAATCCTAGCCCAGCCTTTCAATTCTGTGACCTTGGGCAAGTCACTTTGTTTCTCAGGGTTTCAGTTTCCTTATCTGTAAAGGTCATTTCCAGCTGTAAATCTCATGATCAAGGGAACAGATGATACTCCTATTTAGAAGGATGAAGCTGTCTTCTGTTAAAAGAAATTAACCTCAATTGATTTGTTAATCTTTAATCATCAATTTAATTTTAAGTCTTAGTAAAACTCAAGAAAACTCATCATTTTCAATGATCCTAAAAAAAATGACACCCCCTTCCTCTTACTCATCAGAGTCTTGGATGGCTTCTACTGTGCTCAGTGAATTATCGGTGAATCTACTGCCCACTTGGCTCTTTTTTTTAAAAAAAGCATTTGTGTGCACTTCTTTACTAAAATCTACCCCAATGCCTCATCTTGGTATAGATGAGACCTCCAGGTTTTACAGGCTGTGTTTTGGCAGATCCTAGTAACTTAGAAAGACTTCAAGCACAGGCCAAGTGATGTGCATGTCATCTATCCCCTAAAAACCAGGCTAGCTAAATTGAGAAGTTCATCTAGTAGATTGGCCACAGGGTTATAAATTTTTAGGTTGCAACAACTCTCAAAGATTATCTAATCATAATGAAGCTATAGTTTGAATCATTAGAAAGAAAGGGTATCACACAAAGGAAATCATGCACCTTTGAAATTCGGAGTTTTATTTCCTCACTTTCTCTTCTTTTACCAAGTGTTTTCTTGCTTTGCTCATTTCAGTCTCACTCCCTTAATATTCTTGTCTTTGTAACTCTGAACTTCACCTTCTACTTAGAACTCTCCAGCTTTATACACTTTAATAATTTTGCTAATAGTAAAATCATATCTACTTAGAGAATTTTAGAACTGAAAGGGACATTAAGGGTCAAATACTCTTAATTCTCTCTTTTTTACATGTATAGAGGAGACTGAGGCTTACAGAGCTTAATGGATTGCATATAGTTAGAAAATGGCATATCCACCATTCAAACTCAGGTCTCCTGACTTAAAAGTGGAATCAAAATCATGCCATCATAAGATAAGCTATAGACTTTAAGGGTGAACTGTAAATCACTTAACCGATATATATGTTTTTAAAGTTGCAAACGTTAATGACAAGCCAGGGTTGACCCCAAATGAGGTCTGTTAGAATTTTTTTCTGTAGCTTGTTAGGATATGGACAAAAATAATTTGTCCTACTCCAACCTCATGGACCAAAAGAGTCCGGAAAAATGCTTTAATTGACAGACATTTGACTTCCTTAAAAATTAGAGACACATAGTTATCAAAGGCAATACCAGGTTACAAAACTAGCTCCTCTGTAAAATCATAAGAAGCAGAATGATGGACAGTTATGAACAGTATCATCTCATAAAGAAGCAGTGAAAGATAAAACCAGTTTTAAGCAAGCTTGGTAAGAAATCCAACTAAGTAAAGTCATCTCAAGGACATTCAAGGATGAAAATGGAAAGAGGAATAAAAGCAGATGATAAATTTTTTATAAAAGGATCAGTCCCAGAGATGCTTAGAGAGGATGTAGAAATGGTACTACAGACAAGGATGGATAAGGCAGCCAGATTGAATCAAATATATCTTCATGGAGGTGCGTTACAGTTGTGAGGGAATTGAGGGGGCAGATACACAATGTATTTGAAAGAAACAAAGGCACCAAAGGTACTGAAAAATCAGACCTTGTTAACATCCAAATTAAAATAGTCAGTCATTACTGGACTATACATTTACTCTCCCATCTATACAAAATCTTTATCAGGGTCAATTTTACATAAATTGAGGGTATCCTTAATGAGGGTATTAATAGGAAATAAGCAGGTGATATTAAAAAATAGACTACTTAGTATCTCATAATTGACTGAAAGATGTAGAGAATATAATCCATAATAATAATCCCTTGTGATTATTGTATGTTGATTATGAAAAAAAGTATTTGATTTAATAGGACAAGTAGCACCTTTTACAGTAAGTTGTCTGCTATCTCTTTATCAAGATTCTTTAGAAGATGTAACAACCAAAAAACCTCTGTTGTATTATCCTCTGAAAATAAACAGGCATAAATAAAAAGGCACAAAATAGGGAGATGCATATTCATTGAACGTATTTGGTCCTGTGATAGAATAGATTCAGAGAAGTCTGGGTTGAGGAGGGACTCCATGGATCATGATGTCCTCCAGAAACTCCTTTTTGCAGATGACATATTGTTTGCAGCAATGTCCAAGACATCACAGAGTCTTCTGGAAGAGATCTGTAATCATTCAAAGGAGTCTGTCTGGTCCATCCACAAAGCAAAGTCTAAATGAATGAAGAATTTGATTGCCCAGATTTCAACACGTATCTGAATAAATGCCCTGCAGTGCTGGTCCATACACACACACATATACATATACATATTTATATGTTTATGTATATATGTAAGTTTTGAGGGAAGATAATACAGGTGGAAAATCACCTGGGCCCAAATTTGAGTAAGAGAAGAGAAAGCTGTATTGCTTTGGAAAACTGCAAAACATTTACACTAAACTCAAGCTTCCCATAACCACAAAAGATTCATCTTTTCATTACAGACATTTTTCTGGTGCTGCTGAATGGAACATCACTGCTTTAGAAGAACTAAAGATAACAACAATGAAAGGGCAATGGAAAGGCTTATTTTGGATAGGAACATATAACCAAGGTAGAACTCCAAAGAATAAGAGTAAAGGATGCCATCAAGGAAATGTCTGACAAAAAGAGAAGATGGGCTGGTCATGCAATAAAGTGAGAGATGTTAGGTGGAAGACTGGAGTGTTCCACTGGTACTCTTAAGATATTGGGAAGAAAGCAAGGAAGATCTATGGCCTTTTAGGTGGATTTCCTTCTTTACGCTCTCCTCCTTTTTTCCCTCTCCCATTTTTGTGGATATATAATATGATGACCTAAAGAGTTAAGCATAATATTAAAGGTTTCCATAATATTAAGGTTTCCAATTCTAACCTAGAGGCAACTTTCAGGGAAGTCCCATTGAGTCCTGCTATGAGGATCTTGTGGTGGCCAGAATACCAGGAGAGAAAGGGGATCTTGCAGGCATAGGCATGGAGACATGGAGTCTTGGGGAAGGGAATAAGCAGCTGAAATTTTCCCCAATCCCCTAGCACTAAGAGAGTTGAGAGAATTGAATTAGACATATGCTTTGGGATAGGGCAGTTGTCTACTATGCTGCAGGAGGTGTTCCCAGGTCCATGGCCTGGAACTGCTGGACTGAGGGATCTGTGAACGTCAGGCTGAGTGTGAGACAGCCTTGTAACTGTCTTACCTAATGGGACCTGAGACATCAGGTCAGAAAAGCACCTCTAAGCCTTCCTAGGTGCTTGGAGAGGGACCACAATGGCAGGGTGAGAAAGGCATGGAGAGAGAGGGGAGGCTTACATACCTTCCAGTTTGGCTGGAGAGGAGCTGTACCTCCTTGTCTCTTTTACTTATGAGACTTATCAGATGAAAAATTTGTGTCTGTCCTTTGTGGCCGAAGAAGGCCATGCCATCAGAGGAATGATGACATGACTTGCTCGTGATTTTGCACAGCCCTCCCACCCTCAGATTAGAAAATGCATATCCCATGGAGGAGAGAAAGAAGGGGATAGGGAGAGAGGGGAGGCTTACATCTAGGCAGTTTTCCCAGGTGCAGAGACCCACCTGCTTGCCTCCCCCAGTGTCCTACGAGGGAGGGGAAGGGACAAAACAAGGTCTGCTCAGGCAGAGCAAGGTGCCTTTCCTTTATGTCTTTGAGACCAAATTTCTTATTAAGCGTGCCTTGTTTAGATATCCCCTCCACAAATCACTTTTCTAGACTACACTGAGGTCAGGTGGTGTTACAATGGAACACTGGGCAGTTTTCCTTAAGATCTCCTTCCCTGAGTTTCCTGTCCTAACAGGCTCCAGCAGCCTCTCGCTTGTCTTAGCGTCCCAAGACAAAGGAGAGAAAAAAATGTAGTTGCTGCAAGGGCATCCCCTTATATGAGGGTCCACAGTCTGACTGACCACCCAGAAGTCTGTGGAGCTTCAGATGCCATTGGCAGTGTCTGGCCACTCCAGGGGCCTCTCAGCCAGGGAGACAGTAGGAGCAGAAAAATCTGGGGAAGAGAACAAGGAAAAGGGCGCTTACCTGCTTTCAGTGGCTAGGAGAGGCCAACTAATACTTGAACTCCCTGGTTTAGGGACCATTTTATGTTAAAGTCAGAGTAGGGGAGCAGTTCAGGTGTGAAAGAATTCCCTTAGACAACTTTCTTTTAAACAAGGGGAGCTTTATTGATGTGAAAGCAGCAGCTAGCCCTGGAAGAAGGATTAGCAATGTACAGAGGGACATGGGCTTGTTTTTATAAGGTGAGGACAAGGAAGACAGGGGAAATTTTATGACTCAGGATAAGGGAGAGACAAGGAATTTTATGGTCCAGGATAAGGGGAAATTTTATGGTATTTCAAGATAAGGGGAAGAGATTTTAAGATGCCTTCAAGTTCTCACAAGATACTGGAAAAGCACTTTTGATATTATGCTTAACCTTTTAAGGCACTGTGTGCTATATCCACATCACCATGGATAAGTGTAATCCAGGATGGGCAGTCCCTGAAGGGGTTGAGATCTATATCATTAGAAGTAATTCCTGAATTGATGAAATTACAGATCCACTTGAATTTGAATGTATTTGTGGCAACCATTCCGATAAAAATGAACTGGAAGCAAAGTAGTTACCTACAGATTCAGGAGTGGCTTAAGAAAACTGGCAAATAGATGTTCTGGAATATTATTGTGCTTTAAGAAAGCATGAGAAGATTTGATGTAGTGGATGGAATACTTGACATCAGGAAGACTTGAGTTTAGATCCTGCCTTAGACACTTACTAGCTGTGTGTTTTAGACAAGTCATTGATTCTCTAATAGTCTACACACAGGGCTCTCATGTAGCTAGGACACAAAGTGAAGTGGTACATGTGGAGACTAAGAAAAGAGCTCCTACGTGAAGGGAAAACTCATACCTTCAAGTCTGCTGATGAAGCTTGGTGATATCATTGTGTTTTTCTTATTGGCTCTGCGCCCCAGCGATTCTAGATGGTCTGCCAGAGGTATAGTCCCTTCTGGGTATGTGGTCTCTATAGTACGTGAATGCCTTGCTTCCTACTGGTGTCATGTAGTTTCTGATTACTGATGCTCCACTGGCCTTGTGGTTACCGTCATGTAAGGCATTACTTGGCATAAGACTGGAACTTTCTGCTTCCAGATATGAACTTCAGCTGTGGTCCTCAGCTGAGCTTTTCCTCTGTAGGAGAAAGTGCATGCTTTCTGTCCTCGCTCTTGTAGCTCAAAGCCCAGAGGCTTTTACTTTTCTAAGTAAAAGCCTAGCACACCCAGGCATCAGATTAGAGAGGACAACTTTATCAGCTTTTTTTTTACTATGGGTACAGAGGCAAAGTTTCTCTGTTTGCCTGAACAGAACTAGATGTTTCCTCTTGAGAAGGAGCTTCCCTGCCCTAGGCACAAAGGTGTTTGGAAAACAGAGCCATTCACCCCAGTTCATTTGTGCCTTCAGACGTGTCTAATATCATTACTATTAACCTGCGAGTTTCCTGTTCAACCAAAGGCAAATTCACTATCTGGGATCTCTCAGCCTGATTTAGAATCAGAAGGTCCTTTTAGCTCCCAGATTTATTTCTTCATGGGAATTCTCTGCCTTCAAACTCTTTTTAACATGGCTCTTTCATAGAATCTGCACAAAGCTGCATCAGTTTACCAAATACACCATTAAGAGCCCTCAAATCCCTTCGGTCTCTCATGGAAATGAATGGAAGAGGAAAAAGTCTCAACAACCTGAGGGCTTCCTAGCTTCATCAAAATATGTGTCTTACACAACCTTTCCAGGCTTTGAGTAGGCCCTAAAATAGTACAAGAAGAGGATGGGCAGTCTATCACAGATAATTTTCTAGAGGAGATGAAGACTTTTTAGTCAGACGATACCCTCAAAAATAATGAGAATGTAAGATGTTGATTATTTCTTGAATCTAGAAAAAGGATTTGATTCAGTAGACCAAAATACTGCTTATAGGCCTTTCTCTAACAAGGTGTGACACTCTTCATGTTAGTCATATAAAATATGTACAATTGACAATATCTTTAATTTCAAAAGATGCTTTCTCAGGGTGTTTGCCATTGTCATGGAGGAGGTCAGTTCAGTAGGGTTGAAATGAAAAACAGATTTACTGTGGATGATAGTTTTCCAAATATTCACTGGACAGAACCTCCTAGGGTAGATCTACAGCCATCTTGAAAGAGTTTGGCTTAATTATCCATATGGGAAAAACGGAGGCTGAATGGTACAATGGAAAGGCTTGGATTTCAAGTCAGAGGACCTGGGTTTGAATCATGGTTTTGACAGTTAATACCACTATCACTTTGAGTAAAACATTCAACATTTCTGAACCTCAGTCTCTTCATCTGTAAAATGAAGGATGTATATTAAAGATATGTATATTAGAGTACTTTCTGGAACAAAATCAATGATTTTATGAAAAACAAACAGAATGAAGTATGCTTTCTGCCCATAGTAGGGCACCTAGTTAGCACTGGACTTAAAGTCAGGAAGACCTGAGTTCAAATCTGACCTCATATTAACTAGCTGTGTGACCCTGGACAAGTTACTTAACTTTGTCTGACATAGGTAATTCATTTGTAAAATAAGCTGGAGAAGAAAATGGCAAGACCCTCCAGTATGTTTACCAAGAAAATCCCAAATGGTGCCACAAAGAGTCCGACATGACTGAAACAACTGAACAAAGCATTGTAGTGTGCAGTAAGGTGGACAATTCATTGAGTGGGCCCATTACTATAGATAGTGGATTGTGGATAGACAGTGAACTAGGTCCACCGAATAGGAAGAGGAAGCAAGAATAGATTGTTTTGGGGATGCTGTGCAATGCCTTTAATGACCCCAACCTTCTGTTCCTCAGCAACAAAGGTTCATTTTTTTAAACATGAATAATCTTCCAGTGATATGATAAAGTTGCAAATCAAAGAATACTAAAAATCTCCAAATAATTAAAATTCTGTGGCACCCAATGGGAAATGAAGAGGTACAGAGTGAGTACAAAGAAGCTACATCATTTTATCGGTGAAGAATTATGCAAGAAAGAAGAGTAACATTAAAACATTAAAGGATGACTGGAAAAGAAGAAAGAATACCCAGTGAACCGTGGGCTCCGTTCAGAGGAATCGGCCTTACACTTAGAGTAGACTCTCTGTGGAGGATATATGGGAGGACACAAGCAGGAGTAACATAAGAGAAGCAACAGAAAGGTCATAAGTTGAATAGTTGGAAAGAGTACACATTTCTGAGATCAAAAATCCTTTAATGTGTTTGAGAATTAAAATTTCCAAGGCATTATATTTATTTAAGATAGTAATTTTTAAAATGTCTCAAAGATTTAAAATTACAAATCTCTCCCACCTCCAATTCAACTTAAAGGATAAAAAGAGAGAGGGAGAATACTAAATTGGATTTTTTACATAGAGAAGTGGCAAGGTGTAATGGAAAGATTGGAAGACGCAGCTCAAATCCTGGCATCAACAATTATTAGCTATGTGATCATGGACACATCAGTTAACTTCTTTGAACTTTAATCATCTGGTAAATGAGGATGCTTGTATTAACCATCTTACAAGGTTATCATAAGGAAAGCACTTTGTAAAATAAAAGTACTATATTAATATGTTGTTATTAATAGTAGAATTTATTTCTACCACTTTCAAAAGCATTGTATGGAAGAGGAAAAAAGGCAAAAGAAAATCCAAACTTACCAAAGACACTATTCTTTCATTTAGCTTTATATATTCTTGAGAATATGGCTTGTCAAACTTGCTGTCATATTCCACATTATTAAGTTTAAAGCTGATGAGGTAATAGAAAGGTGTTTTGCCTGTGAAGTAGAGAGGGGGACGTCATTATTTATATCACTCTTTTTGTATCTAGCTACTATTCCCATGGAAGAAACAGCATGTGAAATAGAAGTTAAGTGCCCAGAAAATGTTGATATAGCTTTGACTGAGAAGTGATTTCTTCAAAAAATTGTGATCTACTTAATAATGTTTTCAGGATATTTTTAAAAATGAAATATACCAGGATTCAAGTTTATTACATTAGAATGCAATGCCACATCAACTATGTTTCTCTAATAAACAAGCATTTATTAAACACCTTTTCTATGTCAGATAGTCTTCTAGGTGCTCGGGATGCAAAGAAAAAGAATGAAATATCCCTACTTACAAAGAGTTTATCTTGTAACAAAGGTGACAACAAAGACATAGATATGTATACATAGAATAAATATATATAGAATAAATACAAATAAATAGAAAGTCGTTACATACAAGTTAGCTTGAGAAGGAGGACTAGTAGTGAGATCAGGGAATGCTTCATGTAGAAGGTCTTGAGTTATGTCTTGAAAGAAGGGAGAGACTCTGGGAGACAGAAATAAGAATATATTCCAGGCTTGGATGACACCCCACAGAGACAGAAAACGGAGAATTGAGTGTGAGGAACAGCCAACAGTCATTTATTAAGTGCCTACTAGGTACTGTACTAAGCACTGGGAATAGAAAGGCAAAAATCTTTTGTCTAATGAGGGAAACAATATGCAAACAATTATATAAAAGGTATATAAAATATATGTAAAGAAGGCACAACAGTAATATAGAGAATATTGCAAGATATGGGGTAAAATAATATACAATGAGGTGATAAAGTTGGGTTGGGGTAAGTTTGTGAAGGGCTTTAAAAACTCGACAGAGGATTTATAACTGATCCTAGGGTCACTAGAGATTGCATTATACCATAGGTTCCTTGAGAGTTTAGATTGACATATGTCTCTTTATATTCTCAGTACTTAGCACAGTGCCTGGCACATAGTAGGAACTTAAATCCTTATTGGCTTACTGACTACTGGAGTTGATTGATTGAGTGAAGTCATATCTTTGTTTAAGGAAAATCATTTTGGCAGGGAGGATAGATGAGCTGTAAGGAGATCAATTAGGAAGCCATTAAATAATCTGTCAGAGGTTTTGAGGGCCTGAACTAAGGTGGTAGCTGTGTGAACAGAGATAAGGGGTAGGGTATGAAAAGTGTTATGGAGTGTTTACCAGCTGTGTGATTCTGGGCAAGTTACTCAAATGCCTCAAGTTTCCTCATATGTAAAAATGGAGAAACTAATAATCCATTTTCCAGGATTGTTGTGAGAAAATATTTTTTAAGACATATTCCAAACTTTAAAACACTACTTAAGTGTCAGGTATTGTCATTATTAATTATCATTGTGGAGGTAGAAATGGCAAGATTTGGCAGTTGATTAGATACGTGGCATGAGGGAGAGTGAAGGGTTGGAGATAACACCAATGTTACAAATCTGGGAGACTGGAAGGATTCCTTTGATAAAAATAAGAAAGTTTAGAAGATGGCTGGGATTAGGTGGAAAGATAACCAGTTCTATTTTAGACATATTAAATTTTAGATGTTTCTGGAGATCCAAATTGGAATGTCTAATTGGCACTTGGTCATGGGAGGACCAAAACTCAGGGGAGAGATATAGGAATCTGGAAATAATTTATGTAGAAATGTTGATTAATCAATCCCATGGGAGCTGTTGTGGTTACCAGTAGAGAGAATGCTGCTCTTAGTTTTCAGAGAGGATCAAGGATATCATGGGTGTTATCTTGACTTGCACATGAATTGGATTTAAGTGAGGCAGAGATGCACGAAGTCTTCAGCTTCACTCATCCTGAGTCATTAAGTTCAGTGAAAAGTCAAGGTGACTGGCAGTGGTCTGGGATGCAGTGGATGACCTTGGCGTCTTTGATATCTGACCAAGGTCTAAGCACTTCACAATGCCTGCTTTGGCTGTCTTAATGGCCATTAGAACAAATTGTTCTCATCCACCTATACCACCCAGGAAAGTCTTCACATGTTTTCGGTAGATATCCCCCCAACTCACAATAAGTCTGAGACCTGTCAGTTACCCTCATCCAGGTCAATCTGCCCAGCTGGTTTACCAGGGTGTGACCAGGGCACATGCTACAGCTTTTTGGAGTCATAGGTGAGAAAGCTGAGTGAATCAGGTGAATAGCAAAGGTAGATGAGTAGCCCTGAAAAGATCTCAGCAATCCCTCACACCAGAGAGAGTATAGGGAGAGAAGAGCAGAGGACCTAGGACAAAACTTTGAGAACATTCACAGTTAGGAGGAAGATGAACTGGATGATGAACCAGCAAAGGACATTGAGAAGGAGCTATTAGGTAGAGGAGAACAAGGAGATATTAGTGTTACGAGCAACCAGAGAGGAGACAAGAGAAAGTGGCTGACAGCAACAAAAGCAGTAGCTATGTCAAGAAAGATGAGGACTGACAAAATATCATCAGATTTATTAATTAAGAGATCATTGGTAATCTTAGAGAGCAATTTCAGTTATTGATGATGTCAAGAATCAGATTGTATTTAAAAAGTAATAATGTCTGCCCTTGAGAAATTTATATTCTATCATGGGTAACAATAGGTACATGTATGCATATAATACAGAATTCTAATTCTATGGTTGTACTTGGGAATGGAGAACCAGAAAACTCTGGGTTTTTTTAAAGGTTATAAAACCCCAAATAATGGTACTGAGCTTGCATCATCCAAAAGAGCAGTGTCCATGTAAGAATGCCTTTCAATGATGTCAAAACATCTGGATGGAAAGTATAAAATTCAGTTAATCATAGACATTTTATCTACCCAATGCCAAATATTCAAATGTATGATGATTTTAGATGATTGATTAGATTTTTTCACTATATGCCCAGATGTTTTGGCTTTGCATAGACATCCTCAGGGTGAATTCCCATTAGGAGTCTCCAGTCACTTTTTAAAAAAATGGGTTAGGAAGCTAGGAATTAGGAAGCAACTCCTCAGTTATTCTAAATAATTTTAGGAGTCACTATATTCCTACAAGTCCGTGGAGATTTAAGAAAATCTTAGTTTAATTTAAGGAATAATACATATGTCCTAATGGTGAAGTTCTTTTTTTAAGATAAAGATTTACAATTTGCTTAATCTCTAAAGTTAAATATTTTTTTTAATAACATGGTATTACTGAGTCCATAAATTAGCTAATCCATAGGTTAGATTTTGTTAAAAAAATTAGTTTCACCAATGAAATTTCTATTGTGACCTTATCATCAATTTGCACATAAAATATTACATAAAGTATAGTATCTATATTTTTAATGTATCTTTATTCTTTCTACTATCTTAGACTACAAGATTCTTGAAGTCATATTTTTATCTTTTTATAGAGTTCCAGAAAGACAAAACTGAAGGAGATACCACCAGAAATCATCTAGCCTAACTTTTCCATTTTATAAACAAGGAAACAATTCCAGAGAGGTTAAATAATTCAAACAAGGTCATGCAGTTAGTGGGCGGTATAGTAATAAAATATGTCTCCTATTTCCCAGTCAAGTATTCTTTTCACTCCACCTGCCTCCTCCAGTCTCTGTTATTATTTCTTCTTGTGTATGTGTGTGTGTGTGTGTGTGTGTGTGTGTGTGTGTGTGTGTACAACAAATCAGAATGATTGTCCTTAATCAGTGCTTTGAGGAATTATGCTGTTTTAGCAACTTGGGGAAGTAAGGAGAAGGCAGTAACTTTGGCTCATTGATATAAAAAAGTACCTAACAATTTATAATGCATGTATGTATACACACATACATAATACATACACAAATATATATTTAGTAACTTCTACTCCTATCCAAGAGTAGAACTGTCCAAAAGTAGGAGGAATTGTCCTTGCCATGTTCCACTTATTTTCTCCCTCAAAAATAACCTTGATGTTCACTGTAACTTGATTTTGTTTGTAGAAAATATGGAGGTGGAGAGCAAATACAAGGTGTGATTTACCCTGTTTCCATATGCCCCTTCCAAAAACCAAATATTCCTTGTTATGCACAGAATTGGTGTTCAACAAATATTATTGCCTATTTGACTGAAATGAACTCTGGAAAGTTTTATTTTACTGAGAATTAACCTGTAATGTGTGTATGTATGTTTGTGTGTGTGTGTGTGTGTGTGTGTGTGTGTATAAATGTATAAGAAGGGTTGGTCTATTGATTATATTTAATAATTGACTGGTGATGACACTTTGAAACAATATATGAATTTCATTTTTAAAGATAAAATTTTAGCAATACTGCTTCATTTCTCAGTGTGATTAAAAAAGCTATTCTGGATTCAGTCCATTAACAATTAGTATCTTCTATATATACAAAGACAAAAAATGTAAACAATCCCTTAATATATTAAGGAGTTTATAGTCTATGTTAACTACTGTCACAGTGGGTAGGGCACAGGACCTGGAGTCAGAAGAACTGTGTACATGGTCTCCATTAAAATATAAGTTGCTTTTTCTTTGTATCCCTAGTGCTAAGCACAGTATAGTACGTAGTGAGTACTTAATAAATGCTTATTGATTAAACTAGTGTGTTTACTCTAAGTTGAGTTCATTCAGCAATGATTTAACCTCTTGAACTAAGTAGTCGCTGAGGTTTCTTCTAACTCAAATTCTGTGATTTTTGTGTTTCTCAATGAAGCCTTCCCTAATATTTCCAGCTAGAAATGATCTTGTTCACCTCTGAGTTCTTACTGAATTTTATATACCTCTTAATTGAATTTTCACATTCTTCTTTCCATTATCGTCATTTTTGTAAGTCATGTTCTCTTCCTTATTAAAATGTAAATTCCATAAGTGTAAGCGATAATTCTTTTTAATCTCCCCAGTGCCTTGCACAGTATCTTGAACCGATTAAATTGTTAAATATAGGTTAAATTAACAGAAGACTTCTGCAGAAGAAAACTGATAGTCTAAGCTCTGCTCAAATTGATCTTTTCTTCAAGAGCCTGTGACAAAAGCTTAAAAATGTCCAAGATAGAAAAAGAAATATCATGAAACATCCTTCATATAATATCCTTCCAAATCTGAGAATCAGAGTAAACCCATGAGGGAATGAAGTCTGATACAATGGTCACTCACCATAGACCGCAAAGTAAACAATGACTCCAATGACTGCTGCCACAATCATGACCATCAAGAAAATCAGAGCAATTTTCCCAGATCTTGTGAGTTTCATGTCTGTGTCCAACTTTATCCTGTGCAAAAGGGATAAAAATATATACACAAGTGTAAGCAAAGGGTCTCCAATGGGCAAATGCTAACTTTGGCATTCAGAATAAAGGCTTATTCCTTTTCACATACGACTTTAACTGTGCAGTCAGTGGATAAGTATACTTGAAAATCAGAGGACATCTATCCAAGAAGTAGAATAAGATTTATAGTTAGTGATAATGGATAGTATTACAGAGTATCACACTGTTACCCATAATGTTAAAAGATACAAAGGAAGGTCTCTAGCAAGCAGGATTTCATTGTTATTATGATTTTGGTCTTGGCAAAAGTTACACAATATGAATATCATAGATGGGTATGCACTGACAGAGGGAGTATCCACATTGATGAAATCACAGATCCACTGTGATCGTAAAATAATATACTGACACTTTCTTCCAATCTAATCTGATTCAATTCTTTCTCCATGCCTCTGACATATATTCCCTTCCAAGAATTCACAAAACTACCATTTTAATTTTTGCCTTTCACCTGGACCTTTGTTACAGCCTCCAAACTAGACTCTAGGCTTTTAATTTTACCTTCTCTGCCCATTGAAAAGTACATTGTTCAAGGTATGTTGGCACCTAATGCTTATTCTAAATTAATCCTTTAAGGATAGTGAAAATACTAGAAATGAGGCAGTGGGAGGACTGGTTGAAGGAACTGGATATAGTTATCCTGAAGAGGAGAACCCTTATCTCCCCACTGGGAATTCAAGGGCAAACGGAAAAGAAATTAGGCTTGTTTTGAAGAGGAAAGAACTAGAAAGATTTTGCTTCATAAGAGGAAAACCTTCCTAACATTTAGAGTGAGTCAGTCATAGAATGGGCCCTCTTTTTGAGAGAAAAGTGGATGACTACTTGTCAGGGAAGCTACAAAGCAGAGTCCTCCTCAGGTATGGATCAAAATCGATAGCTTCAGGGCTTTCCAATTCTAAGCTAATAGGATTTCTTATTTTTAAAAAATAGATATATTTTTAATTGATTTCATTAAGTATCTCTTAATTGAATTTTCACATTCTTCTTTCCATTATCATCATTTTTCATTATTTCCCAATTACATGTAAAAATTTTTTAACATTCACTTTTTAAGACTTTGAGTTCAAATTCTCTTCCTCCCTTCTATCCTTTTCCCTTTCTTGAGAAGGGAAGCAATTTGATATTGATTATACATTGAAGTCATAGAAAACATATTTCTAGATTAGGTATGTTGCAAAAGAAAACATGAACAACAAAACAGTAAAATAAGAAACATAAAAAAGTTTTAAAAGTTTGCTTCAATTAGAGTTTGGTCCTCTGGAGGTGGACAACATTTTTTATCTCTGGTCCTTTGGAACTGTCTTGGATCTTTGTATTTATTTAAATAGTGAAGTCTTTTATAGTCAATCACTTTTACAGTATTGATGTTACTGTGTACAATGTTCTCCTGGTTTTGCTCATTTCACTTTATATCAATTTATATGTCTTCCCAGGTTTTTCTGAAACTGTCCTGTTCACCATTTCCTATAGAACAACGGCATTCTATCATATTCATATGTTACAGTTTGTTCAGTCATTCCGCAATTAATGAGTATCTCCTTAATGTCCAATTTGTGGACACCACAAAAAAGAACTGCTATAAATATTTTTCTGTAACTAAGTCCTTTCCCCTTTTCTTTGGGATATAGACATACAAGTATACAATTTTGTATCTTTTTGGGTGTAGTTCCAAACTATTTGTCAGAATGATTTGACTAGTTGACAACTCCAGCAACAGTGCATTAAAGTACCTATTTTTCCACATACCCTCCAACATTTCTCATTTTCCTTTTCTGTCATGTTAGCCAACATGATAATTATAAAATGGTATTGTAGAGTTGTTTTAATTGCATTTGTCTAATTAATGGTTTTTCAGAACATTTTTTCATGTGACTATTGATAGCTTTGATTTCTTCTTCTGTGAACTGCCTATTCATTTCTTTTGACAATTTATCAACTGGGAAATGTCTCTTTATAAATTTCATTCAGTTTCCTATATATTTGAGAAATGAGACCTTTATTAGAGAAATAATGTAACACCCCCCCCCCCACTCATTTCCTATTTTGCTTCTAATTCTGGTTGCATTGGTTTTGTCTGTGCAAAACCTTTTTAATTTCATGTGATCAAAATTACCCGTTTTACTTCCTATGATACTCTCTATTTCTTGTTTGGTTATAAATTTTTCCCTTATCCATTGACATGACAGATACATTTTCCCATGCTTCCCTAATTTACTTATGATATCACCTTTTATGTCTAAATCTTACACCCATTTTGACCTTATCTTGTTATACGGTATGAGAAGTTAGTTTGTACCTAGTTTCTGCCAAACTGCTTTCCAGTTTTCCAAGGCTTTTTATCACATGCTAAGTTTTTACTACAAAAGTTTGGATATTTGGGTTTATCACATATTATATCACTAAGGCCATTTGCTACTGTATGTTGTGTATATAATCTATTCTACTGATCTACCTCTCTATTTATTAGCCAGTACCAGATTATTTTGATGATGACCACTTTGTAATACAGTTTGAAATCTGGAACTGAGAGCTTGCCTTCCTTTACATTCTTTTTTCATTGATTCCCTTAATATTCTTGACCTTTGGTTCTTCTAGTTGAATTGTCATTATTTTTTCTGCCTCTACAAAATAGCTTTCTAGTAGGACGATTAGATGGCATAGTGGATGGAGTGCTAGGCCTGGGTCAGAAGACTCATATTCCTAAGTTCAAATTTGGCCTGGGATACTTACTAACTGTGTAACCCTAGGCAAATCACTTAACCCTGTTTGCCTCAGTTTCCTCATTTGTAAAATAAACTGAAGAAGGAAATCACAAACCACTCCAGTATCTTTGCCAAGAAAACTCTAAAGGAGGTCACAGAGAGTTGAACATGACTGAGAAAATGACTGAACTGAAGGTTTGATTATTACAAATTATTACTACTTAAGTAATTTGCTTAAAGCAGCATAATTATTTTTATTAGGTTGGCTCAGCCTATGTATGAGCAACGGATATTTCTCCAATTGTTTAGATCTGTCTTTATTTGTGGGAAAACTGTTTTGTTATTGCCTTCATATAGCCCCTGGGTTTGTCTTGGCAGATAGACTACCAAGTATTTTATACTCTCTACAATTATTTTAAATAGAATGTCTCTTACTGCTTTGTTTTGTTGGTATATGTAGAAATACTTATGATTTATGTGGGTTTATTTGATAACCTACAACTTTGCTAAAGTTAACTGTTTCAACTAGTATTTTTTTAGTTGATTTTCTAGAATTCTCTAAGTATACCATCATATCATCTGCAAAGAGTGTTAGCTTTGTTTCCTCATTGACTATTTTTATTTTATATATTTATTTAACTTTTTTCATTTATTTTCACAAAATTTGGGTTCCAAATTTTCTCCTCATTTTTCCCCTCCCCCCACCTCAATACGCCAAGCATTCTAATTTCCCCTATCACCAATCTGCCCTCTCTTCTATCATCCCTCCCTTCCCTTGTCCCCATCTTCTCTTTTGTCCTGCAGGGCAAGATAACTTTCTATTCTCCATTACCTGTATTTCTTATTTCCTAGTAGCAAGAA
>CM053772.1:176987136-177018520 GCA_028658325.1 Potorous gilbertii | reverse complement strand
TGGCCTTGACTCCTATGTCTTTACTTGATGGTAAGCATTGTTCTTCCTCGTCAGAGAGGAAGGGGGGAATCATCTGCTCACCAAGAAAGTAACCTTCTATGGTCTTATTTATTTTTCCCTTTTCTGGGCATTTTCCCAGCCAGCTACTTGACTTCTGAGGTTCCTCTCCACCCCTGCCTCACTAGTGCTTGGTGTCTGAGATTCAAATTGCTCCCCAGTCTCAGGGCTTTCAGTGGCGGGCCTGGCTGCTATTCAATGGGTGCTTAAGTTCTGGTGCTCAGGTCAGGGCAGGGCCGCCTCCCAGGCTTAATTCCCTCAGGCGGTTTATATGGAGACCTTCAGTAATGGACCCCAGCTCCTGCCTGCTCCAGGAGCCCCTGTCTGCTGCTTCCCCCCACTGCTGCCTCCTGAGGGGGCCTGAATTATGGAGACACCATGCTCCCCTCTTGGCCAGTCCAGAAGACTCTCTCACTGACCTGTAGTGCCTGTGGGTGGATGGACCTTCCTGGCTGCCACTGATTCCATCCCTGAAGCTCCTCTTGGGGCTGCGAGGCCAGGGCAGGGCCAGACTCTGCTCTGGTCCGGTGCGTGACGGGCCTTTGGTGTCAGTTTTTCAGGGCTCTCTGGAACAGAAATCTCCTCCACTCTGTTGTTGTGTGGCTTCCACTGCTCCAGAATTTGTTGGGAGTTCCTTTTTACAGGTATTTTCTGGGCTGTGGGTTCATAGCTAGCATATGTGAATCTTTCTACTCCGCCATCTTGGCTCTTCCCCCCTCATTGACTATTTTTATTCCTTGAATTTCTTTTTCTTATCTTACTGCTAAAACTAGCATTTCTAGTGCAATATTAAGTAATAATGGTAGTAATGTATATCTTTGCTTTACTCCAAATCTTAATACAAAAACTTCTAGCTTATTGCTGTTACAGATTGGAGAGACAGCAGATAAAATGCCAGCCCTGGACTGAGGAGGACCTGAATTTAAATCTGAGTTCAGACACTTACTAGTTGTGTGATCTTGGACAAGTCTGTTAACCCTAATTACCTCAGTTCTCTCATCTATAAAAGAAGCAGGAGAAGGAAATGTCAGATCACCCTAGTATCTTTACCAAGAAAACCATCGATTGGATCATGAACAGTTAGAGACAGCTAATCAATAAAACAACTACTTAACATTTTAGTGAAAGTTCCATTTGTTCTCATGCTTTGTATTGTTTTTTGTAGGAATAGATGTTTTATTTTGTCAAAGACTTTGTCCATGTCAGTTTTGTTTTCAATGAGATATTTCAGATTTTCTTCTATTTCTACATTCTTTTCACTTTTCTTGTTGTTTTATGGAGTCATTAACTTCCAGTTGCCCAATTCTAATTTTTAAGGAATTATTTTCTACAGTGAGTTTTTGTACCTCTTTTTCCATTTGAACAATAATGTTTTTTAACATGTTATTTTTATCAGTCAATTTTTGCACCTCTTTTTCCACTTGGCCAATTCTGTTTTTTAAGGTGTTATTTTCTTCAGTATTTTTGTGCCTCTTTTAACTAAATTGTTGGGTTTTCATGATTTTCATCCTTCATCTCATTTTTTTTACCCATTTTTCCTGTATCACTTTTATTTGACTTTGAAAATCATTTTTAGCTCTCCTATGAATTATTGTTGAGCTTGTGTCCAATTCATATTTGTTTTTCCTTTGAGGTTTGCTTGTAGTTGTTTAGACATCATTATCTTCTTCTAAGTTTGTGTCTTCTCTGTCACCATAGTAACTTTTTTGGGGGTAACTTTTGTTGTTGTTTGCTTATTTTCCCATCCTTTTTCTTGATTTTGAACTTTATGCTAATATTGGCTTCTGTTCCCAGAGCAGGTGGGTGGGAATGGAGGGGATGTCTCAAGCTTCAGGTGTTTTTGCAGTGCTGTGCAAATTAAATCTGGGGGTATGGAAGTTTTTGGTGCTTCTAAATTAGTCTGTTCTGGGGGACATTTTGTCACTGTTTTCCTAGTCTCCACTCTGGTCTTTACCTAGGAAAGGCTCCCAGTTTTTTAGGACTAGAAGTAATACTGTTTCTTAGGGTCCCTGATCTCTTGTGCCTTTAAATGATACTGACACTCAGGGCTCCCTTTCCCACTTGACTGAAAGTGCTCCTGTCTGCCCTTAAACTGAGACCCAGAAGTAAATTTAGGCAATGGATTTGCCAAACAATATCTGATTCTGCATCCAGTGCTAGCACAGGGGTTCCTAGTAATCTCTTTCTTACCAGTTGCCAGGCCCCCTTACCATCTCTGACTTGAGAGCCACAAAGCTGCTGTTGCTTCTGTCACCATCACCTAGCCCCATCACTGTTTTGATTTTTTTTTTATTTACATGGATTCAGGAGCAGTCAACAATCCCATGTCACAGATCTTTTTTCCTGAATTCCTAAGTTGTCTTGGTCTGGAAGACTATCTCATTCTGAATTTTTGTTGACTATACCATTTCAGAATTTTATTTGAGGCATTATTTTAAAGTTGTTTGGAGGAAAATGTTGGGAGAACTCAGCTGAGTGCTTTCTCTACTCTGCTATCCTGGCTCCACTCCTAGACGTAGGGATTTCTATATCAATAGGAGGCTTATAGTTTTAGAAATTTTGTTATTGTTATTCATTATTGGATGAGAAATTTCAAGGAAGTCTGTTAACATTGATAAGAAAGATATAAAAAAAGAACATCATAGTCAAGGACACTCTCATGACATTGTCGTGGTCACATTGTGATAATCAGTTCAATTCCACAAAAATTTAAATGTCTACTAGGTATAATGTTAGGTGCTGGGGATATAAGAACAAATCAGAACAATGCTTCCTCTAAAGGACTTTATTTACAAAATATTGAATAATAACCTTGAGACCACAATGTTGCTTTAGACTCTTGAAGGCCTTTCATGAATGTTCTCTTTTTCTTCCAATTTTCCTAGATAATTTTGTCTGGATATCTTTTATACGTCTTTATACCTGCCTAGTACAATATTTATTCCTTTACACATGGGACATACCCCCAATATCCCACCTCTTCCATTATACTAGAAGTTCTTTAGGGCATGAAGTATGTATTTTTTTCTGAGATTGTTTTAATTGATATATTCTTTATATTACCCTACATTTTCCCTTTATTTCACCTCCCCCCAGTCATCCCTAATAACAAGAAAAAAACTACTCTATTTTAAATCTTTGTATTATAGTACCTAGAAAGGTACCTTGCAAATAGTCGACACTTTATAATATTGGAGGAGATGAAGTCATCCCCTTCATGCTTAGCACAGTATAAGAATGTATCCAATGATATAATTGCTTTTTCTATTTGAGAAAGATCTATTCATTGAAAGTGGGAAGGAGAGTTATTAAAAGTGAAAACAAACATTTACTACTTAGCTCAAAATAAAAAAGTCAATTTGTTAAAAACCAGAAGGAAAAACAAAACAACCAAAGAATCCTTTAACTAGTTAGTAACATGTCTGCCAATTTTAAAGTATGAGGAAGTATAATGTCAGAAGGGGTTGTTCCATGACATTTAGAACACTAGTCTAGGAGATTTTTAAATGAACAGCAAAATGGCCTGTTTCAAACTATTAATTTTGCAGTGTAGTTTAGTAGAAAAAGAACATTAATTCTGGAGTCCTGAGTTCACATACCACTTGGATTACTACCTGGATGACCTTGAGCAAGTCATTTTAATGTCTTGGGACTTCAGTTTTCTCATCTGTAAAATGAGAGGTTTGAAATAGACGGTCTCTGAGGTCATTTCCACCTTTAAGGTCTAGGAATGACAGGTTTCACAATGGGATTTGATTTTTGCTTCCTGATTTACTTTATCATTTACTATTGATGCTGTTTGCAGGCTATAATAATATAAAACTTGAGAATTGTTTTCAGATTGGTCAGAAAAAAAGTGTCAATACTGGCTTGTATTTAAAAGCCAAATTAATTTTATGGAGTGAAGTCAGCGTTGGCCTATAGCTATTTTTTGATGAGCTGTTTAGAGTAGGAAGACGTGACTGAAAGACTAGCTTAAATTTATATATAATTTTACAGTTTATAAAGCAGTTTCTCTTTAAAATCCACTCTAATCAGAGCTGTAAATACTAAATTAGAAAGTGGTTCTAGTAACCTAATTTATTTAACTACTGAAAAGATCCTAGAAGATAACCAAACACTCTACTTCCAAAGATGCTGTCTTCTTAACCTCATATGGTCCACCTTCTTTATTTTTTGTGTGTGTTTTTAAAATTAATTTATTATCATTATTTTATTTGTTTTCAGTGTTCTACAATCACTTCCTTATATCTCAGATTTTTCCCCTCCCTCTCCCCTTCCTCCCCCACCTCCCCACTTGCTCCCTGAGATGACATACAGTTTTATATAGGTCCTACACATACATTCCTATTAAATACATTTTCACCTTAGTCATGTTGCATAGAAGAATTAAAATGAATGGGAGAAATCATAAAACAAACCAAAACATAATACAAGAGAAAATGATCTGCTTCATTCTAAGATCAAATTCCACAGTATGTCCACCTTCTTTAAAATAAGATATCAAACCACAAAAAAATAAACAAAAATCCAAAACACTAACTTAAACTACTTTCTAGAAAAAAAGTAAGAGCTGGGTTTTTTCTTCTGACAAGTCAGGTACCAAGGTTTCCAGCACTGTCATTTGTTATGTAAAATGTTCTTGACTCCCCACTTTTCTAAGTGCATAATTGACTAGCTTAGAAGTCATAATCTTATCTATCTTTGTTTCCATAGAAGCATTTATCATATATATGGATAAATAAGAAATAACAGAAGGAAAGAAGGCACTGGAATTAAGAAGGGTTAGGGAAGGCTTCCATATATATATATATATAATATAATATAATAATAATATATAACATATAATATATATTATTTATGATTTTTCATAAATTTCCCTTTTCTGCTATTGCTGTTTATACAAGCAAAATAAATCAGTTCCATCAGTCATCTGTGTGCCATTCATTCCAACCCACCTGTTTTGCAGAATGGTCCATGGTCGCTCCTGCCGCTGAGGTTGCTCCTTTGCCATTGTCGTCTCCTATGCCTTACCTTGCTGTCATCTTGGTCCTATTTAGCTTGCAAGGTTCTATGTCTTTTATGTGTTTTATGGTAATGACAGTAGTACTGCTGCTTAGCATTTATATACTCTTCATCTTCAAAGTTCATTCCTCACATTAACTAATTAATTTTATGTTAGTAAAATACCAAGTGCATTTATGTCACTCCATAAATAATAAATGAGTGTGAAAAAAAAACTGGAGGCAAAATTTGAAATTCTGAATCTTTTATGTAGAATAAAACCACAGTCAACCTCTCCCTGTTTCCAAAAAGCATGAAGCTTAAGATGTAGATGAATTTGAAGAGCTAGTTTCTCTCCTTGACATTTTCTTTCTTTCCCCTTTCCCGTCCATTTCCTGGCCATTCCTCAGAATGCTAATGTCTTGCATTCTTGACCTCCCAGGAGAATCTGTTTCCCAAATCTCTTTCCTCCTTTACTTTGTATTATTCTTCATGCCTTCTTTAAAAGGTTGCTTTTGTCCTGATTTAAAGCTTAGCAAAGATTTTTTTTTTAATTCACTCAAGTTCAGTTGTGCATTCTTTTTGAAGAGTGGATTTAGTTTATGAGTAATTTTCTTTTGTTCAACATTCTGCTTCTTGGCAGCTAGTGTGGTGAGGATGAATACAGGGTTACATATATGTACACAAGCATACATCGATGTATGTTTATATGTGTACAGAAACATACATATATGTATGTTTAAGGGCCTTGAGCTGGGAGGATTTACTAGGATGTAGAAGTAAGTAAGAATCTAGCTGCTCATCTTAAGGAAAGGACTTTCTGGCAATGAGGAAAATACCTATTGCTTTAAACAGTGAAACTTTGCTCTGTTAGCTGGTGTAATAGAAGTAGTAATTCATTTATACTCCTTCCAAACAGTGTGGAAAGGGAGGGAACCAGACCAAAAAATGATTAAGATTATGGAAAGGATAATTATAGCTTTTGTTTTCACTGTCAAGGACTCTGTCAACCCTTATTCATACACAATTATGCGCTCTTGAAATCCTATCTCCAGACACACTTTAGATTTCAGGTCTTTACTTTTGCCCCTTTCCATTCATCCAAACCTGCCTGTTTTCAAGATCTACTTCAAACCCTTATGAGACATTCCCCAGTTCCTAGGTCCACATTGATTTCCTGTTTCTCTGAATTCCTCTAATATTTACTGATTACATTTACTCACTTTGCCCCTTAATCACATTATTTTACATGAATAGGTTTTATCTTTGATTTTAAGTTCCCAGAGGGTCTGGGAACTATTTTTCTTTTGTATCTTCCTCAGTGTTTAGAACAGTATGCAGACTTGTGATTTCATTGGTAGAAGGAGCTTTTGGTAAGGAAAATATCACCAATATGCACATGGATAGCAGGCACTAATTAAATTCATGTAGAATTAAATTGTCTTTAGACTGATTCTTTTTATGGTGATGACATTTCACTTCAACATAGAAGTCATCCTATTTCTTTTTCTTACAGTTCTTGTATGTCATTCATTCCATTATAGAGTCCATCTATTTGAGCATCCTGCATTTACTTTGTGGTGTCTCAGTTCTAAGGCACAGGTCTATGTCATTCCTCTGCTCAACAGTTTTCAGTTGTTCCCTATTATTTTTATGCATTCAGACCCATTTTCTTTCCTGGGCTTCCGTTCTGAATCACCAAATGTCTTTCAAACATCTCAAACTCGATATCCTATGGGCATCTCAAATTCAACATGTCGAAAACAGAACTCCATCCAAACTCTCTCCTCTTCCAAACTATTCTCTTACTGTGGAGGGTATCATTATCTTTCTAGCGGCCCAGACTCACAACCTTGATGTTATCTTCTGCTTTTACATGCTTCTGTTGTCAGATCCTGTCATTTTTGCCTTCACAATATCTCTTCTATACACCCCATTCTCTACTCAGCCACTCCTCTAGTCTAGTCCCATATCACCTCTTACCTGGAGCACTGAAATAGCCTTCTAACTGATCTCCCTGATTCAAGTCCCTCCCTACTCCAATCCATCCTCAGCTTAGTTGCCAAAGTAATTTTCGTTAAGTGCATATCTGGTCTCATATCTCCCTGACCCCTCCACTCTACCCCCACTCAACATAATCCAGTAACATCTCTTCAGAAGTAAATATAAAAATCCCTATTTGGCATTTAAAGCCCTTCTCAACCTAACTCCTTCCTATTTTTCCAAATTCTTATACTTTCTTTTCCTCCAAGTTGGAGATCCTGCCTTTCTGGTCTACTCACAGTTTTTTACATATGACATTCTACAGCACACCAGCAAAACCCTTTGTCTTCCCTCTCCCCCTTAGTTTTCCTGGTTTCCTTTAGGATTCTGCTCAGTCTTATCAAGAAGATTTTTCTTGTTCTCCTCCCACTCTCACCAGTTCCTTCCTTCTGGGATTATCTTTCAAGTGGTCTGCATACATCTTGTAAGTATGAGACCATTTCTTGCAGTGATGTAACCTCTTGTCAGTGAGGCAGTTGGTGTGAAGTATGATTTTTCCTACCCTGAAGGACTGTAGGAGGGAGAAGCCAGGGAACTTTTGCTGGCTTTGATAAAATAATGAGACTTGGGTCAAATATTCAGCAATAGTAAGCTGATAACAACGAAGGGTGCTGCTACTCAAATTCAGTATAATCATGAATGTTTGGAGCTTCATCTTTATAACTGACCACTTAAGGAATGATCTACTTGCATAGAATTTGCTGTTTGCCTGACTGTACCTACTTGTCATTTTGTGGGACTTAGGAACTTACCCTCTCTGTCCTTTTCCTCATCACTGTCTGGCCAAGTCAGCTTTGTGACCCTCAGGGGTGTCCTGCTCTTTTTAAACCTTGTTTATTCGCTGTCTGATAAGAGGTCTTGTTTCCAGATAAAGATAATTTTTCTTGCATTCTGATTGTTTCCTACAGAGTGATGGACCACACAGATGTCAAAAGGGAGTATGATACCAATTGCCTCAGACTAAATTAAATGGTTGTTCTAAGTTTCCTCATAACTGCACAAAAAGAGACTCTTTCCATGCTGTTTCCTCCATTAGAATATGAGGTCCTAAAAATCAGGGAGAATTTTGTTGCTTTTTTTTGGCATTCTCAGTGCTTTAGCCAGTGCCTGGCACATAGTAAATGTTTGATACAAATTTATTGACTATCTGACTAACAAGCTCCCCAGACTGGTTTTTAAGGCTTTCTAGCCTTATTTCACATTACTCTCCTTTATATGCTGTAACTTCCAGCTACTAATAGTCATTCCACAAACTTGAAACCCCATTCCATATCTCCATGTATCTGCACAAGCCATTCCTTATGCCTCCCTATTAATATTTTAAGCTTCTTATTTTTCATCTCCACTTCTCCAAATCCTTCTCTTTTGTCAAGGCTTTGCTTTGATGTCGACTCCTTTTCATCTTTCATTTCTTAATGTTCCCTTCCCTCTATAGTTATCTTAGATTTACTCATCTGTGCTTATATACATTCTGGTCTGTACTTCCCCCACTCCCGGTAGAATTTAAGCTCTTTGAAGGCAGGGGCTATTGTATTTTTGTTTTTGTATCTCAAGTACCTAAGTTCAGTGTGTAGAATATTTAATAAATATATGCTGGTCTAAACCTTGTATGTTTAAAAATCAGTTGCAGCATAATAGTACCAAGAAGCTTATTGATTGAGAGATTTGAGCTTAGTGGAAGTTTATGTGACAAAGATCTTGAGGTTTTCAATGGCTATGACTTGATAATAAGTCACTAGTACAATAAGGACATTAAAAAGACAGAAACTGAAGCTGTGTGCATAGAAGGCTAGGGGCCAGGCCAAAGGAAGTAGTGGTTCCACTGTATTCGCATATGGTCAGGGAACCTCTGCAAGTCTGCACACTTCTTAGCATTGCATTTAATAGTAATGAACTAGAGTATACCTGAAGAAGCATGGCCAAGATGCCATGAAAACAATAAAGGAACATGCCAAAGAAATGGGGATAATAGCACCTGCTCTCATCGTTGTGATGAGGCTCAGATAGCATAATATTTATAAAGCGTTTGGGACAGTGCCCGGCACGTAGTCAATGCTATATAAGTGTTAGCTATCATTGTTACCATTTTGCAATTTTCTTGTTTCATGGGTTTCCATGGCCAAGGAATTCAGCAGCAACTGGCCAGACTCCTGTTGATGAGATGCTTTGTGCTTGTCTACGCTTGTCCTCAAAAAGCAAGTTCAGTTAGCTTAGCAACTTAACGATGGCCTCTTTAAAAGTTTTTCCAAAGGAAAAACAGCATTACTACATAGGAGTGGCCAAAAAGTGTTCCTATCAGAAATCATGAACTTAACTCTTTAGTCCCTGAAATTCTCTTCTTGTCCTGATTAATGGTTGCCTCAGGTAACTCCCTTACAAGCATACTTTACTTTCAATGACCAGGGGCCATCTTCTCTCTAGCCACCTCATTACTACCTCACCCTAACCACCACCACCACCATTTTTCAGTTCTGGATCCACAATTAACTCAGATTCTGTCATTACTCCTGAAAAAGGGTATGTCAATCTACTCCCCTACAGCTCCACTCATGGTCTCTGTAACTTTCCAAAACAAAATAGCCCTCCCTGGCTGTCATTCCCCTTTATGTGTTTTTCTCCTGCAGTGGTATGCTGGAGCCAGCTCTAACCAGCCAATTGTTAAATTTCCAGAGTGAGAATTTACATTTCAGAAATTAGCAAATGCTACAAACTAGGGCTTGATTTAATTGTTCTTAAGAAAGTGAGAAAATCTTAATAATGCAGATAAAACTTATATGGGTATCATGAGTATAGTTTTTTTTTTGGAAACCTGTTGATGGTGGTGATGGTTGTTGTCCTTTCTCTTTGAAGAGGACCAAAATGACATCACTATGATAAAGTGAAATTTCAATGTATCCGGCTGTGGCTGATCAGAGCTATACGAGCTCCAAATGCTCTACCACAAGTTGGACACAGATAGTCCATGTGAATATTTGGGGTGGACATCCAAAATTTGTGCATCCTGTGTTTACTTTGTGCTGTCTCAATTCTGCTTTGCTCATAGAGCACAGCAATCTTTCTGATGTGGGAACACCATGCTGAGCAGCCTTGTGCCAGTGTCTCCTATGTTGTGCAGTGCAATCCAAAGTTCTTGAGAGAGCCTCGAGAGTGTCCTTTTATCATTTCTTCTGGCCACCATGTGATCACCTGCCGAATGTGTGTTCTCCATAAAATATCCTTTTTTTGACAAGCATACATTTTGCATTCAAACAACATGGTCAGCCCTTCTGAGTTATGCTCTCTGAAGCACAGTTTGAATACTTGGCAGTTCAGCTTGAGCAAGGATTTCAGTGCCTGGTAGCTTTTCCTGTCAGGTGATCCTCAGAATCTTCCTAAGATGCTTCAAATGGAAGCGATTCAGTTTCTTGGCATGGCGCTGGTAGACTGTCCATGTTTCAGCACAATGCCTCTATAGACCTTCAGTTTGGTAATCAGTGTAATACCTCTTCTCTCCCAAACATTTCTTCGGAACCTCCCAAACACTGCGCTAGCTCTGGCAATGAGTGCATCAACCTCATTGTCAACTTGTACATCCTTGTAAAGTATACTACCAAGGTAAATGAACTTATCCACAGCATTCAAAGCTTCTCCATTTGTTGTAACCAATGGTTCTGCATATGGATGCTGTGGTGGGCTGATGGAGCACCTGTGTTGTCTTGGTGTTAATTATTAGACCAAAATTAGCACAGGCAGCAGAGACTTAATCCATACCTTATTGCATCTCAGCTTCAGAGGCTGCACTGAGTACACAATCATCTGCAAAGAGAAAATCATGCAACAACACTCTTTCCACTTTGGTCATGGCTTGTAGACTTTTCAAATTGAAGAACTTAACATCAGTACAGTAGTTGACTTTGATGCTGTGTTTATCCTCATTGATAGTATTTGTCAACCTGGCTGAAAACATCATACTAAAAAGCATGGGAGCAAGCACACAGCCCTGCTTCACTCCACTGGTGACTGGGAAGGCATGAGAGCTTTGTCTGTTAGCCAGAACCCAGGCAAACCTGCCATCATGAAATTGACACAATATTAATGAACTTCTCCGGGCAACCAAATTTTGACATATTTTTCCATAAACCCTCATGACTAGCAGTATCAAAGGCCTTGGTCAGATCCACAAACATTGTGTTCAGACCTCTGTTCTGCTCCTGGCATTCCTCCTGAGTTATTGGGCAGCAAACACCATATTGACTCTTCCTTGGCCCTTTCTGAAGCCACACTGGCTCTCAGGTATGTGTCGATCTTTCAGGTGAAGGATCAGCCTATTAAGGAGGACTCTAGCAAGAACTTTTCCAGCAAAGACTAAAAGAGAGATGCCCCTGTGATTGTGACAGGACAAACTGTTCCCTTTGCCTTTATAGAGATGGACAATGAAGGCATCCTTAAACTCCTGGAGGATAATCTCCTCTTGTCAGATAACCTGGAAAATTTCAGTTAGGTTTTGTTTGAGCAATGGTCCCCCTACCTTGTAAATCTCAGCTGGAATAGAATCAGCACCAGGTGCTTTACCACATGAAAGGAGCCTAATGGCCCTTATAATCTCTTCTTCAGTTGGAAGTTCCACTAAGGAGTGATTGACTTCAACCTGAGGTAAACAGTCAATGGCCTCAACATTGATTGATGATGGTCTGTTGAGAACACTATGGAAGTGTTCAGCCCTTCTCTCTGGGATCATGTCCTTCTCACTAATCAATGTGGCTCCATCAGCACTGAGTAGTTGTGATGCACCATAGGTTTTTGGTCCATAAATAGCATTCAGGGAATCATAAAAGCACTTTGGATTGTTACTGTCAGCATAAAACTGAATTTCATCTGCTTTCTTACTGAGCTAGGAATGAACCAGGAAACATTAACTAGAGCATCACTGCCTCTTTTGGAATGCAATCTCCACGAGGATAAGAAATTTGCCTTCTTATTGTTATTTCCATGGCTTATACATTACTTGGCCCATAGTAAATGCTTAATAAATTCATTTTTATTCAGTCAGGCAAGTCTATTATGTTGTTGGACAGTTCAAACTATTATAAAGTTATTTTTTATATTGAGCTAAAATCTGATTCCCCATAATTTCCCATTAAGTCCCACTAATTTTATTGGCTTTAATAATTAAATGGTCGCTCCATCTCAGAGCATGAATCTGGCCTCAAAGACTTTGGAATTAAATCCTGGCCCTTACTATCATTTATTTGTGTTCCTTTAGACCCACAACTCAAATGAGATTCCTGAATGAGGAACCTGTTTCTGTAAAGCATAGGAGTTAGCCTGGATAACCTCTATGATTCTTTCCAGCTCCAAATCTATGAATGTGTACCTACGGTACCTAGCAGTTTTTCCTTTCAATCTGTTCTTAGTCATGATGTTTATCTGGATGTAGGAGGTGGAATAATGTAGAAAATGGTTGCAAAGATAAGTTGGAGCAACCTTGTTAGAAACTTTAAAAAAGGAAACAGAGGAATTTAGATTTGATTCTAGAGATAAAAATGGAAACATGGGAATTAGTTGAGCAGGAAAGTGACCTGATCCTAAGGAAGGATGTTGACAGCTTCATGAAGGTTGGGCTGAAATAGAGAGAACCTTGGGTCAAGGAGATAAAGTGCAATTATCTTGGCCACATGTGACGAGAGTTTGAACTAGGGAGGTAGCTGTGAGTATAGAGAAAGGGAGAGAGAGTGAGAAATGTGGAGGTAGAAATGGAAAAGATTTGGCAATTGATGAAATATGGTAACATTTTTGATACCTGGTTGGTTGGTTGTTGTCCTTCATTGTCGAAGAGGACCAAAATGACATCACCATGATAAAGTAAAGTTTCAGTGTGTCCGACTATGCCTGATCAGACCAATACGAGCTCGGAATGCTCTACCACAGGTTGGGCACAGATAGTCCATATAAATTTTTGGGGTGGTTACTCCAAATTTGTGCAGCCTACGTTTACTTTGTGCTGTTTCAATTCTGCTTTGCTCATAGAGAACAGCACCCTTTCTGATGTGGGCACTCCATGCTGAGCAGTCCTGTGCCAGTGTCTCCCATGTTGCACATCATTCAAAGATGGGAATAAGCATTAATGGCAAAATAATGTTTTGGAAAATATGAATCAGGAATAAGGTGCATTCTCAAGAGTGTATTACACAGAAACCTCACATCTATATGTAATGAATACTTTCTTTGAGAAAATAATTAGAAGGTAATACAAATGATGAGCACCAAATTACATTACCAAAAAAACGAATTAACTATATTTTAACAGACAGGAAATAGCTTGTAATTAATGTGTGAGTCACTCTTGAAACATTCGGCATATAGTCAGGCCATTTATTTGTAGGAGTAATGGTAAAAATTAAGAAAAAGGTAGGAGAAAATTTTAAAAATGAAAAGTATGGTGTATCATTAAAACAACTCAAATATGATCCATTGAAACTGGTGATAACAAAAAAAGGAGGATATAGGTGGAAGAAATAACATGATCTTAAATGTGATTATTTGAGATAGGAAGTTTAACCAATGAAAATAAATCCCAATAATAAGGTTACAGACCTTCCCAAAGTGGGTGATGCTGCCCCCTGGGGAAAACTGCAATGATGAGGCAGCAATTGTAGCCTTGGGTGCAATTGAGGGGTATTGAATAAAAATAAGGGGGCAGTGGAAGCAGAAGGAAAGAGAAGAAAACTTTGAAAAACTGTTCATGGGTGTTTCATCTGTTCTGTAACAGAGTTAAAGTCATAGTGATTACATTATTTTCCAAATAAACACACAACATACAAGTGATAACCGATCACTTTTCAAATCTGGTGACAGGTCCTAACAAGCAAGTGTTGGCAGATGAGTATGCTGTGATTGTCAGGAAGTACAGCATGCATTGGCAGGAATATGTGTGGGTAATGATTTGTTTAGTACAGTACTATATGGTTACATGACACAATATTGCATCATCAAAATTTCAATGCAGGAAATCCCCCTGACAAATTTACAATAAATTATTAAATTTAAGATCCATCATTTAAAAATATATTTTGTATATTTTTTGAAATTAAACAAATAAAAAAAATCAAAGAATTAAAGATTTGTAAGGGAGTGCTAAGTAATTTTGTTTTTAAAAAGGGGGTGGTAGGCCAAATAAGTCTGGGAACCTCTGGGTTAGACAGTCTACTTCTGACACATGCTTGCTTTGTGACCCTGGGCAAAGTAGTTTAGTCTCTCAGAGTCCTAGACAATTCTCTAAGACTATCTGTTGCAATCAGGTGCAGACCAGCCTTGGTAAGTGGATTTTCCCTTGCTGGAATTACCCTATACCAATGAAATCATAGTTTCAATCTCTGTCTTAATACATGCAACAAAATAACCTAAGAGTTAACCTTAGTTAAGTATACTCTTGACTTCCTTCTAACGGTCTATGGGTAACACTGACTTAAAACATAAACGAATTTGCAAACTCTTATGAAGTGTAGGCAATGTACTCTTGTAAAACAGAAAATTAGAATACTTAGCAAGAAACTAAACTAAGTGAGTAAGGGGGATGAAAGAAAAAATATCTGTAAAGTTTTTTCATAAACTTTTTTTTTCTACCACCAAGGACAGTAAAGTCACAACATCTGTACTTTAATATCATTGGTTGAACTTGTGGAGGAATACTTACAGAAATGTCACTAAAAAGAACGAAAATGAGAAAAGCAGTTGAACTAAACCAAATACACGTAGACGTAATCTATGCTGGAGGTAACAAGATCATGAGGGATTGATTTTCAAGGTAACTGAGAGACAGATGCCAAAAGTATATCAAAAAAATCTTGTACCTCTAACAACAACAAAAAAATTAACTAAGAGCATGCCAACAGCTACTAACCTATATGCCCACTTTGCCATAAAAGAAAAGATCAGCTTCTAGGTTAAAGGAAAAAATACTGAAAGCAGCCAGCAAGAAAGACTTCAATTGCCTAGGAACCACAGTCAGAATCAACTAAGACGTGGGAGATACCACAATAAAATAGAAAAGAACTTGGGTTATTCTTGTGTGTGTGTGTTTGTCCTTTATTGCCAAAGAAGACCATGCCATCAGAGAAATAATGACATGGCTTGCACTTGACTTTGTTTTGAGCGAGGGAGGGCTGTGCAGGTCACCAGTCTCACTTCTCCTCCGGAGCCATCTGAATTCAGTGACCAGATATTCATCAGGATGACTGGAGATGATCCAGGATGAGGTAATGGGGGTTAAATGACTTGCCCAAGGTCACACAACTAGTGAGTATCAAGTGTCTGAGGTGAGATTTGAATTCAGGTCCTCCTGACTCCTGCACTGGTGCTCTATCCATTGCACTACCTAGCTGCCCTGGCTTATACTATTCTAGAAGGCAATAGATAGATAGATAAAGGTTTACAATCAAGAATAACCGACTTGGAAAATTTAATATATAATTTATAGGGTGAAATAGACCTTTAATGAAATAGGATTCTCCAACATTCCTGTTGAAGAGCCTAGTGTTAACTAAAAGAGAAATAGAACATAAAATCCCAGTGTGTTTATTGTTTATTGGATTTAAGATTTGACTCACTAGAGTGAATTTCTGTCTTAAAAGTTTTATTCCAACAAGGTATGCTTCAAGCATACATCAAAGTTAGGTAACATTCCTGACAATCTTCTTATCACTAAGATTAGGCAAGTTATAAAAGAAGGCAAATGCACATCAAAGAAAAATACAAAATGGATCCAGATCCTGTGTTCTCCCTCCCTTTTTGCTGGTCCTTCCCCTGTCCTCCATTTGCTCCTGTCGTGATTGTGGGAGAATGGTGGAAAAGGGAAATCAGGGTACTAAAAATCATCCAGCTTTTGCACTGTCTATAGATTTTAACTGACCTGTAGGTGCTCTAAATGTGGGATCTTTAGTTACTCATGAGTAGATACACTTTTGGAGAAGTTGAAGTACATCAATCAATCAGTCAATATTGATTTTTAGCAAACCTATTTTTCTATAAAGGAAGGAATCAATATATAGTAAACATTGAAGGAGGATTCCCTACATATCACAGAATTATGGATTTAGAGCTAAAAGGGAACTTATAGACTATTTAGCCTAACCTTCTCATTTTAAAGATGAAACAGGTCAGCAGAAGTTAAGTTACTTGCCCAAGGTCAAATTGCTAGTAATTGAGACTGGATTTGAACCCAAGCCCTCTTGCTCCAAATCCTGTATTCTTTTCACCGTACCAAGATATCTCTCAAAAACTAAATTTTTCTAGAAATTTCTGTTTGCATGATGTTATGCTTTTTGCACCAAACCTCAAAACCTTGCAGACTTGTGGATAAAATTCATAACCACCCAAAAAGATCTGATGTAACTAAACACACAAGAAAAGCAAAGTGAACAAAGCATGCCTATTATCTAGACTATAAAATGAAATTAGATGGACAACCTACAGATCTCATCTACTGATTTGTATATCTTAGACAGACACAGAAAATGAATAGTGACAAGCACAGAATGAACCAGAGAAGATCCCAGATACTCCTCTGTTATCCTTGGAATGTCAAGAAGAAGGGAGGAAGGTCTCAAGTATGTTGGATGAACCCATTGTGGCAAATTTATTACAGGGCATAGACAAATGCCACATTGAATGGCAGGATTGTGATCCTCATCACTGGAAGGAATGTCTACATCGATGAAATTCCAGTTCCAGGTAATAACTGAGTATGAGCTTCCTAAAATAAGCAAAAACCATGTATATGTATTTTTTTATTGTGTGATTTCAAATGAGAAATATATTTTAAAAAAGAAATACATATTCTGGAAGAAATAAAATCAAGACAAGACTGTAAAAGACACTTGGGAGGGTATGAGAAAAATGTCTTAGCAAGAGAATAATTTAGTAGAAACATCAGTGGGCTCTCCTTTTGCATAATATATATATATATAAAACATGTATATATATTTATATATAAATATATAATTTATATATAAATAATATAATATATAAATATATATTTTATATATATATGAAGTAAGTTGTAGAAGGTTTTAGAATAATGTTGTATTTAAAGATTCAGTACCTAGTTTATTGATGAGTTAAAATAATAGCTCACATTTATATAGCCTATATAAACATAGAGTGCTTTCTTTACAATAACCATGTGAAGTAAGAAGTGAAAATGCTATATTCCCTATTTTCTACATGAGGCAAGTGAGGCATTTTGGAGATATTGTTTTGCTTGACTGCATATTTGTTACAAAGGTTTTCTTTTTCTTTTTCCCCAGTTGTGGGGTGGGGAGGTAAGAGGACAGAAGGAGGTGGAGGAATGAGAAAACTAAGGCTTAATAATTGAAAAAAAGTAAAATGAAATAAAAGTTACATAAAAATAGGAAACAGGCCCAGAGAGGTTAACTTGCTTAACAGTTCTATAGCTAGTAAGTGGCAGAGCTCTATAACTGATTTTCAGATTTAAAGTCTAGTACACTTTTCATTATATAACAACAATGGCATTTGTAAAAACAATGGAGTTTTTTGTTCGGATGTGAGTATTGGGCTACCCTATTAAGGTCCACACTTTATCTTACTAAATTTTGTAAACTTAATTAGATTGCTATAAAACAAACAAACATCATAACTCTCTTTGCCCTTTCTTGACATCTTTTCAAGATAACTCATCTTCCATGAAACTGCATTATATCTGTGGGTGTATGTACATGATTATATACAGGATCTGCCTATCATCCTTATGCACATATAAACTTTAATAATTTAGGTTGTTAGTATGAAGAAAACAATGGTATTTAAAAGCCAGTCATATAATTTCAAACATGGTGAATGGTTCTACACAATGCGTTATTGTTTCAGTCTCTGCCACAAAAAAATGGCCACCGCAAATGAGAAAATGAATTATCTTAAAGCTATGAAAAGAAAACTTACCTTTTTAAACACTTCACTTATAGATTAGATACCCTTATGCCTACAATATAAATTACTATAATATAGCAGTTAAAAACATTGTCAGGAATTTTATGAAAACATTTTGTGAGTTTATGTGGATAAGTACATTTCATGGCAATTCTTTGACCAGACTTTTTGAAAGTGAGTCACAAAGTCAACTGTTATTTAAAGAATGCTTTCTTTTACCTACCTAGGCCTGATTACCCCTGAAGTTAGTATTATTTAGTTGCACAGGAGACCTAGTTTTTTTCAGAACCCATCCACACATGGTTTTCTAGATTATTAAAATAATTGAAGTGTGATAATGTTAAAACATAATAGTATTCTGGCACTTTGATTTTTATTCACAAACATGTATACAATTAAAAATATATAGCCACTCATTTCCTTTGAGTAAACAGACATTCTATATTGTTTATAACAATAGCAATCATAAAGTTTACTTTGTCATATGAGGTCTCTAGTTTTCTTTCTCCTTATATAACTCTGTTATCTATGCCATACCTCCATGCCTTCTATATAAAATTTTCTTTTAAAAGCCTATGGTTTTATGACGCCAAGTTTTGAATTCAATACTCCATAGTAGAGAGAGAAAGAGATTCCAGTTAGAGGAGTCATTTTTATGAAAAGTTTTTTTTTCCTCCTGAGAGTTCTGGAGAATTCTCTTCAATGAAATTTGGGAAACCAACTTGTGAGAAGAGTTCAACCAACAGATCACAGTACTGGATATTTTTACAACTAATTCAAATTAGAAAGTATCAAAAATCAAAACTTACCCCCTGTGTATCTAGGATAGTGAGGATAACAAGAGAGAACTTCTCAGTCTACATGGTAGTTTTAAGATTCACCATCACATCTAGGGTATTTCAGATTAAGCTGAAAGTTTTCTAAGCTGGATTTGGATAAAAAATAAGTTATGGGCTATTCAGTGAAAACTCGTTTGACAAGTCTTATAGACAGCAGCTTTACTACAGTTGTAGGGAAAGAATTGTAAAAAGCCTTGAGAATTTTTCAAGAAATAAAGCTCGTGTTGGTGAAAACTAAAGAAAAAAAACCTAAAAAAGAAGAAGAGGGGAATCATTTTTCATTCAGAAATATGGCTAGGTGAACTATAAGATTGTGGAAATAATTTAAAAGAGTAAACTTTGAATATTTATTGCCCATAATTCACAGACACTGTGAGGCAGAGTATGAATTCAGAGATTCATCTTGACTATTTAGAAAAAAACCAAACTGACTTTTCCCCTCATTCAGACACATTTTAACTTAGAGTGATTTTCATGAGGCTCCATTCAGAGCATTTCCTTAAAATGACACTGAATTCTAATCTTGGTTCTTTGGATACTGTTGCATCTTGCTTTGATTTTGCTCAGTGCAATATGAAACAGAAAGATCTGTTCTGTATGGTTTTTTTTTCCAGACTTTAGAAAGGATGTAACATTATGGACAAAGCTGTCAGGTGAAACTTGACTGACTCCCAGATGAAACTGTTAACATGAAATTCCTTTTTGACACACATGAGAATTTTTTTCATGTTTCCATTTCTTAACTCCATATTACTTTATACAACTATTCCCATATTTCTCTTATTTTCCCCCATTTCATTTTTTGCGGGGGAGATTGGTACAATGATATTCCATAATGTTCTTGTATCATAATTTGTTCAATCATCCCTCAATCATTTGGGAATCCTAATCTACCATAATAGTCCACTTAAAGCCCATTTTTACACATCTTTTCCTTGCAGGGGTAACAAGTCACCACCCATTCTCTGCCTTGTAGTCAAAGTAGATGTGGAACTGAGTGCTTTCCTGAAATAACTCCCTTATGTCCTGAGAGTCAGTCAGTTATCTAATCAGTCAACTAGTATTTTTAAGTGCCTGCTATATGCCAAGCATTGTGCTATATACCGACCACAAAATGGTATTCCCAGAAGGAAAAAAAACCCTGAAGAAAAAGAAACTCCTTATAATAGGCAAACTTTTTTGTAGCATTATTTCTTCTTTGATTAAGCTTATCTGGAAGTTCGTAAAGATAGGAAACTGAGAATTGTCTGCTTTATCTCTATTCCAAGGTAGGATTCTGGGATAGAGAAAACTGATGTTTGAAAAAGAGCCATATACTGTAAAAAGAGTCATACCTTTGTCCTTTCTTGCAGCTTAACACAATGTGCATAGTCAATCTCCTGAGCTTAAGATAAAATGTATTTTAATTTTTGTTGACAAGGACAAATATTCTAATAGTTATAAACAAGAATTTAAAAATGAATTAGAAAAATGACAAAATGAGACTAAAGATTATAGATGATGGCAATGTATTTGTAGGCTTCTGTTACTTATTGATAAGTGATGCATAGTTGTCTTTAACATGAGTGGCCAAACTCTCCTGTTTGTTTAAGCAAACCTTTTGAACATGTCTTCTGTACAGTTAGTGTGGCATTGTTGCTATTAATGTTGTTCTTGTGGAGGCAACATAATAGTATGTATATATACATACTTATATACATGCATATATGTATACACATTCTCTCTCTCTCTCTCTCTCTCTCTTTCTCAAGTAAGGAAGATCTGAGTTCAACCACCCATGTCTAACACTTACTAGAGATGTAATGTTGGTCAAATTGGTTAATATTTAAGTGCCTTAGACAATTCCCTGGAGTTAGCTACCAAGTCTTAAAAGGGTTGTAATCTGTTATATGTTGGTAGAAAGAGTTCCCACATAGGGAGTGCCAACTATACATTGTTTTCTTTAATAGTTCTTTTGATTCAGCATTCTTTACTCTGTATCACTTCATACAACTCTTTCTATATATTTAAAAAATCAAGAAACATTTTTTCTTTTGGTTCCATAATATTCTTATATCCTAAATTATTTAGTGATTCCCCAATAATTGAATACGTAATTTGTTTCCAGGTTTTGCTATTACCACCGGTATTTTTAGGAAAATTTTATACTTGCATGAGGGCCAGGAGGGCCTCTTCTTACATAGGCCAGAGCTTGGGACTCACACAATTCTAAGTTTCAACCCTGTGATTCTGATTCAGTGTTGGATAATGTTCTAGGCAGATATAAAATCTACTTTCAATGACTCTATGATCATGAACAACCTGAAAGTCAGTAAGAGATGAGAGCTTAGCTTAAGGTCATTACCACTGGCTATCCCTAGCCCACCCGGTAAGAGACAGAATTGAGATTTGTCATTTGTTGTGCTTGAGTGAGTTTCTTGGCAGTGGTTGAAGACTTCTGAATCTGAGAGAACCAGAACCTGTCTTGACCAGAAAGTACTTGTATAGGTTGGCGCTGTGGTTGTGATAAGGATTGTGGACCCAAGGGTTCAGAAGCACTAAATGGTAACTGGATCAGAATCTGGGCTAAATATAGAATTGACAACATCTGATGGAACTCGGGAGAAGAAATAAAGTCCAGGGTCTGGCAGCAGGGGTGGACCACAAAGGTTCAGACTTGGCAAAGAGTTCCTTCAATTTATTGCACACTGGCTTTTCATTGCCATGTTTTATATGCTGCCGGCCCTGCCCTTTAGTTTCTCTCAGAAGTCTGATTGCTTAGCTACCCTTGGCAATATTGTAATTATCATTTGTCACCTTATTATCTTCTCCATTTTGGAATAAAAGAATAATACCGTGCTCCTCCTCAGCTCAGCTTCAGCCAGAAGAACAGATGTCAGGGAAGGGGGTCCAGTGAGTCATGTGTCTGGATTGAGGAGGTAACTTTCTTTTGTTAACAGAATGAGACTGCTTTGTTTCAAAACTACCTTCCCCTATGAAAGAAATCACCTCCACAGGCTCTCAGATCTAGCACTGAGGTCGGAATGCAGAAGGTATGATACTGTATCCAGTCTTCAGTGGATCTGGAAGAGAATATCCTAGACTCCCTGAAATGGAGGAAGTAGCATGACCTTGCTAGTCTAGAAATAATGAGCAAGGCTTAAAAATGCACAGGTCTTCTGAGTGGTCTCTCCTCCTTTCTTTAGGTCTTTCATGGAAGGCAACTCCTCCCAGTCCTGATGGCTGGCAGTAGTGCACTCCTAATGGGAGGCAGATGACCCTGAATCACTTTCTCTCTCATAATGTCTTTCCACTTAGTTTGGAGCTGGGAGGTCATGATACTTCATGTAATGGTAGGTCTAGCTGAGTGGAAGAAGCAATCCAATTCCATCCTATTTCTAGAAATGCTAGTATACCTAATATCTTCAAGCCTACTGTTAAGAACTGTATTCTTGATTTATAGAAGTTGCTTTTTCATAGATTTCTATGTTTATACTGAGCTAAAAACTTTCCTGAAAGAACATGTGTTCATATATTTGCTAGAACTCATCACCACATCTCTTCCCAATCATCGCCACATCTCTCCAACAGTCACTTTTTCTTTTTAGATTTAAAGCTGGAAGGGACCTTGAAAACCAAGTCCAATTTTTTCATTTTATGGATGAGAAAACTGAAGACTTGAGAAGTGATATGACTTGCCCAAGGTCAACCAGTAGCAAGTAGCAGAACCAGTATTTATACCTAGGTCCTATTAATTTAAATCTGGTGGTCTTTTCTTTAAAATAACTTTTATTTTCTAGATTAACAATAATTTATTTTTCTCCCTCTTATTTCCTTACCACTGGAAAAAAAGTTCTTGTAACTCGTAAGCATAGGTAAGCAAATTAGTTTTATTCTAGTACTCTTTCTACTCCATCATTTTTCTTCTAAAAAAACCAATGTTGATGATCAAGTACCAGTATGACTTTGTCAAGAATAAGCAAAATAGATTTTATCAAAGTCTTTGACTTTGTCAAGTACCAGTATGACTTTGTTAAGAATTAGCAAAATAGATTTTTATCAAAGTCTTTGACAAAGTCTCTTGTGCCATTCTTATGGAAAAAGGTGGAGAGATGTGGATTAGATGGAAGTGTGACTTGACAAATTTGGGTATGGGATGAATGCCTAGAATCAGAGAGGCTGTTAAAAGTTTGATATAGATTTGAAAGTAGATCTTCAGTGGAGTGCCTCAAGGATTTACATTTTCCTTATTGTTTAACAGTTTTACCAATAACTTGGGTAAGTACTTAGATGGTAGATTTAAAAAAAATTACAGATGATAAACCTTGGTGGGATAGAAATAAATTCAAAGATGTTTATTTACACAGAAGACTATTGGGCTGAATCTATAAATATTTTAATGATACAGTGTTTTGGGGCATAAAGAGTTAAGAGGTTAGGTGATGCATCACAGAGTGATATAAGCATAGTAATATGTATGCAAGTACACAATATATAATATGAATATAGAATATGTGCAAGTATATAATATAAACAAAATATAACATAAACATAATATAATATCACATAAACTTGTTTTAATAATTAACTTGCTCTGAGCATAAGGGAAATATAATGACCCTTCAGAAGCATATGGTTCCCTCTTCTCGCCAGTTTAGCGAAATTAAATTAAGTAAACGTCGGAAAGTAAACGTAGTAAATGAAGGGAAAAGTTAGGAGTATATTTAGAGCTCCCAGTTAGAAAACTCCTAACATTTAGGCAGAGGTTTGATTCTTTTCTTTAATTTGCATTTATATTTATTCCTAGAAAATTTCTGACTTCTTTGTGATTGAGACAAAATTCAGGTTACTGGAAATCTTTTGGTTAGGAAGCAGCAGAATAGGTTATTTTAGATGACAGGCATTTTAAACGACAGGCATTAGAAAGAGAAGATGGGGATCTTTTCTTGGAGACCAGTTTGGTCCTTGAGGAAGTAGACATTCCTGGTGGCATTAGCCAGTCTTCTGTTCCCAGATGCCTATAGATGGATTCATTTGCTCTTTGATCTCTCTGTTATCAGCCCCAGCTCAATTGACTTTATCTTTCTCCTTTTACCATTTGCCCCTGTCTTACTCATTCCTTTTGGCTCAGCTTTTGATGTCTCTGTTTCTTTCTTTCTAGTCCCAGATCTTTGAAATGTCTCCATCCCCCCTCCTACATATAGTTCTTTTTTAATAGGGTTCTCAGGGTGGGACCAAGTCATCCACCTAATAGAACAAAGCTCCTATTGCACCTAATTGATTCAAAGTGCCTTTGAACACTCATTCACACCTTGATTGATTGATTCAATCAGGGTATTTCCTTACCTAACAAAGGTAATTGCTTTTAATTGGGGGTAATCCATGGACTCCACCCCAACCACCACCCTTACCCTAGGTAGGGATGCCTGGAGAAAAGGAGGGATTCAGGTGAAATGCACTAAAACAAACTGAGGCAAAGAATCTGGAGGGGGAGGAGGAATGAGGGGAGGGAAGATAAGACAATTAGAAGAAGTGACACCTGAGCTTGATTTTGAAGGAAGATAAGAATTCTGAAAGAAGCAGAAAAAGTGCAAATACAGAGACAGGAGCTGCCATACTAAGTCTGAGAGATCCATTTGGCTAGAATGTAGAATTTTTAAAAGGCATTGATGTGAAATGACACAGAAGTAGGTTTAAAATGTTTTTTGTTTGTGTTTTATTTTAGAGGAAACAGTGGGACACTGAATTCTTTGAGTAGAGGAGTGTAAATTTTCTCCTCCAAACTCTTCTTCCTGAAAGGAGGGGAACCAAGAAGATGGAGTAAGGCAGGGACTCCCCTAAGCTCCCCTCGCAACCCTTCCAAGTACCTTTAAAAATGATTCTAAACATATTATGGAGCATCAAAACTCACAAAAAGAGAATAAAACAAATTTCCAGTCCAAGACATTCTGGAAGTTTGATGAGAAAGGTCTATTGCATCAGGGGTGAGAGAGGAGCACAGTTCAGCCTAGGCCATGTCAGCACCAGTGCAGACTGGGACCCAGAAAACTTGGAACAGGCCTTAATGTGACTGAATCACTGGCAGGAGGGGTGAGTTCCAGTCTTCTCAGCTCATAGACACCAGAGATAATTTGGAAGATTAGCAGGAAAGGTCTGTGGGACTTGGATGAGAGAGGAGCACAGTTCAGCCCAGGCCTTGCCAGCACATTCTCAGACCCAGTAAATCAGAAACTGGCGATGGGAGGGACTGAATTAGCTGCAGCAGCTGCTTCCGGAGTTCTCAGCCCACAGATAGTAAGGGGATTGAACAATTGGTCAGAAGGAGATTACAGGAGTCTCTTTGCTAACACTGAGGCAGTGCCCATACTCAGATCCAGGTTGCAGTCCTGGGTGGGGGTCCTATGGCAAGGAGGAGCACTAACATAGCAGAACTTGCAGTAGCAGTAGAGAGGGAACCTTCCTCACAGTTTCAGGACAGAAAAGAGTACTTGTGGTAACTCACTGACCAGAGCACCATCCAGGAGAGGAGTAAACATGTCTCCTTAGATCATACTACCTTGGAAGAACTTATAGGTTCTTCCTGTAAGGAAGAAAACTTACAGGTCCCTAGAAGTACCTCTGAAAACAATTGCACAAAACCTCTGATCTTGGGACAGTATGTCCTTCACCCTAGAAGCAGAGCCCTAACTTAACAGAGTTAAAAAGTCAAATAATAAGCTGTGAAAACAAGCAGGCAATGAAAAAAGCCTCTGACTATAGAAACTTATTTTGGTGATGAGGAATTTCAAAACAGACATTCAGAAGACAACAAAGTCAAAGTTCCTACATCCTAAGCCTCCAAGAAAAATATGAATTGGTCTCAGGCCATGGAAGAACTCAAAAAGGAGTTTGAAGGTCAGGTAAAAGAAGTAGAAGAAAAATGAGAGTGATGTAAAAAAAATAATGAAAAATCAATCAACAGGTTGGTGAAAGGGACACAAAAAATACTGAAGAAAATAACACCTTAAAAAACAGACTAGGTCAAATGGTAAAAGAAGTCCACAAACTCAATGAGGAGAGGAATGCCTTAAAAAAGCAGAATTGGCCAGATAGAAAAAGAGGTACAAAAACTCACTGAAGAGAGCAATTCTTTAAAAATTAGAATGGAGTTAATGGAAGCTAATAACTCTAAGAAATTAAGAAATCATAAAACAAACTCCTTGTTCCAAGTTCATTGTTTCTCTTAATGGCAGCCATACTCATGGTCACCCAGATTCAGATTTCAGCTATCTTTGATTCCTCCCTTTTCCTTGACCCCATATTTAATCTGTCATCAAGTTCTGTTGATTCCTATTTTTGATGTCCCTCATATCGCGTTCTTCTTTTCCACTCCCAACACTCCCCATGCCCTTTGTGCTCATGTTTGGATATTACAATACTAAGTTCCCAACTGGTTATCCTGTCTTCAGACTCTCTCCTTGCACTCCTACTTCACACACAACCAGATAATAAAGCCTAACCTCTTGTTTCAAGACTGTACACAATCAGGTCTGAAGACTTTCTTCTAGTTTTATTTCCCACGACTACATCATGCTGATGCTAGTTGTAGAATGGATAGAGTGTTAGACCTGGAGCCAGGAAGACCTGTGTTCAAATTTGCTCCCAAATACTTACTAGTTTTGTGACCCTGGGCAAGTCACTTAACCTTTGCCTCAGTTTTCTCAGCTGTAAAATGGAGATACTAATAGCACTGAATACCTCCTAGGGTTGTTGTGAGGATCAAACAATATTTAGTAAAAATAGTATTTGCTGTATAAATGCTTATTTCTTCTCCTCCTTCCTCCTCTCCTCCCATTATACTCTAAACCTGCATTGCCTTGTCTGCCCTCCATGCTTTCTTATCGCCTCGCCTTTTCTCATCTTGCTTCCCCCACCAGGAATGATGCCCTTTACCTCCATCTTCAACTATCAAAATTTTATTTGTCCTTCAAGGTCTTACTCAAACATCAAGTATTCCCATGAATTCTTGCGTAATTACCCCATCTGCAAGGGCTCTTTTAGTGCTCCTACAGCACCGTGGTTGCGTTACTCTTATGGTTTTTACTACATAATGTATGCAAAGTGCTTTGGAAACCATAAAGCACAATATAAATTCTATCATTTATCATGATTATACCCCTCACTGGCTTATTGTGAGGTCCAGATAAGGTACTTTGTAAACCTTAATGCGTTATAGAGGTGTTGACTGGATTTTGTATCTGAAAAATAGCCTGCTTTGAAGTAGGATAGTTACTGAGAATTTGTCCAGCTTTAATTTTTAGTAGTTTAAGCACAGCTTTCAAATCTTCCAAGGTAATAGACTAAAAGCAGATTACATGGGAGTAACCTAGTAAGCAAGCTTCTATGGGAGTATCCTAGCAAATTTGCTGCCAATAAAAACATTGATATTCTTGTAAAACTGTCTTTTTCTGGAACAAGATATGACAATTGAAATGGAGGAAGTTTTACATAATCTACAGTAGAGATTCATGATACCTGGGAGAGAGGGGAAACATACAATACTTTCAACAGATTGATGTTAATTATTAGAGAAATACTAGTTTCTTTTTGAATGAAAGTCATTGAATAAATTGTCATTTAATAAATATACAGCTGATTCAATTTTAAGAGATGGTCTTCCATCACTTCCAAACATTACTATGAATATATAATTTCTCCCACACTTTGAAGATAAATACCAACAGTTATTTGGTAACTAACAGTTAAGTTAGTGTTGATTTTCTTTTGCTTTACCTAATGGCAAGATGGAGGTAGTGTGTTTTTTTCCCCCTAAATGGGACATGTTAAATCTGAAACCTATGAAACTTAAGAAAAAATTTTTCTGACAAAAGTCCTGGCAAAAACACTAGAAAGAGCTAAATTCCATTCATTCAAAAGCTATTAAGGAATTTTGCATGAATTTTAAAAATGATTTTCAATGAACTGAAATACCATGAACATGAATAGATCTTGCACCTTCCACTAAAAAGAAAAATCTCTCTTGTGAGAGATAGACTCTTTGAAAATGACCCTCTTTGACTTTCTATGTCACTATTTAACTTAAGTAATATTAAAAAAATATTATTGTGAGTTCCTATGCTTGGATATGTCAGGCAGGTTTTTTTTTTTGAAGAAGATGGATTGTCTATGAACACCAAAGCAAAATCTATCACGTGCAAATTTAAGAAAATTGGCCTGTCATTTTATTTTTTATGTTATTTGTTCTTCTGACTCTCTCTGTCGTTCTTCCATGCATATTGGCCCATCAAAAGTCTATGTAGAATGGTCTAAGGAGAAGAACAAGGAGATATTAGACATAGTTCCAGTTGTAGGTAGCTTAGTGGATAGAGTGCCAGGGAGTCAGGAAGACTCCTTTTTCTGAGATAAAATTTGGCCTCAGACGCTTATGAGCTAAGTGACCCTAGGCCAGTTACTTACCTCTGTTTGCCTCAGTTATGTCATCTGTAAAATGAGTTGGAGAAGGAAATGGCAAACTACTCCAGTTTCTTTGCCAAGAAAACTCCAAATAAGGTCATGAAGAATCACATATGACTGAAACAATTCAATAATAGAAATAACCAATTGTAGGAATGTCTTTTATTAGCTCTGTGCTATGTCAGTCACTTCATCTCTATCTCCTTCAGTTTACTCATTTATAAAATGGGAGTATCAACAGCAAACCTACTTAACACACAGGATGGTGATGATGCTGAGAGAAGACAATCTAATTTTGAAAAATTAAAGTAATATATTCAAGGGGGGAGGAGGGGAAGGGATAAGCTGTCCTAAAAATATTTGTATAGTTTTTATCTTTAAGGCGTAAAATTGCTTGATGACATTTGGGATGCCCTGTATTATTAAAAGAACACTTGTCCAGTATTCTATAAAGAACAGTCTTTCTCAATGTTACAGTCAGATATAGTTCTTACTTTGGTTGCATTCATACTAATTTAATACCAAGATCAAACTCAATGTTTACTGTTAGTGATATATATTACTAAACTAAAATGTATTTTTATTTTCTCACATCAGTATACACTAGAGGATCTATAATATCTAGAGTTTTTTTCTATGATGTTAAAGGAGTCCTATTAACAGTTACAAATATCTATTTTACCGACAGTGCATGCCATAGAAAACAACAGATACCAGTGGGTTTTTGTAGTTACAGTCTCAATCTGTATATTGAACTATCTTTTTTATTAAGGATCCCTTTCTTTTGATTGAAACAGACTGAGCCCTCTAATTTTCCATCAAGGGCTCAGTAAAACTTCCCTGGAATTGAACTTTACAGTTTCTCCCTTTTTAATGATATGTGTGTACTGCTCTGAGCATCCAAGATGTAACTTGCATCTTCAGTTAAGAACCCTAGTACTCTGTCTGTACAATGGCAAACTGTGGAGCCATCCAGAGAATTGATTTTTTGAAAAACTTTTTCTTGGATGTTGGCCTTGTGATTACTTTAAGTGCAAGGACTGTCTATCTGTTCCTGTTTGTATCCACAGTACTTATCACAGTGCTTGGCACATTGTTAAGTGTTTGATAAATGCTTCTTTTACCATTCATTCATTCAATGTTTGTATAAACATAGACTCACAAGTGCTAACTTATTTGATTTTGCCTTTTTTTCTCTAGATCTTATGATGAATCACCTAGCAGGGAACCTTAATCGTTCAATTCATTAGAATTAGAGTAAGAACACAAATGTAGCCTTTGTCTTGGGAAAATGGAATTGCTTAATATGTGGGGGAATATTGCTTAATATAATACTTCCTCTGAGATAATAGTAAGTTTAAAGGGTAATGAAATGGCATTGTGATATTGGGAAAAGAGTACGAGATTTGAGGTCAGGAAACCTCAATTCAAAAACTGGTTCTGACACTTAACCAGTCACTTGATTTAACCTCTCTGACCTTCCTATCCTCACCTGTAAAATGGGGAACATAAAACTGGCATTACCTGTCTCACAAGTCTGCTGCGAGGAAAAAACTTTATAAACCTTAGATTCTCTATAAAAGTGAGCTTACTGTGATTTGGGCACAGCATAGTAACCAGGAATGACATTTGAAAACCACTGATTTCTGAGAATTCTTCACGTCTCCATGGTTTGCTTCAAATATATTGTCAGTTTTTATTGTAAATGCAGATTATAATATTCCTTTTTGCTTCTCATTATAGAAGAGAAACTCAAATGTTTGCTTATTTTCAAATAGTGGGACATTTAAGTTTGGGAAAATTTTAAAAATTAGATGAGCTAGAATCTGGCCCCAAGAAAACTGAAGCAGGAGCAATAGTGCAACACAAAGCTCATCCCTCCAGGTAGGTTTTGGTGGTACATATACTCTGACTGAAGTGATTCTAAAAATTCAGCCTGTCCCTTGTGCAAGGGTGACAGCCACTTCAAAAATGTTTCATATTTTTTTCTTCCATAAAATTTCCCACATTCTTCAGAGAAATGCTCTCTGCTTTTGATTTTGGTTTAGAAAGGGAACTCCCACTGCTACCTTTAACACAATGCTTGACACTTAGTACACACTTTATTGACTGACTGAGGCCAATTATGTATTTACCCTTGCCTTCTCTTATGAATATGAATATATATATATACACATACAATTGTAGGATCATAGATTTGAAGCTTAAAGGGACTTTCAAGTCCAACCCCTTTATTTTACACATGAGGACACTCAGGTTCAAAGAAGTTGTGTCTTGCCCAGGTTAACATAACTAATAATTATCAGACGCAGAATTTGAACCCAGGTCTTTTTGACCATAGTTTTCTATAACTGTTGTCCTTTGTACTCAAAGAGGAAAAAAAGTGATATCACAATGTCAGGGTCAATGTACAATGTGTCTGGTTGTGACTCATCAAACAATTATGAGCTTGGAAGACTCTGCTACAGTTCGGGCACAAATACTCTGTCTGAACATTTGGAATGGAGATGGTCCTAAATTTTTGCATCTCCCATTGCTTTTGAGCTACTGCAGTTCTGCTTTGCTTGTCGAGCACAGTTCTTTCTTTGATGTGGGCACACTATGCTGTGAAGTTCTGTGTCAAGGTTTCCCACATCTCATAATCATGCCAAAGTTCTTCAGAGAGATGTTGAGAATTTTCTTATATCACATTTTCTGATCTCCGTGTGTGTCCTTACCTTGTGTGAATTCTTCATAAAATTGTTTTTTAGGCAACTGTATGTTTGGCATTTGAACTGTGTGTGTTATACTACCTCTCTTATAATTCTGACTTGCCAATAATACAAATATTTTGTTGTGAATTCTATTATTAGTATAGAGTCTTCATGTTATATATATATATATATATATATATACATATACTTGTATCATTGGTGCTTTCTTAGATTTTTCTACTACTGGATGATAGGCATCAGTTCTATGTAATTACTATTTTCTTATGTGTAGGACAGCATCATGTGAATTGGTTGCTTAATAAATAAGATCTTGATTGACTACAACTTTAGGGGAATGGGCTATTTTGTTTAACTGAATTTTTTAACTACTGA